>QVRM01006864.1:172500-643832 GCA_003439945.1 Dermanyssus gallinae | reverse complement strand
CCGTCTTCACTACATGCTTCTGTTTAACCCATATTTTATTTGTGATATTCTAATCTCTTACACTAAATATTAGCTTACTTTTTCTTCCTTTTTTATATATATTTGGACACTCCGCCTTCAGCCTCAAGAAACAATCTGGCGCATTTAAAACGACAACCCAATGCATTTCTTATCACGTCTCTTTGTACTGCTTCTAATTTTCTTCCAAACCCCGCGCTGCGGACAGAGCGGCATTTGCAAATGTCAATCCTGGTACATTACCGGGGGTTCCATATGATCCTCGTTACTATATATCTATTAAATCCCAAAAAAACTCTACTGCATTTTTTCCTCTTTCAAACCATTTTTCTCTGCACTATTTGTTCTTCCTCTATCATCTCCTCTAGTCGTTGTCTTCGCAAACCACTTAAACTGTCTTAGATAGTCAAATTCCTTCCCCTGTAATGCTACCATCCCTCCCCCTAACCCCGTGGAAACAAAAATTGCGCTAATTATATATATAAGATCGAATCAGCCATCGGATCGTCTTAAATGAGAACAGCCAAGCCAGGCACCAGGCAAAAGCGTCTTAACTAAGAGCACAATTTCTGTTGCCTATAGACACCTATTTGGCGTGCTGTACATGATAAATAAGATAAACACTTAATTATAGCAATTAAAGTAAGGTAAACACGTATGGTAAAATCACGTAAGGTTTTTACACATTATGGTAACAATTTGTTACCATAAAGTATTTACCTTACGACCGCCGTTGCATAACTTTGCTTCCCGCAAAATATCTCTTACGTGCACTCATACGTGCGCTTAACTTACATGTACATAATCCATTATTGCGGCGAATCGCGGCTGCTTCTGGTACCACGTGGCTATTAGATGCATCGCCGTATCGTAGTTCTTGACGTACTCCGTATACATCTTGAGAAACGGCGCCAACTCCCGCATGAGATCCCCGATGCCAGGCCTTTGCTCCCTAAAATTGATACAATTCAAACATGCCGGAACGACTTTATCACAATAGCAACAATATTTCTACTGTAATTAAAAAAATCAGTTTAGTTGTCAATATACAATTGTCACAATAGCAACAATATTTTTACGATATTTATGTATTATATAGAGATAATGCAATAGAACCTATTTTACTCTGTCGGTTTTTGGCGCTATATTTGTTTCAATATGTAAGATACGACGTAAGTCATGAGCACTTTCCCTCTTGTCCAAATGGTTACTCTCGCAAATGAGAAGTCGATACCCAAAGCTCTGCTATTATGCCTAGGCCTACTGCTGCACGAGTCTTTTTTTTTTTAATAGAACGTAATTCTAGTGGTTCCGATCTCAAAATGCTAGACGTCTACCTCGACAAGAGATTGCAGTCTACACTAAGGACCATATGATCGTATGCAATGCATTGATTTCACGCCTTTTGTCTTATGTGCATACACACCCATACATACGAATGCAGACATAAGAATGCGTTGATTTATCGCATTCTGTGTTATGGGAGTTCACAAAGCATTGCTTTCCGTAAACCTGCCTATACTGCAGAAATCGCTTTGATCGAACACACATTTGTTCCCCACTATGTATGTCGCCAATGCATGTGGCTGTGTACGTGTTGTGAGAACATGGGAACACGGGGACACCGCTTGTAACGGACATTTCAAATTGACGATCCTATCTGCGGCTGGCTTACAGAACCCCTGTCTGTGGCCTGCAAAACCCGCTTGCGAAGCAGATGATTAGAGTCAACGCTTAAAACGTGTTCCGATAGATCATCGCCGGGCCGTTCGACCACATGCTTCGGCACAGTGGATGGCTTGGCGTGGTCGAGGAAAGCCGCAGCTTTGCACGCGGCTCACGTCTGCGTCGGAACTCGGGAACCGCTGTCCCATAGCGCCCTAGTGCCGCTTCTACCCATCGATCTACAAATAGCTGTCGTCCCGTAATCTCATTTAGCTAAGCGTATGCAGTCAACCACGACGCCTCAATAACGTGCCTGGAGCAACAGAATGGATGCTCCGCAAATACGAGAGCAGCCTGACCGTGATCGCCCTCGCTTGGTTAGTTCCCACGGACAATGGGTCCATACCCGTCCAATCGGTGCCCTAAAGCTCAACTTGCTTTTTCCCATTTCGGACAGGACCTTTTTCTGAGGAGGAGCTGCGAGTAGAAGAAAAAACAGTCAAGAATTGGTGAGACGGGAGGAGGAAAAGATAGAATAAGAAAAAGTTTGCCATATGCAGCTGAGGAGACACGTAACGTTTGCCACGGTTGCAGAAATAAACCGTTACGTAACCCTACCGAACGTGTGCGAACGACTCAAAACGAACCAGTTTCCCAGACGTTCTTCAAGCTTGGGTAGGACAAAATCATTGTGCAACCTGTAGAGCGACTTGAGGTTGGAGAACATCTGAGTGATCACCTCCTGACTAAACATGGGCGTTGCTCGGTTTTCCTGATCCACACGGAAGTGGAACACCTGCAAGCATTACACAGCACGCGTTGATTAGGTATCTATATATATATATATTATATATATAGTATTTAAATAATTGTTCAGAGTTAGTTTTCGGAAAAAAACACCATGTGGCGTCACAAAAAGTAAGCAAACACTTTGGCGTCCAGCTCTACAATAATTCAATCGTACCAAAGTCAAAATCTAATAGTCGAGGTTAGAACACTCGAACGACAGAAACGTATCAATTAAAAATAACGACCACCACCTAGAGTTGTATTTGAAAGCCTCATGCATGAAGCCCGTGTGCATCTATAATATATATATATATATATATATATAATATATACAATATATATTATATACACTAGATATATATATACAACAATACATATATATAATAGATAATAATATATATGAGATATATACATACATTATAGATGATAGATATGATATATAGATATATATCTATATATATAGATATATATATATATATATATATATATATATATATATATACATAATATATATATATATATATATTAAGGCGAGCACTGCCGAGTGTGCAAACGTATTGTAAATGATTAATAAATCATCACAATATTTTCTATATACGTTTGTTTTGCAAAAAGAAAAACATTTACCTGGTCGAGCAGTGTCAAAATAGACACGTATGTTCGTTCCGTAGTGAGAGTTCATAGGCAATCCCGCGAAGAGCGTTCTGATTTTTCTGCTGAAATTGTTTTTGCATATATCCGCGCACGAACCGGTCAGCCGAACAAACCGCTCCGTTAGTATAGGCCCATATAATAGGTTAGCGATGTACACGCTAGTCTGAGCTAATATGTATATACATATATATATATATATATATTTCGTTTGGGAACCAGTTTTTGTATATCGATTGTTCCTAATAAATGTGCTTTCATTATTAATTTAAGAGTAATCATCAATATATATATATATATATATATACTTTGACATAGAAATGTAGTACACATGACATTTGTAAAGTCGTCGTAACGGGTTTTTAGGCTTCCAAGGTACCGAATTAACACAATTAAAACTGGCGGATGCTTGATATAAGAATCTTCCTCCACTTTGCGTTTTGTTTCGTTCCTAAGTTCTGATGGCCGCTGTACTATCGTATAAGACCCCTCCTACCTCCCCTGCAGTAGATGCTGGCGCTGAATGAAAAACTAGACCACTAATAAAAAAAACCGACTTGAGCGGCTAACACATCGCTCTAATCTCAGCAGTAGCATGATAAAGATGCCGTAACGGACCGGAGAATTGCGTAGAGTAGTCCTTGAGGCACTGACGAAAGAGATATGAATCAAATGATTTTTGGCTCATCGGCTTACTTTTCTTGGGCGCCACACACACAGATCGTGGCGTTCACGACCTACGTGTTTCACATATATATATATATATATATATTTTTTTTTTTACATTTCATGCAGCAGGATCTAGAGAAATTAAATTTTCGTAAGGTCGTCGCGGGACAGTGGTAAGATTTCTTCATGAATACAATAAAGAGCCACAACAACAGCAAAGCAATTATCTCCTCGGCGACGCTCTGGTGACTGTGTAGGACTGTGACGACCGACTTTGGCCTTTCTAGCCGAAAAGGCCCCACTCTCTCTCCCTCTCTCTCTGTTGGCCTCCGTCATTGTAAGGGACTCTTTACGCGTATCGAAAGAAGTACGTTGCGTGTGAACGTGCACGCTTGCGAAGCGCCGAATGATCGCGTTCGAAAAGCGGCCCGCGAATTGTCCGCGCTCAGCGCAAAAAGCACACGAAATACTTGGTGAAACGCCACCGAAACCGGGTTGGCTCCTACACGCGATGACCACCAGCGTTCGTTCGTACGTAACTAGCGTACCGGGGCGTCGAACCGGGATTCACTTGTTCAGCCGGGCAACCAGACGGTGAAAGAAGAAGAAGGAGAAGAAGGACGATCGAGCCGGACACAGTGCTGACTAACGGCGTTATTCGAAGCATCTACTTCTGCTCTTGTTGTTATTGCTGTTGTTGTTGTTGTCATTGTTGTTGTGTTTGTTTTTGTTGTTGTTGTTGTGTTGTTGTTGCTGCTGCTGCTACTACTACCACTACTACTACGTAAACGAGCAGCTCCAAGCGACACCCCTGCCGCTGGAGGCCGTAACACAGTGCAACAACAACAACAACAACAACAGCAACAACAACAAAAAAACAACAACAACAACGATAGAAACACACTGATGGTGCCCTGCCCAAAAGTACGACGCGCATCGTACATCGCCCGAGCACCCCGAAGCATAGCGTAGTACCCAGCAGATAGACCGGCTGGCTGGCTGGACCAGCGAACCAGCGAGAGGACGCCCTTCAACTAAAGGGACAACAATCCGGCGTGCAGAACTTTGTTCGTGCTTCGGTAGCACCACCACCACCGACGGTGTGGAATTGCGCGACTGCACGCCTTGCAATGGTCGTTAAAACGGACAGCGCGTGGTCGTCTGCCGTGTCCCGTCGCTGCAGCTGCTGCTGCTGATATTGCTGCTATCGTAGCAGCAACAACAACAACAACAACAACACCTTCATTATCCCCACCCAAATTGTGGAGCTCGTGTCAATGCCGGACAAGAATACGAGCGGCTTGTTGTTTCATTCAGACGAACATAAACATCAACGTACGTTTGGCATACATTTGCTGTTGTAATTTGTGTTGTTGTTGTTTTTGTTGTTGTTGTTGTTGCCATTGTTGCTGTCATTGTCTTTGCGCGTTTTGTCTCTAGTATTGTTATTACTGTGGTAAACTATACATATATATATATATATATATATATATATGTTTGATGACAAATTTCTTAGAACTTTATTGGGGCTAGTCTCAGACGAGTGGATATTTACCAGGCATGAAGAGTGCCTGGTGGCGGCGTGGTCTAGCGGACTAGTGCGCTGGTCATGACTGTCATCTACCGGGGTGTAGCCGGTTCGGAAACCCTAGATATATCAACATTCGGCAACATGTTGATATATTTAGGGCTAGCCCGGTGGTGTGGTGCATTCGCCTGTGCCTCGCGACCGGAGGAAACACATAGCAGGTGCGCGGCTTCGAGCCCCACCGTTGCACATTTGTATTTATGGGAGTCCTTCTGGGTGTTAAATCTAGACTGAGGGTCAGCCCGAAAAATGTAATTTAGATATATGAACATGGCCGGCTCTCGGTTTCTTGAATATATGCCTCAGGATGAATTCCAGGCCCGTAAGGGACGAACGATATTCGAGGCATGAGGAAAAAAACCGCGTGCCTAGAATATCGTTCATTGAATGACTGAACAGTTCACAGCTCAAACACAAGCGAGTGTTGCAAATTACTCCACTTTTTGTCTTATGATATCAGGAGCGTTTTTGAGCAAGCCGGTGACAGGCTGTCCAACGCCGTGAAAGGAGCTATTGAATTGGATTCTATGTACATGTATTTGGTCCAAGACAGTGTCTTTGCAGATCAAAAATGCGGCACAAAACAGTGGCAGTTATCATTTGCTTCTTCATAAGCTTACAAACTTTACCCCTAGTATTGAGCTTGACTATACTGTCATAAAATCAATTTGTTTTGCTTTTGTCCCGAAGCTGGTCAACGCTTTGAAACCAGCCTGGCTTTTGAGAATATGCTTCGCATATATTTCCCTTACACGTGCGTGGTTACCGCCTGATAGACAGTATTGTGCTAGAAAATAACTCGAATTGATGTCATTGTGTAGACATTGCGTTCATATAGTTACGATCACCATTAATCAAAAACCTCACAAGCAGTAGCAGATTTTGCTGTTACATAACGCAACCCGTTGCTGTTAGACATCTATCTTACTTATAATCAACAGCGTCTCCTACTTGTAGGACGATGCGTCGGATGCGTTATGGGCTGTCATTAAACCACAGCAAGAATATCGCGCCTGTCTCGATGGGCAGACTTTAATAACACAGCCTACAATATAGCATTATCCAACGCCAATATTAGCCAAATATTGGCGACGCATATACGTGAAAATAGACTATCAAAAGCAAAAAACATATATATATATATATATATATATATGCGAGTATAACGAACGTACTGCAACCCACCCCCTTTTCCAGCCTTAAATAGCCATTCCCACATCGTTAATAACATCTTCTGGTCGTGGGTAGGGCCGACGCGATTAGCCGTATTAGAAAACGTCGTCGCAACGAATCAACCGTTTTCAGAACTGGCCAGTCAACAACGGCTTCCGTTCATCGGCACAAAAACCGTAAGCAGAGCAGTCAACATCGATTATCAATGTCGACGTTAAATACGGCCAGAGGCCAGTTAAGCATGTTGATTATTCCTATAAATCTCCTCGCAATGACTACGTTTTGCACGCCTATCTCGGCGGGTCGTTGCTAATGTTTGATTTTGCACTTGATTTTGACGCTGATGTACAATTCTTGCATATATATATATATATATATATATATATATATATATCTAATATGTTTCAAATAGTACCCTCCATAGTATTCATATGAACATAAACCACGAAAAACTGATCAGTTAACGGACGACACCAATGAATCCACGCCTCTCTCCGACGTGTGCACAAACTCACCTCGGCAGCGTTTAGGGTTGCGCACGAATCGCTGCGAGGCGCCACAGTCGCGTTACTGGACGAGGTCGTCGTCGCCGTCGTCTGCGCGGTGGAGGTTCCCGTTGAGGTGGCTGTTGTCGAGAGGCTCGACGACGAAAGCTGACTAGTTCCACTAGCCAGCGTCTCTGTACTGTTGCTGGTGCTGTCGATTGCCCGCAACGAGTCGGCGGAGATCATCGAACTTCGCGGGCTCACCGACGCGCTAACGCTCCCGCCGCTGTCGTCGGCTTTCGATAACGTCTGTGGGACGCCTTCGGTTCGGCCGCCGCCACTGCCGCCGCCGCCCACAACAACAACGACGACCTCGTTAGCGGGGGCGCTAACGGCCGCCCGTCCCGACTCCGCGGCGCCCAGACTCGACGCGGCGTCGAGTCGCGCACCTCGGCGCTTCGACGCGTCACCAGCGTCGTCGTCGTCATCGTCATCGTCGTCGTCGTTCCCAGGCGTCACCTCATTGTCATCGTCCTCATCGACGTCCACCGATTCCTCGTCTTCACTCTCGCTGACGCTCTCATAGCCCTGTTCGGAGAAAGATGACGATACGTGCTCCGTCGAGAACTTGAACGTGTTCGTCTCGCCTGAAATAGCCACACCACATAGGCGTATTGTATATATATATATATATATATATATAGGCCATTCGGCGGAACATACTGCAAAGAGCCAGTGTCCTTTAGAGAAGTACACGCACAGCCACAACAAAACGAATGCTAACAAAAGGTCAAATATGTTTCGGCTCTGATTTTTCTTAGCATTTGTTCATTTCGCTCTTGAGTTGACCGCTAGATCCAAAGGGTATGGTGTCTTGCGTTTTTTTTCTTAAATACTCATCTCACTTGCTTAAGACCTATTGGGAGAAATGTGAGCGCTCTCTTTATGTTCTTCTCATTGAATTGATGGCTACTACAGTTGAATATAAAATTAAAAGTGTGTTAAAAACTGTCCACAACGACGTTAACCGTCGCCGAACAGATGCCGTAAGATTCGAGCCCCGATAACAGCACGTCTCCAATGTGTATGAGCAGAAGTATAAATCGTTCTCGTTTTTAATAACAAAAGCCACTGGACCTGACGCATGAAGAATTGCCCCACTTTACCTGCGTAAACCTCGCACCGAATGCTTACCACAGTATTGAAATCGACTTCTTGATGCGCTACTGAAGTGGTATGATGAGCTCATGTTGGCCTCAAACCCGGTGGACATGCGCTGAGCGCCCTGAAGTCTCGCGCCGGACGCCGGCAG
Source organism: Dermanyssus gallinae (assembly GCA_003439945.1). Classification (NCBI taxonomy): domain Eukaryota; kingdom Metazoa; phylum Arthropoda; class Arachnida; order Mesostigmata; family Dermanyssidae; genus Dermanyssus; species Dermanyssus gallinae. The sequence goes on along the minus strand of QVRM01006864.1, from coordinate 635,482 downwards.
CGGTGGAAACCGAGGAAACTCGGAGAGTGGTCGCTTCAAGATCGCTGCTCTTAGCTGCGGTTCCGATGAGGCTGCAAAACCCTGGCTCAAGCTTTCAGGATTGCGTAGCGTTTCTGGCGGCGTGTTGTTGTCTCCGTTGAGCTCGATAATCGTTTTGAATTCGGGGTGGGTTCCGGAAGTTCGAATTTGTGACTCTGTTCGATGAACAGTGGACACCTGAAAACGCCATTGACGCCAACGGAGTCAGCTTAGTCGACATGCGATATGTCCCGGCAAAGCGCAAAAATGATAGCGAAAGCATAATTACATTTAAAGCAAGCTCATTTGAGAGATACACAGTTCTAATAGAGCACACACACTAAAGTAAATGCAGTAGAGCCACTTATTTCACCTGATGTGAGCTGCATCTCTGCATCTGAACCTGACCAAATAGTCGCAGAATTTGTATTTTTCACTGTTCTAAAACCGATGCTGTTCTGCGAATGCCTTGTAGAATACTCATGATTGAACCCGTATGCTTTGGTTCAGTCATTCAAAAGAGTAAGTCTAGGAACGAGGCATTTTTACTTTAATTCAACACGTACACCATAGGGTAAGGTGTACTTTCATATATAGCCCTAATATAGTTGATACGTGTTCTATATATATTTATATATACATACACTGGTGCAAGTTTTTCTCCGTTTTTGCATCCGCTTGTTTTGCGTAAGGGGACATATCCTCTATGCAAGGTGACATAGCACAGAGGCCTGATAATCTCACTGGTGATTGTGGCGTCCAAAAATCTTATCGTTCAGTGAACGGCCGTGAAAGGTAATTAGCGAAGATGTTCAAAATCTTAATTTCTATCGAATTTCATACCATAACTTCTGATCGTTTCATTAGATGCCGTAAGTTCTGCGGATTATCGAAACGTGGCCAACATATTCGGGAGCCGTCTATGACTGTAGAGGGTAAATTAAGAAAGCAATACGTAAGTTAGATTAACGACCTGATCAAGAGCAAGCTCCGCAATAGCTGTGTCACGTGTCATTGCCGCTATATAGTCGGTGGTCTCCATAGTCTTCCAGGCCGTGCTCAACATGAACGGGGCTATATGTCAACTCCAATTTCTTTTTAGATCTTACTGACGTCACTGAATGACGTAAAACGTCTTTTTCAAGTGAACTCTTCGCGTTTGTTCGCGTAAAGTCAACAAAATCCGTTTTTAGATCATCTACAAGAACGTCGGCGGCACAATATTTTGGTCAGAAAGTGCAAGTAGCTTCTAGACTCAACCCAAGCTAGACAATTTCAATGCAACGCTTGTTTTAAGATATTGTCATATGAGTAAAAAATTAAAACTTGCAATCCGTTTATATATAGATACCTTGGTGATATTGGGGTCTGCAATGCGCATTTGTCTTACAGTCTTTCCGGCAAGTTCCTTAAATAGGCCGCTTATTTACTCGGTATACACACCAAATTAAATGCCGTACTAACCTGAGTATGCAAAGTGAGAACTCGAGTTTTTTACAACAGTAACGTGTGTAACTAATTCCTCACCGATTCGGCCCGATCTATCTGACCTTTTCGCTCATTCCTACTCACAATACAATACTGTTGATGCGAGACACTAACTGGATCAGTAAGCCGTAACTTGAAAATTCGACGTTTGTTGTATTAGTTGCTCCGCCTGGCTATGCCCGCCGGATCGTACGAAGCGAATGTAAAGTTCACAACAAATTACAGAATGGGATTGACACACGGTTGTGCATGCTTAAGCGTCACATGTTTGTACCCAAAAGCACTATGCGAGCGACGTTCGATACTAAACTAATTAAAAGCACTTCTGATTTTTTTTTTAAATAATTTACTGTGGCCGTAATTACAATTTATCTGGGTATCTCTGAATCATTCATCTACCTATCTAGCAGAGCATTTCTAACAACATTTAGGAGTTCCCCTATGTATGGCAAATACATAAAGAAACTCCTACTTGTACGAAAAGCAAGATGACGGCGTCTCAGCTCACATATTTCCGTTCAGTGTCATGCTTTTCATACCTACCTAGAAGATCATCAAAGTGTTCGGCCGTGATATGGCCCCTTTGGCGGTTGATCCTTAAATATAATTATTTAAGATATATTCCGAATACTGTCCTGGCCCCACGTCGTGGTCTGCCTATATGCGCACATATTTTCTGTTAATTATGACACAATTTCTGTTTGATAGTATTGTAGGAATGCATGATGACACCCGAGGATCATGTGTATTAAACGCTTTTCTGTATGGGACGTTTTGACTGTTGATGAGGGTAGTTGTGATCGTGGTCGACTTTTCAAGATTGATACCCTTCCCATTCCCGCGATAAAACACGGTTTCTCCGAGCTAATTTACTTACTCAATGGGTCAACACTGCAAACCGCCAATGTGACGCGGGATCTCGAAAACTTAATGTCGAAGACCTAATCTCGACGGACCTCACTCTCTCCGCACATATGCCGTGCCATGAGTGTAAATACTACAATGTGATTTGAACACCCCTTTTTCAATAAAGGAGACTTTGTATTGTATTGTATATCAAGGAACTAGTCAAAGCAGCATCCATGCTTGTGAATATGTTGTTTCGCCGTCTCATAGTTAAGGAGCCTACGGTGTACCTTCGTTTGTGCAAATCGATTGTTTTATCCGAACGTTTTACCGTTCACCCGTATAGCATCCACATTTGTGTGAATACCTGGGTATGGTCGAACATGTGCGGGGTGTGTGAGAGTCTTGAAGAGACTTCGTAAAAGATGCGATCTCAAACCAAACAACATCGTTTTACCGCCCTTAATAGACACACTCAGAAATAATGACAAACGGGTTCTAGCTCAACTTAAGGGTGCGAGCTTCACTAGTCATGTTTTTTTCAGGGGCGGCCGAACAATCGCACGAGCCTAAGAATGAATGTGCCCAAATGCGTTGCAAGAATGAAGCACATCAATGACGTGTACGCCTGCCGCCCGGCGGCCAGGCATATTCTCAACAGGACGACCCCGCAGGTCCCTCCTGAGGCCAGTCTTCCTTTACCCTTTATTTCATGAATAAAAGAGTTTCTCTTCTAAAAAGAGTTTCTCTTCTCGCTAGACCAAAAACAGCTTTATCAAAGCCCGAAACATTTATAGACCAAGCGAAGCGTCAATTTTTCGGAGAGAGACGTTGTGAGCGAGCTACCGGTCCCAGACATACCGGGCGGTTCGTAATGAGGACACGCCGCAGTCTGTGAAAGTGTTGGAAGCAGGCCGGATGAATATATGGCTCTTTACTATGAACCCCAAAGAATGCAAGAAAAATCCACCGGCAGCTCACTAACCGGAAGGAAAATGTCTTTCATCAAGACAATCTAGATCTCAATAGGCCTCAATAGATGAACCGCTTCGTTTTCCAAAAATGTATACCTTGAACTAGGCGATCATTGAGCGTTCACTGCACTACCCTCCATCTTGCGTCTTCGCGCTACTCTTCCGCTCGGGTTGTTCAGTAAACACTTTATTGGGACAAGGCACGTCCGGTTAAACGGTGATCAATAGAGCTCAACACTTTTTCGACCCTAGAAACAAATCCTTCTGCTACATAATAAGGGGAAGAAAACTGATTGCCCGTGACCAAAATATCCTTCATATGCGATGAACGCATATGAACTGCGTTCTTTGTATATATATCTATATATACGCAATATATCTAGCTAAATGTTTTAGGTAAATAAAATGATTTTTTTATAATAACGCCGGCCAAAAGATATATGCGCACAATATATGCGAATGCACCACGCCACCAGGCTCGACATATATCGACAGCACAGAGTGAAAACGTATATATATATATATATATATATATATATTAATTATTGGTGCATGTCCATCGGACAAAAACACTGTTTGCTTGAGTATCTCAACTTAGTCAACGCAGCCATGCAAATCGTCTACATCTACAGTGGTTATCGTTCATTACATTTTTAGGACCTAATAATGTGTAGCAGAACGTTGTTTTAAACGTGGTACCCTGTTAATAATATTATGAATGCTCGCTACGATTATCTTGACGATATATGAACAGGGTCTCCCAGAATTCGTCCAACAAACTTTGGGGTCTAGTACAACTTGGCAAACAAAACTATTTTTTCTAATGGGACAAGGTAGCGGAAACATCTTCTTTTAGTGTGAGAGCCATTTAGAGAGTGTATTAAGCCATTTATCCTGACATATCTTCACTAACCTGATATACATATATATATATATATATATATATATACATATATATATATATATATATATATATATATATATATACATATATATATATATATATATATATATACATATATATATATATATATATATATATGGGGCACAATTGAATAGCTTTGACAACAAGTGTCTATAGCGTTGCGTGTCCGGTTCGTGCACAGTTTGATTAGCGGTCGCCGTGCGTCTGTCTGTATTAGCGTAATCGCACCACACACAATATATATATATATATATATATATATATATATATATATATATATATATAATTGATTGGCTGATGGATCGATTCATTCCTCCATCTGCATATTCAACAACAACAACAGCAACAACAACTACTACTTCTACTGCGAGCATAGAATTGCTGTCGATACGACAATGCCCGAAACGACCCATGGATCAGATGTCACGCGTTTATGCTCAGGATGCTCGCGTTCGCCGCACACGGTGCAGGTTGATTGATTTAAATAGGTGTCCATCCTTTCTTTAAAAACACTAAAGCAATCGAAGCGACTTGTAGATGAAGCTGTAGCACTGGTTGTTGTCTTTTTTTAGTATTATTGTTGTTGTTGCTCTTGTAATTGTTGCTTGTTGTTGTTGCTTTTGTAATTGTTGCTTGTTGTTGTTGCTTTTGTAACTGTTGCTTGTTGTTGTAGTTGTTGCTGTTGCTTGTTGTTGTAGTTGTTGTTGTTGCTCTTATGGTTGTTGTTTATTGTGGTTGCCCTTGTAGTAGTCTTGTAGTAGTGTCGAGCCCGGTGGCGTGGTGGCATGCGTCTGCGCCTCGCGACCGGAGGAGACACATAGGTGCGCGGGTTCGAGCCCCACCGTTGCACATTTGTATTTATGGGGGTCCGTCTATGAAGCAATGCGAAAAGCAGTCCCATGGACGTTAAATCTTGGCTGAGAGTCAGCCCCGAAAGTAGTAGTAGTAGTAGTTGTTGTTGTTGTTGCGGTTGTCGTTAATGCTGGTACTGTTGTTATTATTGTTGATGTTGTAATTTTGTGGATATCTATTTTGATTCCTAAATTCCTATCCTTATTACCACGACGACGACGATGATGACGATTATAAGTATAATAGTTGTTGATAGTGGTGCACGTTATTGTTGTATTGTTGTTGTTGTTGTTGTTGTCTTAATTTCACTGATAAAGGATCTAATAAAGACAACTTTACGACACCGCTTCGCACTGTCGTTATTGTCGTCCGATTTTCCTTTCGTTCGAAGAAAAACCACAGAGCGCGCCCGAGCCACAGCTTTTGCCGTCGGTATTGTTGTGACTCTCATTTGGCTATTATCGTCATCACAGGGATCGCTGTGGTTGCTGATGCAGCTGATGTGATTGTTTTGGCATTGTTACAGATAGTAGTGATACCTAACTATCAGCAGCAGCAGCAACAACAACAACAACAAAACTAATAAAACAAATAGTATTACAGCTGCTAATAATAAAAATTATAATATTAACACCATGTTATGATGGAGCTACCGCCACTGTTGCTTCTAACGCTGATTGTTGTCGTTGTTGTTGTTGTTGTTGTAATCGTCGTCCTCGAGATGGCAAAGAAAAACAACGACAACAATAACAATAACAACAATAACAATAACAACAACAACAATAACAACAACAACAACAATAACAATAACAAATAGTACGCACCTTGTGCACCCGGTGCTGCTGCTGCTGTTCATGGTTGTTTTGAGAGCTGCTCGACTTGACCATGCGGAGCTGACGCTGAAAAGACGCCGACGATGTCGTCGATGACGCCGACGACGGAACCGAAGGTCCTGTCGTGGACGCCGCCGAACTCAGCGAGGTCGAGTTGTTTTTCATTGTCGTCGCCGTCGCCGTCGTCGAGTGGACCTTTACCGAAGCGCCACCGGCGTTGGTCGGGGGGTTAGCGCTGTCCGAGGCCGTCGGATTGGCGAGTACACCGTTCCCGCCCGCTGCACTTCCTCCGCCGCCGCCACCGCCTCCTGCTGAAATTGACGACGACGACGAAATACTGCCCTGATGCTGCTGGATCTCCTGCTCGGTAAAGATACCACTGTCCCGATCGACAACGAGACGCTTGCCGCCCGAGTACCGTGTCTCGAGTAACCTGCAACAGTATTGGCGTGAAATGCAAGTATGTGTATCATACATCCAGCGTTGAAGAGAGCAGAACCCCTAGCTTCCGGGGGGGTAGAAAAAAGCCTATTGCGGTCTGCGTTTAGTCTGACTTGCTTGCGGATTGTCTCAAAGCTCCCTACTAACTCCGTGTCAATAGTATATCTACGCAACAGACATCGCAACACGTGTAATAAGCTTGTAGGTCAACGCGTTTACCATTTGCTGGAGGCGCCCATAGGAGCCTATAGATCAAATCGACAAGTCAATTAAGCTAAATGACAAGCTAAGAGGTCCGTCGCTTCTGATCTCTAAGCAAGCTAAGGGTCCCATCCAATTTGTAGAACTGAGAAGCCTACGTACTAGTTCGTTTGTATGTAAGTTCCAAAAATTATTTTTGTAAAAAAAGCCCAAATAGTGCCAGCAGATATCGTCCGGCTGGCTCCTGAAAGGCGTAAAGATGCATCGATGTGCTCTCTAAAAGTCTTCGATGTGGCTTTGCTAAGTGGAAAACTACCACTACCAGTAGCCATCGGTATGATTCTGCCGCTTCTTGGAACTTCGTCAAGCAGCTTTACAAGTTCTCTCAAATACCGACTCAGCCCCCGCAAACCACTGTACGTGGGGAGTTGGTCAGCAGTCAACTTACTAAACGAGCTAGTAAACGGCACAATTAAGATGAACCTTTGCAATAGATGCACTGGTGTTACTGTAAGAACAACTGCCCAACATGTGTACTAGTAGCTATTTAACTGAAAATGATCAAGTGAGCACAGTTGCTTGAGTTAAATCCTAAAAGAGAGCTATATTTGCCTATGTCAACAAATTTGTACCCTTGCCGGTATTGCTTGCCAGTCATGTTCAGTGGCCGCCACTGTGCACGTAGTCGAACAGTACGAAGCAGCAATGACGATGTTAATGAGAGGTAATAAGAATTCTTAGGACCTTTCTGTCGGTACCCGCTGCATTACGCAGAGTTGACCTTAAAATAGCCTAAATAGTTGCGCATGACATACCTGTCATCTGGAACAATCTACTCATGAAGAATCTCAACCAACTAAATCTGGTAAAATCATATTTTCCCAAGAAGGCCCTAAAACTGCACCGTACGGCTCTTAGCCGCCTGACATATCTACTCGCGGCCTCTACTTCTCTACACGTTAAGCAACTGAGAGATATTTGTGCATTTAATATCAACATTGTTCACTCTGAGTGCTTGAAGAGATGGTAACAGAAATGCATGAAAGCGACAAGAAGTGCCAGGTGGAAACACCTGGACAGATCAAGCCGCCAAGTACAAAAACTTTAATACTCTTAATCGTGTGTCTACGCAACAGACATCGCACACGTGTAAACGATACGCTCTCAACAGAAAACCTGTCTCAATAACTTGTTGCTAGTTAAGCATGAATTTAAGTTGGAGAATACATTTAGAACACATTATGCTTTTGGCCGTTTATAGCTGTCTAGGGTAAACGCATATTAATTAATACGTTCGAGCACACTCTATTTGTCAATCTGTTTTAGCTCGGCAATCCTGCTATTCTGCAGGTATTTCTGCTAATCCCTCCCTCCCCCTAAGAGGATACGGGATACGCAGCATTCCCCTTCACAAGTACATGTGAGTATCTTACCGATTAAACGATTCGCGATTTCTCTGGAGGAATTCAGCAAACTCTTCGTTGCTGGATTCCGAACATTTGGTTGAAGCTTCCTCGAAGAATTTTCCTAGCTGCTCCGAAGTGGCCCACGGGCCCCCATCTCCATCCAGCATACTGCCCGATCTGAAGCGCAACAATATATATATATATATATATATATATATATATATATATATAAAGGATTTATTGATTGCTTTATTGGTCGTTTTGACATTTGTGTTAGCGTATATTAATATATACTCGTATTGTTATAATGGTATAGCGATTTAAATGTCATGGTTAATCGACACAATCTAATTTCTCGGATTGACGGACGCAAACCGGCAGCACGAGTCTAGAAATTACCGCAAGTAACAGGGCAGCAAAAAAAATATTGAATACAAGGCACAATTGCTAATGCTGAACGTTATAGTAAAGTAGTGTGTTTGTTCGTTTTTTCGCTTGTTTTTAAATAAATAACATTGCCTACATTGCTTGTTTTAGAAAAACGTCAGTGATAATCTAATAATGGGTTATCGGGCCAGGCGGCATGTTTAAGGTCCTAAGTCTCTAAGCCTGAATCCAATAGCGCCTAAGTACTTGAATTATAAAAACAAATAAAGAGGTTTTCATTCTAGACTATTCTCCGTCCCCTAGGGGTTGGAACTCATCCTGAGGCATACCTTCAGTGCACCAACGTATTCAGGTTTAGCCCTTCGTCAAACCAAAGCAATGACTAACCCCACAACATTCACTACGGCCCGTAAAATTCGTCACATTTGATTCAATGCTGACTTTGGCTTCTACAGATAACGAGATATGTATCTCCGATTCCTCTTTAGATGACGAGATATGTATCTCCGATTCCTATGTGCTTGCTGCAGCCTATTCCTAAACGCTTCATGTAACCCCGTAAATTTGCATCTGCTGCAATGCGGTGTAAGGATAACAGCAGCGTATAGCTCCCGGGCGCACAAATGGCTTGAATCTTATTGGTTTAAGTGAGTGGCCAATAGCCTATACAAAACATATGTGGTTGGAATACGATTTTCAAGTACGGTTGAGCAGCAAATGTCAGTTCCATTTCTCTCCATGCTGCCGGAAAAATAAAACAGGACCGAGCCTGCTGTTCCAGATGGGGCAAAGCATTCCCAAGTCAAAAAGCAAAGCCACAGGCAAGAAGAACCTTGGAGTATGAGGAGGGAGGGAGGGGCGTTGGAGGCGGCTGCACTCCAGGCCGACCAATTTCCCCAATGCGCACTCTATGCGACGCGTTCTTGGAATAACTCGGGCCACGAAACAAAAAAGCACTTTCTGGGACCGCAGTCGGGAGCAGACTCGCAACTATTTCCACTGTTGCGAGCTGTGTGTCCCCCCTCCTCCACCGGGGGGCCAAACGACCTTTAAAATGGCTCGGGCGACTTGGAATTGATCAGAGAATTGCTCCCATGCATATATCTTGTGCGTTAAGGAGGCAAATCACAAAGACCTTCATGCCTGCTTTTTGTACTTATGCAATGTGTTTCTTACCAAAGCATAACTGTAACCATCATACAGTTATTTTTTTGTCTAGTGCTGTAACACTACCAAAATAATCTTAGGAGCTGTTCCACTATTTCAACTCGATACGCTATTTCTTACGCCGACCGTTCACCGCGCAATCGTCTGTTTACATTACTATGAGGTGAAAATATGCTGTAATGACAACTTGTATCACAAGTGTGATGCTACGCAACAAATAAAGTCGTAATATATATATATATATATATATATATATATATATATATATATATATATATATTACGGCTTTATTTGTTGTATATATATATATATTGTTGTTATATATATATATATATATATATATATATATATGCATTCTCTACAATTGAATACACTAGTATTCTTTTTCGAAATATCTTCTCTCTTTTGTGAAATGACCGGCAAACATCTATTTATTTTGTTGCGGATTTCCATTTTGGCTCGAGCGTGAGTATAATTTGGCAAAATCTGTCGCAAAAACACCTGTTGCGCCTTGGAAAGTTTTGCATCTTCTGTGGATTGCTCAAATTAGCAAGATAAAAGACGCTAATTGTGAGCTCCAACAAGGAGAGGTCTACCGTCGCAAAGAACTCTAGGCAGGGGTGGGTCAAAGTGACAGCTGAATGTTTACGCGATACTAACGCTGATCGCAGTCATTACCACGGCTGCACAGTGACGGGATTTCACTATGCTCATGCAACATGACAAAAATATGCTCACGTTCATCTCGTCAATGAGTATTCCCCATTTGTACGACACTGGTATCAGTAGAAGACGAATTAGCCCGGAAGTTGCTTATTATACAACCATAACCACAAATACAGAAAAAAACACGCGTCGTTGTTAATGCGAGTCTTCACGATGCCTCTGCACAAACAACCCTTGGTGAGTTGGAATCGAGTAGATGCCGTCCTGTTGAACTGCTATACTTACAACGTAGGTTTATAGGGGTGTCTCAGCAACTGTGATTAACTACTTGTCCACATACCCAATTTCGGTTGTATAAGTGATCATATTAAAGAATGGTGTATATAACGTATGCTAAGTTGCAACTAGCAAAAGCATCTCTATAAACAACTCACTTAGAAGCTTAGGGGATGACTTTGAACAGATTCTAAAACATACATTTGTCAAAACCATTACTCGGAGTAAACTAGGACAAACCCTTAAGCAACGTAGGTTCCATCCAGCCCTATTGCTCGCGAATGGTGTGAGTATTAGTGTGTATGCTCAACTTGCTCATCTTCGCGTACCTGAACCACTCCTGAGTGTCTTTGACTAGTTTCTTAAAGCTGTCCTGGCGTTCCATCGTTCCAACGGCGGTGTTCCTCGGGTGTTCGGCGAGTGCGTACGCTATGATCGCGTCTGTTGTTTCAGGGCCTGCACCCGCAGTGGCAGTCACCAGCGAACTTAGCCTGCTGTCCGCTGGCGCGCACCCCGAGTCGGGCTCTCGTCGAAGGCGGCTAGAAGCGTCCAGCCGATGATCCAGATCCCAGTCGTGCCGTGTTTCGGCTATGGCTGACGTCGGCCAACAGTGAGCCTCCGCTCCGGACTTCGCCACCAAGGATCCGGCAGCCAAACCGACCAAATCGTGATCTCGCGGGCTCTCTGCCAACGGTCCGTCGTGGTGGCCGTCTATCCCGTCCGAATCGCTACCTCGGAGGAGGACCTCGGACCTTATGTGCTGGTGGTGACGGCGAGGTCGTTGTGGTGGTTGTGGTTGTTGTTGATGTTGTCGTCGGCGTCGCTGCTCGCTTATCTGAGGTACATCGAGTTCCTCAAAAGGAAGTTCGACCCCACTTCCACCCTTGTTCGCTTCCGACTCCTGTCGTTCGTCCTCTCCTTCTTCTTCTTCCACTTTCTCCTCTTCCTCCTCTACGCCTTCTTCATCAGTGGAATATGAACGCGCCCTTACCTTCCTGAAGGCAATGAGTTCCAGCGATCCCGTATCGTTGATCGAGGGAACGCTGCCACGTTGCAACGATCTGGAACGATTCAAAGACAAGCGCTTAGTAGCTTTGCGCCAGGATATATATATATTTATATATTTATATATATATATATATATATATATATATATATATAGTTTTGTTTAAATATTTCTCGCCATTTACAATCGCGAGATTTGAACGTGTATCCTATTAAGTGATCTTAATAGATTTCGTCTACTTATGGTGCGGATAGAGACAGCGTTGCCCCTACAAGGTGATCGTAATTGCCTTAAATATACAGTCCTCCATGCGAAAATCGTCGAGCCTGTCGCCTGTGACAGCTTTCACTCTTCTTGCCAGATCACGAATACATTTTTCTGTGCCGCAGCTTATTGGCTCGAGAGTCTTCAATGATATTGTCACGAACTGGTACCCATTCTCTAGACCAGAGTGCTTACGTTCATTTTTCTTTCAGAATGTTTTGCGACCCATACAGCGCTATGGAGCTATTATTTATATTATTACTATTGTTATCAGCAGTACCATTGCCATCTTAATCCCAACTATGGTTACACTGACTATCAGTGACGATCATTCCTGTTGTGTTCGCAACTCCCACACGTTCACACTTAAACCAATACCACAGTACATCACCACGGCCACTACGAAGCACAGTGATTTGTGAAACATCTTCTTTTTCAATTGTGGCCAGAAGAAAGACTACGACAAAACGGATAATCATAGCCGCATGGTGCGTGGGATTTTGTTCAAAAAAATGAAACGCTAACGGTAGACGTATTAAGAGATATTATTTGACCGTATGGCGAACACGTTTACCGAGTAGTAGTAGTAACGCTATTGGAAGTAGTGGCAGCGAAGTGAAACAAAAATAATTCCGATGGTAATGATTGTAATACATATTTAATAGACAAAAAAGTAATAGTTATTTGCAAAGTATAATGAGAGTACTTCCGATGGAAAAGCTGCTGCTTCACGAGCAGACCAAAAAGCTTAAAAAGTGACAAAACCACGAACACAATAATCAAATTTAACAATCAGAGGAGACGCACAAAAGCCTGAAAATCCTGCAGAACCACTAAGAAGCTAAATATGTAGACGACCGTAAAAGGCTTTTAAAAGGCGCTTGTTAAAACGGGTTACGGAAGCTCTATAAAGGAACTCGAACAGTAAAAACCATTATTAAAAACGACAGAGAAGTCAGAGCAGTCCTGCTCCAAGTTAGAACCGCCAAGAGCACAGAACTCATCAGATGTTTAATTCTTTCGGGCAGCTACACGACACGGTAAATTTGGCAGTCGACAGGGAGTGACACTGGATGTCCGCCAGGAAAACATAGACCTAGAAGAACTGGCCGAGAAAGCACCGACACAGACATATTGGGCTTCAGCAGTAAAAAAAGCCGGCGAACAAAATACATGACACCATCATAGAGGTCATGCATAAAATCATAAAAAAAATATATTAATTTACGCTTCCCGGAACATAAAAAGCCCATGATGCACAAATAAGCGAAAAGCAGACAAGGAAGGCGGCTGAATAGCAGACTTCGAAAGCTGGAAGATAAATCGACCTTTTTCCTCGCGGAAAGGAAGCTCGCCTAAAGTCAATGTCGAGTTAGTTGTAATTAAAACTACTGCAGCGGAAAGTAAACATCGTTTAAGCTAGAGTTTCGGTTAGAAACATTGTTAGACACAACGCACCCGAAGGATGCATTAGGGTGATATACAATGAAGATTAAAAAAGAGGCGACAGCAAACTTCCGGGGAGCGTCAATGATGGAACGTAACTGGATGCTTTAGGAGGCTAGCCAAGCAAGAGTTCAGCAAAATCGTAGACGACCTCGGAGAAGAAAATAAAATATGCCAAAGACAGTCCGAAGCGATTCTCGTGGGAGGGGACTTTAACGCAGCAGCATGACACTTGTTAACGACGGCATTTTACCCATACTTAGAGTGGAAGACTAAAGGGTCTCAGAAGAAAATTTGCAAAGTGACCGCATATATATACAGTACAAATACGCTAATACAAAACCGCTCGCCTATCAGAATAGAGGCACCCGCCAGGAGACGTGGAATGCGTGCAAAATGAACCTCGACAGGCAGCACCGAACTAAGAGCAGAAAGCCGGCGACACCCTGATAAACGGAAGTATTGTACATACGACTTGAGCATGTGGCACTCGTACTAGCGAAGGCATGCAAAGCAGCCTCGAGTAAACGGCAGAACATGCCTCACAAGCGCCGTCCGCCCAAATACTAAAGGATTGAAGGCGACGCGGCGGATGCACGCCTGTGCAAGAAAGAAAAAAACGGGGGTGGAAGAAGTTTCAAGCTGTAAAAAAAAGACTCTCAGGAATGCTATGAAAATCAGCAAATAAAGAAAAGAAGAGAAGAGGACTTTGCGAGGAAGAAGGAGACAGCACATGGGAAAGCCCCACAAAGTTGTCATGCACAAATAAAGGAGTATCCAGCGCCTCCAAAAGCTCTAACGGTGAGACGATCTTCCCAAGCCACGCTCAGCCCACCCGCCCACAGGTAGACAGGAAAAAGGTAGACATACCCCCTAACCATTCAAGGGCAAAGAGCAGAACTGGAAGAAAGAGAAGCACCTTCGGACAAGCGATTTGGCTTCCGCAAGAGGTTTTCGACGGAAATGGTTATCGACCTTGTTCTACAATAGGCCAACAATGAATGAAAAAATAACCTCTGAATGGTCGTCCTTTAGGACGTTCGCAACGTTTTCAACTCACTAAGATGTCAAGTAAATAGCCTCAGCAGCTGGTACTACAGGATTCATTCACAAGAACACAGAGTTCGCCATGAACACCGGCATCTTATAGGGGGTCACACTAAGGCCTCTGCTCTGGGCCATGACGTACAACGACGTACTGGAACTCTGCAGACTGAAGGGCATCTAAATGATCGCTTTTGAATAGGCTCTTCCAGCCAAGCCATCCAGGTTACAGCGCATGAGAGGGACACACTACGAGGATGAGCACAAGTGGCCATCTGTATGGTGGACGACTGTATGATAGGATACGGACTTGAGCTAGCGCTCCAAAAAGGCAAGACTGTACTTCTTACGAGCCGAAAGAGGCACGGAGACATCCGCTTAGCACGAAACGGAGTGAGCAAAATGATCGGCAAGTGTAGAAGCGACAAGAAGTAGAAAAGCTGGCAAATAACGGCAAGCAAGAGAACTTCGTTGCCTCGGTAGCGAAGTCCACCATATGGTGCGTCGCTTCTTCATGGAGGCCAAAAGCTTTGAAGCTGACGAAACGGGAAAAACCGTTCATAAATGTGCGAAGGTAACTGGTAGTATGAATCGCCAGTGCATACAGCACAGTGAGACAGCAATCCTTATAGCGACAGCAAAACTGCACGAGGAAGCAAACTGGAACAAGGCACCGGCGGACGTGGCGGGAGCCTGGACCCGTTAGTTTATCTCCGTCCTAGAGAAGTGGGGAGCATGGAAACGTCACCTACTGTCTGACGCAGATATTGACGGAACACGTGTGTTTCCCAAAAAACCTGCATAGGATAGACAAGGTTCCGGTTTACCGGTATTACCGTCTACGGACATGACAGTGACTGACCTAATCACCGCCAGGTTTGAGGATGAGTACAAATGGAAGTATCAGGCTGGCCCAAGGCATAATGAGAGTGAAAAATGAGCTGGGAGAACGAGCCAACAACAAGATGGGACGGCGGCCGAAGAGCAACATTAGAAGGTAACAAAAAACCTTTAGCGCAAAAAGAACCCGAATTTAAAGCAAATTCAAACAAAAGTGATTCTGATGGAAATTGTTGTAACATACACTCAGTCAAACTTAGAAGTTATTACGGTTCTAGTTAAGCTAGACGTAATGGCGAACGCCATGGAGATAATACGCTTATAGACGGACGCATATACAAGTAACTGCAAGAACGTGAACTTGCTCAAGTATCGTCAACTTGTCGAGCTTTAAAAAGGATGTCTTAGACAGGGGACACGTATACGTACATGAAGAAAAACGGAAATGCTTTCACTGCAGATGGAAATTCTAGAAAAACCCTGCTTTATCTATGCCTATATTGACGGACGGACAGAATGGGTTAGGTAGCGACTCAAACCAAGTAAAAGTGTAACGTAAATAGAAAAAGTAAAACAAAATAAAATACGTGTATGCTAGATGTACATAGATTCACAGATAGTGGGGGATATAGAAGGAGGCCGCTTGAAGCGAGCCTAAAGGATGCGTCTCACTTATATAAAGAAATGCAGCATAACGCTAATGATTTCGATCAAAACATTGCCACCCGCATGAACTCCTCCTGAAAAGATTTAAGAAAACCAGCTTTGATTCACCACAGACAATACACCATATTTGGTACTGTATATATATATATATATATACTGTAAAACCTCCATCTTAGTTGTATATATATATACTGTACAACCTCCATCTTAGTTGTTTTCATGGCGATTTTAAGAGCACATTTGCTCGCACTTCGGAGACAATCTAAAGATTACATCAACTCAGAGCCCGCCCGATAACGAAATCCACATGCAATCACCCTAGTACAGGAGAAACATGGCGAATTACAAGCACACACATGAACCAGGTCGTCTACACAGGACTATTTTCTGGTTAACGCCAACCACCGTTAATAACGACACGCGTCGAGTGAAAATGGCCTCGATGGGCGATTGCCAGGACTTTTATGTTTAATGGGATGCTTTAGGATGTTTCGTCAAGGCTAAATGAGAGCGCCCACTATTTCTCCTATAGGCTTATAGTAATGATGGAGAAGGGTTAGTGTACTTTGTTTGGGTCTCGGAGGAGCCTACCGTCGAGGTCGAGTTGCATACTGAATTGAATCTCCTGCACACAAAAAATAGCAGACGGCCGAATCAGTGCCAACAACACGTAAATGCCGACAAGCACTCCGAGACGAAAACGGAAGGAAGCGGATGCGGGTAGCGTTTCGCCCGTTCGACTTTGCTTACTTCATTTGCTTGAATCAATCGGATATATTTGATATATAAAAATACTAAATTTGGAATTAAGTCTAGCGATAGCAAGAAATGTACGTTCAATGTTACCCACGTGCTTGAGCATCTATGACAAGTCATTTGTAAACTGTACATATATATGCTCATGAATCGAGGGCATTTTACAGCAAGTATATATATATATAGTAACGGAGATTGGCACTAATATATGTATATATATATATAAAAACTAATATATATATATATATATATATATACATAAACGAGGGCATTTTACAGCAAGTATATATATACATATATACGGACGAAGCGGACACGTGATAGTCACAATGCACACCCGCTAGGTCCATTAGCATAGCTAATCTTCCGTAATATATATATATATATATACAGTAGCGGAGAGTGATTGGTGTATATATATATATATATATATATATATGCGTTTGAATACCCACCGTGATCTGCCGTTATACTTGAATCGGATTGTCGGTCGGCTCCTTCCGCGTTCGCAACGGTGCAGCAACGAATCACACGGCGGCGGACTCCGCTTACGCAGACTGCTATTGACGAGGGCGACAGTCACCTGCTGAAGCCGTTGATGCTGCTGTTGTTGCTGTTGCCGCTGCTGTTGCTGCTGCTGATGCAGCTGCTGCTGCTGCTCGAGAGTATCGCGTTGTCGCCTTCGGCACAGACGAGATGCAGTTCTTCGTACGGCGACTGCGTTTCGTGGCCGCGGAACGAGGCGTCCGACAGAACTGCTCCAAGTATTGGTACCGCCGCCATTGCCAGCGTCACTGCTCTGTCCGCCTTTGCCAGCTGCCGAAGTAGATGCTGGTGGTGGTGGTGGTGGAGGTCGCGGCGCAGGTAGTGGCGGCGCAGGTGGTGGCGGCGCAGGTGGCTTAGCAAAGCCGCCAGATTTAGCGACGCCTTTACGTCTCGGTAGAATCCGCGGCGTCGACCTGGTTTCGCCGGCCTGGTCTGGTTTGCGAACGCTGTTCGCGGCGCCCGGCGGCGCGGGTGTCCGGCGACAGCGACTCAGTGGACTGGGCGACGCTCCTCCATCGAGAGTGGTCCCAGCCGCGAAGCTCGGCGCCATCTAGGCAAAGTACGCCTGTAACAACAACAACAGCCACAACAACAACCACAACAACAGCAGAGTTATAGACAGTAAACACAAGAACAAGTTACAGAACAATAAACACAATAACAAATTACAGAACAATAAGCACAATAACAACAACAAACACAACCAAGATCATCATAGGTTAGTTAGGTATAGGCGCACCTTCCTCGTCGTCGTCGTCGTCGTTGTCGCGCTCATAATAAACAATCAAAAAAATATCCTCCGTGTGCTTATGCCGTACGCGCTGATAAATCGACCTGATAATAAAAATATATAGATAAACAAATAAGTAAATAGGATCCTAAGTCGGCTGCAATGTCAACGATGATGATGACCTAACAAGTTGCACCAATATACACAACAACAGGCAAATTCAACGAGGTTGAGTCGAAAATTCGTCGAAACGGTTTTTAACTTAGGGGTCAAGTCCAACGACGCATGAGGATTATGGGTCCATCTTTGTAAAAGAAGCAGAATACAGTTAACGATCTGCACCCGAATGAATCCCGAAGCGGAGTCACTGGTATTTTGACGCTAAGACACAACGGTACATTAATTTTACCAGTATCGTAAATAATATACGCAAATAGAACCACGGCAGAAGAAACAGATAGCTGAGTGATACCAATATTAGTCGCTATAGATCAATCGTACGTTAGTTTATCGTCTTTTGATTTGAGACTCGATAAAACGTGTTAGACGAAGCAGTCAAGGATAGATATAAGCAAACCACAATGGACGCCAGCTAGTTTAACAAATACGGCACTATTTTCTTTTTAAGTAGCTATGAAATGCAATACGGATTCGAAGTGCGTTGTTCCATTAAACAAAGAGCCTGTACGTATTCTATTTATCTCCGTAGTCGCCGCTTACGCAGACGTTTCTAACGGCCTTCTACGCAGGTGAGTTATTTACTGCGTCGTAACAAAGTGACTTCAACATCACCGCAAGGCTATGTTACCCAACAGTCTATATATATATATATATATATATATATATATACATGCATATATATACGGGGAGAAAGCTCATTTTTGTGCGAGTGTATACAAATGCTGAAACCAATTTCTACGTGGCTTTAACGCATACTTGGATAGGTTCGACGTATTGGACGGAAACGCTTCTCGTTTCGCTAGCGTTCTAAACCTCAAGCGCATATGCTGTTTCGTTTTGTTCGTTTTGCGATTCATATATTTCTGTGTAGATCAGGCTTTGCAGCGGCCCACACATATTGGCAGTACAATTGTCGAATTGTGAGCAATTGCTCAAAACATATTATAAATTGCACAGAAAAAGGAGTTGAAGGAAGGAGCTTAGCAACAAAGCTGAGCTTCGAATCCACCACACCCAATGTATGTACTTCAAATGGAATGGGCAACGGCTTCATAATGATGATGATGACGATGACGACATAATACAACCTAGGGGCATGTTGCAAAGGCTCATTCGCCTCTGACAGCATATAAGACGGCCGCCTTTATCAAGACGGCGTCTGCAGCAATGTATGCGTGTGAGTTCCACGTTGTGAGATCGCTAGAAAGATATCTAGGATGAACGAGAAAGAAAAGGAATTATGGCGTTAGGGAGGAGGGGGTGCTGGTAAGAGTTAGCTTAACTATAGCTGAAACCGATTTATTTTGCAAATTATTTGCAATTGAATCAGGATGATTAGGATAATCCCATGTAATATTTATTTAACTTTGCACTTAAACAACAATCTCTTTTTTTCGTTCGTAGGAAAAATAAATGAAAACATTTTGCGTGTGCCGAAACTCGTACGAAGCCTTGCGTACGGCATTATTCGGCGTGTTGTTGTTGCTGTTGTTGTTATCAACAACACTGCCGTTAATCCGCCTCGTCTTATCAACATGTGATATTGTCACCCCTGTATCTGGCATCGGCGACAACACCGGCCGTCATCGGCGGCGTTCTTTCTGATGCAGAAGTGCAGATCAGAAAAGCAGAAGAAGCAGGACACATCGCGTCTTGCGGAGGCCGCCGGAGGCTCGAACACTACGAATGAATAAGAACAGTGATCGAACAAAATGATCGACAACAGCATCGATTCGAACACACGGTTGCTGCTCTGGCGTTGTTGGATGTCGTTTTCGCTTGCTGCCACCACTTCCGCTCCCCCCCTGCACTACCCCGCACTACCCGCACAATCGAATCTCGACGCCGCCTGGACGGAAGGACGACCGTACGCGTTCATGGACGTTGGTACATCGTACCACCCATGGTGGATGAATCGTCCCCATGTATGTATATGTATGTATATATATACATTTATATATATATATACATTTATATATATATATATATATATATATATATATATATATATATATATATATATATGTCTCCGTTGGTCTACTCGGCCGCTGGAGCTACGTGACCTTCCCATAAACCGTCACCGCCCACGCACAGCTATTCACACGGTGGTCATCCGAAAACAACTTCGAACAGTAAATGTACGGTGTCTAAATTTCATTTTGCTCGAAAGATCGAAAAACGCTCGGCTGTACCACTTTCAGCAACAGCTACAACCAGGGAGGCGCCAACAGCACACCAACGACAAAAAAAACACGAAAACAACGAATGTAACAACTATGACGACCACAGAAACAGCAACAGCAACAACAACAACAACAACAACAACAACAACAACAACAATAACAACAGCAGCAGCAGCAGCAGCAACAACAACAACTAAAGCCACAGCAACAACAACAACAACAACACAAACAACAACTAAAGCCACAGCAACAAAATAAAGTAAAGCAAGAGATTCAAAGCGCGGCAGTAATCCTTTTCTTTCTAACGAAATGACGTCTGTGCAACTGGCGGCTGTTTGACGAAAAGACACGGGGAAATGAAGAGACCAAAAATAATGCGAGGTACCACAAGCGTACTAAAAAATTATGACTTCTGCTTGATGTCGTTATTCTTAGTTGACTGTTTGGTGCTATCGAAATGGTTGCTATTGTAACGTGTGTCATTGTAGGTTATTGCCATGAAATTGCATATAATAGTGCTGCTCCTGACAATCAGAACTATACTTTAGGTAAATAGTGGTATTGTTGTTAGGTTACCTAGTTGTTGTTGTCGTTGCTCTTCCACCTGCCCCACTAGCAGCGGTAACAGCAGGCTGCTCTTTACATATATATATATATATATATATATATATATATATTCTGATATGGGTAGTCATCCTATGACCATTTTCAATCCTATAGGACGACCTCAGAGTCTTATTATGGATGACTCTTTCTTCTTCTTACCGCTACCGAAATCTCGAGAATGTTTCCAAACATGGCTAAGCAGCATACAACACGTACGTTCTACGCGTAATACCATGTAGCCGTAGAGATGTTGAACGGCGGTAGAGTGCTTCTAGTTTTCCGATAGCGGCTGTACAGTGCGGCCACAAAAGCCATCGCTGGCAGACTAGACACTCAGCAGTGGGGAAATGTCATCGGGTTCACTTCTATTTCTACTACGACTACTACTACCGCTACGGGGATGGACCGCGACAGATTCACGGACTGAGTCCATGAATAGACTCGTGTAGCCATTTAGTCAATGGCGAATTGAGTTTTAAAAAGGAGATACGGTACAGCAAATCGGTCATTGGGCGCTAGCGAGAGAACTCGGCAGAACTTCCCCGACGACGATTCGACGACGACAGTGGAAATCTTGCTAAATCGGGAATCTTGCTAAATCAGCGAGTTCCATCAGCCACTACGCAGGAGAGTGACCTTGCCAGAGCGCGCATACATCCGTCTCACAGACAAACAACTCAAAGGCGTAACTAGTTAAATTATGACTGTCATCCGTCACACGAAGCCTGTGCGTCTTTAGCCAATGCTGCTGACTTCGCTTTGAACTTTACTGAATGCATACACAGAGATATAGTTAGATGGTTAGATAGATAAATAGATATGGTGCGTCGCCTAACATTTTGTAAACGTTTGTCTTCACACTGAACGTCACTGAATATATACACCGATATATATAGATATATTGAGAGATCGATATAGTGTATCTTTTAACCATTTTTAATCTTCCTACCATGTATGTCCCTTTTTTTAATTACTGATTACTGTTGAAATATGCACAGATAATTATACGAGCGACGTATTTTGTAAACCTTTTTTACACTGCACGTCACTGAATATATACACATAGATATAGATATATTGATAGATAGATATGGTGTGTCTGTTAACCCTTTTCAATCTTTCTGCCATTTATCATCTGTTTTTAAATTACAGATTGCTGTTAAATTATGCAATTATAGTAAAACGGGCGACGTATTTTATAAACGTCTTTGTTTGCCTTACCGGAGAAAACAACACTAAAGTTCGCACGCTCAATCTAAGTACGTAACATTGTTTGCTTTCTAACTTACGCCGGTCGTATAGACGCTTAGGAATCAACAAACTTGCCCATTCACATTTATTTTTATAATTTGATTGTTTGCAATTTATTCGATCTCACTTTAGAGTGTCCTTGTTTACTTAACCTATCTTTGCTACGTTGTTTCTGCCCCCACTGCATGCGGCACAATCCACCGCCATCAATAATAATCTTCAAACTGACGACTCAATTTCAGGCGCTTTTAGGCTCGTCCAGAAATCTCGCCGTCGCTAGCGTTGCTTGAAGTCTGCAGTCATCAAAATAATACCCCTAATACAAACACACACCGAGAGACAGTCCAGATGCGCAACTACCCGCGTATCTGGCCACCCGCGTCAACAATACGGTGGTCGGTAACACCACCATTTGCCTAAGGGCAATTGATGGTGGTACACCGATAGCTGTACACGCTAACCAATTTGCGATATATAAATATATATATATATATATATATATATATATATATATATATATATATATATATATATATATATATATGTTTAGTTATTTATTTATGCAGTGTTATCTATTCATATGTGTTATTTTTGTATATATCGTAATAGTTTTGTTCCGCCATTCGAGCGTTTGCCCGTTGGCAATTATTCCTCGTTGGTTCAATGAAGTTGTGATCCGATGAAAGCGCCGATGTAATAAAAGCAATAGGGGTGAGCAGTGCATCCGCAGTACAGAACACTTCATATCGTCATATCGACGACGCTACGGGATCAGACGGCGGCTGCGGCGTTGACAGCTTTACGATCGATCCTTGACGGCTAGTATTATTATTATAATTGTTATTATTAACAAAGACTGCGGTGATGATAAACAGTATTCAGCAAAAGCGGTACTGAAGACAACAATAAAACGGTGCAACAAAATTACACAAAAACGATGGAAGCCACGGCAGCAACGACGAACAAAACGACGAAAACAATAATAACAACACCAAACTGTAAACTAGATACTGGGATCACTTACTTCAGCAGAGCCCGTTAAGGTAGTATAATTTGTTGTGGATCATAAAGTTATAGTAATCATAATGCTGCAAGTACATATATATATATATATATATATATATATATAAAATTTGCCCTAAGTGTTGTCGTTCTATATTCAGCTGAACCGCGCGTCCATAGAAGTTTCTATGATTGCTAACCCTTTATAATATAATCGTTTTACATTGGCACCGAGCCGAGCTTTTCATCTCAACTATTTAAAAGGAGACTAAAAGCGAACGGCAAATGCCTAAGCAAGTGGGAAGAGCTGGCCATTCACTCGACATGTTTAGGCCAACATTAGAATAGGCACCATAACGCAGATGTCTTTTTAGTCATTATAAAACGATCCAAGTTTATCTGAGAAGTTCGCGTGTCGCTACAGGATCTACTTAGTTATCACTGAGACTTCAATGATGATCATCATGTTGACGGTGAGGAAACACCATTCCATCATATATATATATATATATAGTTATGCATGCGCACTGCGCCTTTCCCAATAAAATGAAGGTCGCGTAAACCTCCGTTCCACCCTACGTAGATACCTGTGTAGTAACACACAAAAGCCTGTCTGCGATGAGAACTTGGTCCAACGGCATCGCCAGCATAGCTTGACCTCAAGGAAAACTATATAAACAGATCGAAGAAACACGCCGATTATTAAACGTAGACGATCGAGTGTGCGAATCGACATACTCCACTTCACTGGACAGGCGTCTGGCAAGTGCACCCTCAAACTTATTCCACGTGCATACTAAATATAGGGGCGGGGCGCAGACGCAGGCCGCAAATATTTCGCAGACATGTTCTTGCTCTAGATGTATGTCGACGTGCCGATGTACATGTATCATACAATGGGTCCGAACGTTAACACTTCGCCAAGCCGCGGCGGACTCAACATTGTTCGCTGACCGACCGCCGCAGCCCACGGGTATTCTGATCAGACATCCGTCTACGCAACCATTCACACGTTCGTACAACTGGCGGCTCTGTCTTGACTCGGCGTAATGAAATCGTACAGGTACATCTACTACAGATACTGAGTGAGAAAATGAGGTCCAGCCACAAGTCCAGTAGTAAGATTATTATTTGTCCTCTTTCAGATAGCGCACATACCAACCGTGCCAGTCTGTCATGGCGTTCGGGCCGGACAAGTATATATATATATATATATATATATATATATATATATATATATATTGCCGTTTATACCGAGCACAACGTGAAAAGACGAAACGAAGGCCAGCGGCTGACACGTAATCGGCGTGACTCAAACATTAGGCGGTACCGCTGGAATCCACAGCATTAACTGTGATAACACCAAAATTATGACGTGGGTGACAATTAATAATCAAAACGATTATTTTAATAACGAAAGCTAATAATAAAAACATAACCATGACCACAACATATTGCAGCACGGTATCGCTGTAAACGGGTTTCTACCACAGTTTCTTTCACGGTTGTTCTTTGGCAGGAGCAGCAAAAGCAGCAACAACGGCATTGTACATTGATCGTAATGCAATATACTAGCTGACGTCGGACGACCATCATCGCTGTTACGCGACCACAGCGTTAGGTTTAGTCCAATATCGAAGGGATCATGCCAGGATGATGAATTCTTTTTTGGCCGTACACTGCTGACATGTCGCTGAAAGTGAGGAGGGATTGCGAGAGAGAGAGAGGAATAAGATGGACAACGCGCGAAAAGAAAGGCATAAAGACTTCACGTCACTTGGCGAAGGATTTTCTGCCGCTTGTGGGCCGGGCGACGAAGTGAAGGCGTATCGAATACAAATGGGAAAAGAGGAGAAGATTGAAGAAGAAAAGGTAGCAGAAGAAGAAGACATTCTGAAGGAACTTCGTGGCTGAAACGCCCGTCGAAGAAGAGAAGCCCCGAGGGTATAGTCCGTACGTTCACGTACGAGGACGCGTTGGCGTTGGTCGATTGGGCATGGATTGGCACTACGAAGTAACGCCTTCGGCGCTGCTTTGTGGTTCGCGTCGTGAAGCGCCCGGACAACAATGTTCAGCACGTCTCCATCTGATTCAGTATGTAGAATCAATTTCCTACAATTCGCGCTCTTGCAGGTTTTATATGTGTCTCAGCGTAGGTGTCTGTACACGGGCGCAACCCACCGACAGACCGGCCGACCTGCTTAAGTTCGCATGCGTAGAACAATACAAACTGGTGCTGCTCACTGTTGCTTCTGTAGCTTTTTATTCATTTACGCATTACTTTCAGTATGTGGTCAATCAGGCCCGCCGTCATGTTCCACATGGGTTTCTCACCTTTGTCGTAAGCGCTGTTATATATATACATATATATATACAGATACATATAAATGTGTAATATATATATATATATATATATACAGATACATATAAATGTGTAATATATATATATATATATATATACACAGGGTGTTGCAGACCTTTTTTATAATAGAAATAGGGAATTGTAGAGCTCGTTAAAGCAAATATTTTTTCCAATGGAACATGGTTTTTGAGAAGTCTTGTTTCGGAGTGAAAGCGAAATTACTACAATTTATGACACTAGTGTTTTTGCCCGACATAGGAGCATAAAATGTGCTGTTACGAGACAACCAGACCCCCTAGACAGAAACTAAACACACTGTCGTGTTCCTGAATTCTACTTCTTCCGAGGGGCACATAAGGCCGGTCAGAAGATGCGACACGGTCGTTTAAAAGAGAATTCGTCAAAAATGAAGTTATTTATTAGCTTTTACGTCAAATACTTCAGAATCATAACCCTACGACCACCCACGTGTTCAAGCTAACATATTCAGCAAATTCATGACTATCATTTTGGTACCAAACTTATGGCAATGCGAGCTGTGGTTGCGGAGTAATTACGATTTTTCGGAGGGCATGTCTAGATTAAGTGCATGAAAAATGACGCGCTGCGGCTGTCGCGCGACACGTCGGCGGTAGTGAACGTCGCCACAGTCATTTTACATACACTTAATCTGGACATGCCCTCCGAAAACTCGTAATTACTCCGCAACCACAGCTTGCATTGACACATATTTGCTACCAAAATGATCGCCGTTGAATTGCCCATTGGCTGAGTATGTCCGTTTTTAGCGCTGTGAGTGGTTGTAGGGTTATGATTTTGAAGTATTTGGCGTGAACGTTAATAAAGAACTACATTTTTGACGAATTCTCTTCTAAGCGACCATGGGGCGTTTTCTGACGATTTCCATACAAGTAACAACTAAAAAAACATATATATATACTACGAACTTAATTTCTGGGTCTAAAAATTCGCTAAATACGCTGTTGTGTATCCAGCAATTAAGCAAAATGCACGCATTTATGAAAACTAACATTTATTGAACAGCTCAAATAAATAAACCATTTTAGTGCGTGAAAAGAATCGCTTAGCCGAATGAATAGATGCCTGAGTATGTTCTGTTCAGAAGCGGAGAAAAACAGAGCTTAGATATCTTAATAAAGAATTGACGTACGTGCATGTTCCATTGTCCATTTATTGTTGCCATTGTTAGAAAGGATCCCACAACTGCGGTGTTTTAGTAACAAGAGCCACCATTCAAGGATAACACCAAATATAGCTGACTGTTGAACAACGGAGTAGTACGAGAGAGAAAGAGAGAGAGAGAGAAAGAGGTGAGACATTTTGTAGACGGAGCGAGATATAACTTGACCATGACTTGTTTAATAATTGACTTCATCGAGGGCAGTGCGGTTATCGTATCGCTGTCGCCTAACGTCATATAGCTACGAGCTGGACTCTGACAAAACAAATTGTTGCCGACTAACGATGGCGAATTTGCTACCAATTCCAACGAGCAATTTTTCACATACCACATCCGTCCGTTCTCATAGTTTTGACACTTTCTCTGAAAGGCAGACGGCGAAGCTCGAACATCGCCAATTTAAGCAAGTTGCACCTGCCCGTGCTCTCTTGTAAAGATCGTCATATGAAAGCAATATAAATATAAATATATATTTAGTATATTCCGGGGTGTAACGCGGAATCGCGAGGTAATCGGTACGGTGGAGTAGTGTGGTACCCCCATTCCGAACCTCGATAGGGGGGAGGGTGGGGGATCTGCCGGCCTGTCAATTCGGGCTGGTGGGCACTCCCGTTCGGGTCCGCGCGTATTAAATCGCGGTTAAAGGGCGGGAGTGTAAGTATTTCTCTCTTTTGCTATATATATGTATATATTTTTTTTTAGGCGAGCACTGCTGAGTGTGCAAACGTATTGTAAATGATAATTAAATCATCACATATATATATATATATATATATATATATATATATATATATATATATATATATATATATATATATGCTCTCAAAGCTTTGTTTCCGTGGTAGCTCCCTTCTCGGCACGATCGCACTAGGCGCACCACAATAAACGAGTTCCACGTCGGAGATCCACTGCAGAAGAGAAGAACGAGGATACAGAGGGGAATGTAGCGGCAAATATGTAAATAAATAAATATATATATATAAATATATATATATATATATAGAGAGAGAGAGAGAGTATACCAAGTAGAAAATGCGAAAGAAAAATAGGTCGGCCGTTGAACCGGTCGTACCAACGAAGGCAGTCAGCGATCACATGCCGCTCCGACGTTAGGCCAGAAAAAGCTAAAGAAAAGCTCCACACAAGAAACAGGCCCGCAACAAAGAAAAAGGTCGGCGATCCGAACCTGCAGCGGACGGCTTCTGCTAGGTCGGTGTACCAGCGGGTACCACGGGAACCTGCTGCGACTACTACGAAGGAAAAAGCACGTTCGACGCGTGTTTCCATCGGCTGCGCACACACACACGCACACACGACCTACTAGTGTGTAGCCAGTCCGACTACACTACAGGTGCTAGTATAATGTCGAGTACCTGAGTACTTCTTACTTCTGCCACGATCGCGGCACGACTTCGCCACGGAAGCCACCGATGCCGCCGCTGCTGCCCGTCGGCCAGAAGACCGAGCGACTAAAGGGAAGGAAGGGCCTTGCCCGGACAGCCGGCCAACGAAATGCCAAGGAATCCATCCAGCATATTCAGCGGCGAAAACGGCCAACAATAGCAGCGGCAACAACAAAAACAACAACAACAACAACAACAACAACAACAAAAACAACAACAACAACAAGCATGCAACCAAGCGCACGTAACAGCCTAGCCGAAGAATGCCGAAACTACCAATGGTCTAGGTAAACTCCCGGCTCAATGACGAAATAGGCATACGTCGAGATTTGCAGTCGAGAGATGAACGAGACAAATCGACTCAACAAACGATGAAATGGTTCATTATAGAATCTATTCTTGGATGAGGACTCAATGACTAAACGAATTAACTGATTAATAAATTTAATTGTTTAATTAGCTAATTTGTTAAGACATTGAAACAATTTATTGCATTTATGTGAATGGAACTCAATCGACGATCGAAGACACAGCATAGACCAAATGAATACAAAATAGAAAAAAACGCAATATATATATATATATATATATATATGTATTCAAGTTTCAACGTGTTTTATGTACGGAACTGCATATTACTTGATTTAGTTATCGGTAAAAGAACAATATACAAGGAAGCTGCAAGCACGAAACAGTAGAGATATACGCGTCCATAATACAAAAAAAAAACAGCGGAAATGCAGCATCAAGTCTGCATGCGCCACCAACCAAACGAGGCTTAGGTGCACGCTGTTACGCTGCGCTTCGGATCACAGGTAAATATGGCATTTTATTTTTTCGATCCAGTGATAAAACACAATTTGGTAAACGATAGTGCCGGGTAACCGAATGAAACAAAGCTCGAAACGAGCGCATCATCTTGTCATCGATGAGGGTCACGACACATTACCTCACTTCTGCGTAGCTGCAAACCAGCAATTGTTTTCAGTTTGCGCAACCAAAAGAGGTATTCGGATGTAAGACATCGAATCTAACGTTTTGGTCTATGTGCCCAAATGGAGGGAAAGCGACACGCTAGCGATTGGGCACAACCATTTGTGAAACCAAATGGCACAACAACCATGGTTGCGCGTCTGAATGAAGCATTACTACAAGTGTGGCAGGAAGTCAGGTGTCTCAGACGGGATAGTCTTGCGCGAGATCTTGAACGCAATGGGAGAGCAACTCTCAACGCGTTCAATTTGCCCGCCGAGAGGAGCTGATATAAGGTCCCTCCGTTTTCGGCGGCTCTAAAAATCAAGCTCGGAGCGCATCGTTCTGCGTTATTCGCTTGCCTTTCGGAGTACAACCACCATGCGTGCCCTCCCTATATGAAAATGCCGTAGCAAAGCGCTGGCAAGAACAAGGCCCTCATGCGTCGTAGCGCCAAGACCGACATTAGCGTAGCATTTTGGCGCAATGTTCCGCTGCTATTTCACGTCTCCATGTCGTGCAAAGCCAAGACATCTAGTGTTTGGGGAGAAAACGCCTGGCCGTTCACGAAGCAGGAAATTCTCGCCATTAACTCGCCTTGAGGCCTGACCGAAGCGACATAAAGTTGATCTTATCAGAATTAACAGCTAGACCCAGCGTGTTAAAAATGATAAATGGTTGCCCTCGCCACCTGCGGGAGAGCAAAGTCTAGACGATCAGTGCTAATGCTCCGAGGATCCACAACAAAACGAATCGTCGTCTAATCGGCAAAGCTCAATTGGTATATTTCTTCATGTCTTTTTAGTCGAAACAAAATTCAGAAGGAAAGACCGGAAACATAAACGGTCGAGGCGTAAATCGCCAACGATCGTCATGAGTGACGCATAGCCATGTTGTTGATGCTAATGGCAAACGGTACGGCGCTACTGTTATGGAGCACTGGATTCACTGCGTAACACCGCAGCGTTACTAGCGTCGTTATCAGCTGACCGCAGCGGATCGACGGCTGACAGGTGATAGCGGCTCTTGGCGGTGCGGCGCTAGAACTCGCAGGCGTAAAAGGAACTCCAAATGACCGAACGGAAAAACGAAACTCTATTGATTTTACGACTATACTGCTGACGTGTCGTCAACGTCAAAGTACTCCTTACTTGCACCCGACTTGTCGTCTCTCTGCGATAGTGTCGAACTCGTCGTAGCCACCGTGACTCTCGACCAGCATTGCTGTTTGAAACACCGCCACTTCGCCACAGCTCCAAAGCAGTTTTTCCAGAACATCATAGGACAGCGCAAGTAACCAACCGCCTAGATGTTGGTTTTCTATTTTCATGTCATGGATACAAGAGATTTACTGATTGACTGGCTAACGAAACAACCGACATTAACGACAATAATAACAACAACTACAACAAAAATAATCATAACAAAGGCTAATATATAAACAATGGCTTTCAGACAGACAACACTAACCCAAGGCCCAAGTCAGTGCGACTCAGTATCAATCGGTTCGGCTCGCCATCGTACCGACGGTTTGTCGAAGGCAAACTATGTCACCCGTTCGCCGCAGGTCCACCGCCGTCAAAGGCAGCCTGCCGGACAGCAGCTGCCAGTAATCAAAAATCACGAGTCGCGATTACGAGCGTAGGCTATAATCAACAACGTTGCAAATTCTGCAAAGGACATTAACCATCATATTTACGTCGATAAAGATCACGATGAATATGAACGCCGCCGCCGCCGCCACTGTTACAGCTACTCAGGTACTCAAGGGTCACGAGCGCTGCCACTTGGAATGATCCAACAATAATGACCGACATCAGCAAGCAGTAGCAACAACAACAATAACAACAACAAACACTACTACAACAATAACAACAACAATATAAACAATAACAGCAACCAGAGCATCAACAAAGACAGTGACAACATTGACAATACCATGGGCATGGCTGATTCGGCCAGAAGTACAATCATGCATGCGGGAATGGACCGACAACAATCAGCGATAACTTAAATGACAACAATAACAACAGCCTCATCAACAACAACAGCAACAAAAACAACAACAGCAACAACAACAACAGCAACAGCAGCAGCAGCAACAACAACAACAATGGCAGGTTGGGCCCACGCCCAGTTGCCCCGGGCCAAATGCGGGATGATTGAGTGTTGTGACTACAGTGTACCAGTGAATATGCACACATGCACATACATTTACGTGTAGTACATATCTATGCAGATGTTCGTTGCCGCTGGTAGGGTGGCTGGCTGGCAGGCAACAGCAGCCAAAGCCAGCTAAAGTCGAAGATTACTGTGATATTATTATTATTATTAGTATTATTATTATTATTAGTATTATTATTATTATTATTATTATTATTATTATTATTATTATTATTATTATTATTATTATTATTAGTATTATTATTATTATTATTATTATTATTATTATTATTATATAGTATAGTATATGCAATATTGTAGATGTTATATAAGTGATATGTTAGTAATTGTGATACATGTACATATGTATAAAAATAAACCCTTGTTCAATAAAAAAAATTATTTTTATTATTATTATTATTATTATTGTATTATTGCTATTATTATTATTATTACTATTATCGAACTACAATTACAAGGACCACTACGACTGCTTCCAAAGCCGCAAGAGCAGAAACAGCGGCAGCGACAACAACAACAACAACAACAACAACAGCAGAAGCAGCATATCTTTATTCTTGCCCATCAGTATCGCCAACAGAGCTTCAGGCTCCATTCAGCCTGCCTGCCGACTGCCGGTGTCTTCATACTACAGGAATAGCTTCAACAACAACTCAACACACAAAGTAGCGAACGTATATAATAATCATTACTTCTGTCATCATCACCCTTTGAATCGTCAGCATCACAGTCATCGTCATCATCACATGGACACAGATATATATATATATATATATATATATATATATACGTTCGTCGTACATCTTTACGTGTACGTGAACGGCTACATACACATGCATGCATGCGTACGCATCTACATCTACACAGTAGCAACGCTCCGCTATAGAATACCGTCCATCGTAGATGATGTGGATAATGGTAACAAAGGCGACTCTAATCAAACAATCCCAATCATGCAAATCTACAAATCTGTATATATATATATATATATATATATATATATATATATATATATATATATATATAAATATATAATGGCAGTAACTGCTGGCAACCTGTGTACGAACCCATTCGAAAGTAGTAACGGCGGTGGTCAATAACAAGAGAGAAACAGTGGCACATGGCACTTGCAGAATACTATAATATGCATTGCAGACATATATTTATATATATATATATATATATATATATATATATACATATATATATATATATATATATTTATATATATACATATCAAAGTAGTAAGCACCTGTCAGCAGTAGCAGCTGCTAGCCTATGTATGCATATAAACATATACATACGTATATATATATATATATATATATATGCATGTTGTATAGATACAAAGTTAGCAGTCATAATACACTGGATTACATCTATCCTGTGTGTCGGTGCGTACGGCGTTGATGGCGATTGGAAGCCAAAACGGCGGTGATCGAATCATCATAGCAACAACAGCGACGGCAACAACAACACCAACAACAACGAGCGCCACCAGCAATAACAGCAGATGCAGCAGCCCCAGCAATTCCCAACGTCGTCTCCGTCGAAGTCGATTTATTAATAACAGTCGTGGTTCGTAAGTTCGCCAGTGTGGTGGTGGTGAACATGGATGGCTAACAACACCATCGCGGCCGCTGGCGTTGTCGAAATGGCCCCTGCTCGCCGCGCGCTTGCTTTAGCTTGTTTGCTTGCTTGCTTGCGTGCGTGGGAGGAGGAGGAGTTAAGCGTCGGCCGCTTCTCGTGCTACTACCAGTCAGCTATTGCAAAGGACGTATGCAATGGGTGATCAAAAGTCGTCACACAGCCGGACTAATCATACGACTGATTCCCAACCAACCAGCAAACTGGCCGGTCAACCGACCGAGGGAGCGAGCAAGCGTGCAACCCCCAACCCTCAGTCCTAAGGGGTTTGGCTTGGCGATGATCGGTTGGTTGATGCGGGATCCGTGATGAATGGAGGAGATAGGCCATCGTCATCACTATCGGCTTCGGATCATAATGACATGTATTAATATATTCACATGAATATATTAATACATTTTTTTTAGCTACGGTTTATTATTATTATTATTATTATTATTAACATGTATCACAATTACTAATGTATAACAATCATGTATGATGTAGTGTATGTAGTGTAATGTATACAAAATAATACGTTCGGACCTCACGACTGTAACATTGCTTAACATGTAACGAAATAATAATCATAATATGAATAACTATTAGGATTATTATTACTATTGGCATTACCGCCATTGACAGGAGTGTCGTCATCATCATCATTATCATCATAAGCATTATCGCAGTCAGAAGCAGAACGCGAAGAACCGTTTCTGCTGAAGAAAAGCTTCTTTCGAAGGTAGAGAAGAAAAACGAAAAAGGAGAAGAAGAAGCGAAAAGATAAAGTGTGCTGTTGTCTCATGCATGCTGGTCGCCCCCCTGTACGGCCGCTCGTTGCTGTTCGAGGTCGTATGTTACATATAACCCACGTATATATATATATATATATATATATATATATATATATATATATATATATATATATATATATATATATATATATATATATATATATAGACAATCAGAAGCTTGTGTTGTTTAAGCTCTACCATGCTCAGAGACAGGCGTGTGTGGTCAATAGAGGTCGTCTGCTAGTGTTGTAGTCTGTCCTTTAACCATTCGGTTCTTTCTAAACGTACCTCGATTTGAAATCGCTGCATCACGGCATTGGACGACAGTTATACGAAAATGTAGTGTATATATCCTAATTGAGGCAATATCGCGAAATATTAAAAAAAATCTTAATTTCAGTGACTGAAGTGATATCGCATAATATCAAAAAATATTCTAAAGTCATTATTTTTCGACAATATATATATATATATATTTTTTCTCGTTGTGTACGCTTTTCAAGATTCCAAATAAAATTTGTAAATTTAAAAAAATGTATAACTTTTACATTTTCAGTCTATAAATAATATAATAATTGGATCACGCTTAAGCGCATACTATATTTCGTAATAGCAAACAACGCATGTTTCACTCACACTTCCTGCCGCGGCAAAGTTGCGAAGAATCCGGTCGAAATCACTGGCAACCGAACGTTATAAGTGTTGTTGCAGGGATCATTTTAGCCCTATACTTGAGTAGCAGGCACCACAGTGGCATTACCACCATGCTATTAGATTTATCGTACACTTTGTTGAGCGCATATCCACCAGATGAACAATTTCGGCCACCGTAACGTCAGATAACGTCAAAACTTTCCTAGTACTTAGTCCGAATGTCAGCATAACCTGGCCAGTCTTTATAGCAGACTCAGAGGATTAGTTAGCGTCCGTTGTACATATAGTATTGCACTTACATTACACGCGAGTCTAAACACTTTCACTTCCGATTGCAAACGCGAGAACAACACAGGCAGCTTTCTTCAGACACACACACACATAATATGTATATATATATATATATATATATTGTAAGATTTATATTTTTTGTAAATACTGGCTCTATGTATACGGTTTGTGTACACTGCAGTCACGGCACCCGTGCAAGTCTTGAACAAACTGACAAACTGAGTGGTTGCAGGCCGTAGTAACTGAGACTTCATAGTCTTCTTTACCCAATCCCATCGGCGGACCGTCGCGCACTAGCGCAGTACAGCGCCGTAACGGGACCCGAAACGGCTGCTGTCAGGCCAACCAACGAGGAAAGGGCCCGTGGGAAGGGAGCAAGTAATGAGCTTAGCTAAGCGCGGACAGGCCTGTCAGAACAGGGCCCCCACGTATAAACAGAACGTTGGCCGGCATCGACGATTTAACTATTGATCAACAATATTCTGCTAAATAGCTCCTTGGTAAAAAAAGAAAGACACACACACTGTCTTGTTAAAGACTACTCGCCATGAAGACAGCGCGCGAACACACACACAAAGTAGGAAGGCCACCTGTATGGAGGTGTTGAAACGGCGTTGCTGATAAGGATGTGATTCCGGCGGCCGTTTAAGCTCGAAAGCATACATAGTTACTATGGGTTCAGCGTTTTCAATATAAATGTATATCATGCTTATATAAACGCTATTCATTGGTAAGACACATAGATGCTGCCTTCGGCACTGAGGAAGCTAACTAAGACTGGCAAACCTTTACAGATTTTATTTTAGCAGTTTCGACTAAGCGCATTTCACATACCTGAGGTATTTACTTAGATTTTTAATTTATCTTTTTTAAATAAAGGGACTACACAAACAACAGGTCCTCCACATCTTCCTACTATGTACCGTAGAGTCGCGGCTAGCTTCAACCAGGACATGTATAAATATATAAACGTAGTCCGCGCGAAACGTATTAACAGATTGTTTTCCTGGCAAATACCAAAAGGGCACATGTGAATCTCAATCGCTGCAACCTGTTCAACGGTTATTAAGCACCATAAATATACCACAACAAAATCATTGTACAACACACCCCTTTACATGATAATAAAGGCGTCTCTTATGTTTATGTTTAACTATATAACAACTGAATAAGTACAAAATAAGTAGATAAGAAGCCAAAGACAGCACTAGTAATGCGGCATTCCTAACGTAATATATATATATATATATATATATATATATATATATATATATAAATAAATATAATTTTTTTACAAATGTAAGATTGCGAGATTCACTATAGATGCTACATCTCTGAATAGCGACGGCGGTCTGGGCGACAATGTAAAAAGCAAGGAAAAAGCTCATATAATATACGCAACTAATAATAAGCTACCCGATTCTGACGGTCTACACCCGTTAAGTCCCGGCAAAACTCCCAGCAGTTCTGAAAAACCCCTTCAGAAATTTCAGCTCGGAGCGTCCAAACTTACACTACTGCGTACGCTGTGGAACTTGGGCTTTGGCTTATATCTGCAGGGTCCGTCCACGTCTGTTGACAGTCCTGACCCATATTCTGCTTTTTTAATTTTTTGTCCTACATAATAACGTCAGTATTGTCGGTCTATTCGATGAAACTATTGCGTTATTGTAGGGCACACAAAACAAAACAAGCTAAATTAATAATATATATATATATATATATATTCGACGTTGCTTTGGCTTCTGGATTCACCTAGATAATCGGGGATGCTACCAGCTTAAATGTCAAAACTTGTCGAGAGTATTACAGGCTTGATATGAAACGGTAAACCAACCTCGCTCTTCTTCGACTCGTCCGAGAGTCTTACTAAGGCAGCGACCAAATGTAACGGTTGTCTCCTCTTTGGGATAAATCTGCCCAGAGCGTTTGATTTTGCTAATGTTTCGATTTAGCACAAACCCTCATATCTCTCAATCTGAATTTCGGTGCCGACTTGTCCAGCTCATACCCTTTCAGTTATGAGTATATCTTATGAATATTTAATTATTATTATTATCAGAACAACGTTGATCTCCTATAAGATCATCAACGATCTTGTTGATGTCCCATTTGTCTTTCAGGCCCTTCTGTTTATTCCCCTACCATACGCCTGTCATACGACGGAAAAATTCTCCTAAAGTTTTATCGCGAAGACTTTTTTGACAATTGCGTTATGTGACTATATGCGTATCAGTGACTATCTACTAGATGTATCCTTCTTACAGGGTTATTTTTTAGTATCATTTTTATTAGCTATATTTTGTATAGCTATTTATATTATTTTAGATAGCGCTACTACTACTACTACTAATCTGCTTTTAATTATAACTACACCGTATGCGTGGACGTTTACCGTTTACTATTATTTTCAGTACACATCTGCAACGAGCTGTTGTAGGCTTTGCTGTATTTGCCAATGCTCTCAGTAAAATATGCCGGTCATTCATTAAAGTAACCAAAAACAAGTGGCTAAAATTATGTAATTTATTCTAAAAGTTATAAGGATATAAAGTTATCGTATATATAAGTTTACATAGTATACTTGACAATCGAACTTCCAGAGTATCGCACAAGCTGTCGAAGCAATAATAAGCATTCGGATTGTTCATCGAGATTAACTTCATGCTTCTTCGTGAAGTTTTAGGCATGTCGGACGAAGTTTTCGAGGCTGCTTGAAGACATAGCAGACTTCGCAGAATTGCTTGCCGATGGCACAGTGACGGTCCCAGACCGCTAATGAGCTTAGCTTTGCTCGTCTTCATTGGACATGCGCAGGACTAGAACAAAAAAACCCTTTGAAGCAGTTCATGTATTGAAAGAGTTCGCGAGCGCCTCGTCTGCACTGGCCAGAAGCACCGAGAAACCAGGGCCAGAATTTGCTTCAGATGGCCTTCTTCAGACGTTTAGAACGAAAATGCTGCCGCAGTGGCGGGTCCGACGCAGCTTCAATCGACTTCAGTCTGTGAGGCGTAGGCGCATGTGACACAATCGTCTGTTTCATATACATTTATATATTTTGGTTTAACATATAAGTGTATGTTAAACGTATTTATCTCTTTAATATATCAGTGTAATAACGATACTTCCTACGTTTTCAATGGCTTAAAAGTTAACACTGCGGGACTAGGCGTGCAGGCTTCTAAGCAGCGTCAATGAAAAAGGGTGTTTGTCTCTATATATACATTGTATTTTTAACGAAGTGACTTGTATATATATATATATATATATACATATAAATATATTGAAGCGACTCGCCTCGACCTACGTCAGACATTGATTGACTCTGTTACCCTCCTGCGCTTCTGTTAAAGTGCCCCAAACGGCGTTATCGTCTGCTCGCATGCCTCTAGTTTGAAATTATTTTCATATATATACGAAATAAAAACGTTGTAATACTCCGAAAGTTTCTCCAATTGAATGAGGGGAGGGAAACGTCTCGTTTAGGAGTGAAAGTGAAATTACTATTTTTTTGTTATACAGACGTGGTTGACTTCACAAAATGTGCCATTGCAAAGGAACAGTGGAAAAACCGAGGTCATGGGACATGCAATTTCCGGACATTCACAATCAATAAATAACGCTGAAAATCCACAGAACAACCGCAAGAATGTCCACTTTACAGGGATCATTTTGGCACCAAATTGATGGTAATCATGGTCGCCCCGATAGGAGGCACGTTAGCGGCTGGTTTATCTGGCGGCCGCTAGAATTCCTTTTCTGCTGGCCCTATGAGAGTCCATGGCAGAGACCCGAGCATTGGCTTGCAGTAACCTTATCAGGAATTGATGAAATCGATGGTGATTCTCATTCTCCTGAATGTGTTTATCTTATAAGCATTGTGGCAAAATGTTTATGCATTGAACGCGAAATCTCAAACATACACTGCTCAAGAAAACAACTACATCCTCAATGGACTATTTTGATATCTTGCAGTCGCACAATTTGTGTATGGATTCCTTAGGTGTCATCTCTTATTTTTGTTAACCGGAAGTGTACACCATTCCTGTGTATGCATTAAGATTTTTACACCTGATGCATCAAGTTTCAGAGTAACCTTCTGAGTGCTAAAGCAATACCTACATGCCTGCTTTCACCTTGTAGCTCCTATATGCGTCTCCATGTCGATTTCTTTAATATTCCGAGTTTACTTCCTTGCGAGGGTAAAGGCCACTGAGTAAATTGGATACAGTGGGAACAATATATATATATATATATATATACATATATATTTGCAGCCTGTCTTCCACCACACCAGCTCATCGATACTACTGTGACTTTATAAGTAGAAATTATTGGGCAACTATTTCAGCTGTGAAAATACTATGAAACGCTTTACTTGAGTACACCTTTTCTAGCAGCAAAAAAAAACTTGTTTTCTCAAAATGAGGTGTAATACAAGAGACTTAGAGAAAAGAGGCTCACAGAGCAACCTACAGCGGTTTATTTAACGGCTCTTCTACTTCATGGGAAGTTCCGCTAGTGTTTCTCCGCCAAACCGTTTCTTCTTGTGCGGCTGAGCGGGGGGGGGGGGGGGGGGGCGCAGTAGTTTCAAAAATTGCGCCAATCTCGAGCGAGCGACGCGAGCAGACGACACCACCGGTCGGCCGTACCAGCAGAACACTTTGAAAGCTAACGGCGGCACGGAGCGGAGCGCGGCCGACGAGACCTGAGGATGGAGCTGAGGTGAACTGGCAATCCAGCAGCAACAGCAACGTAGAAACGGCAGCAGCGGCCGACAATACAAAAAAGTAGAGGTGTTGTATGTACTTCAGCTGACGACTTAGCCGTGTGCCAGGCCCCGAAAACGTCGTCACGGTGGAACGCGTCGCGCAGGACTGGAGCATTATCGACAATCGGTGCACACCTAGTCGCGTGACGCGATGACGGCCTGCCGATTGCATGAGGCTGCGAAAGCCAACAAGGTGAAGGAGCTCGAGCGGCTGCTCGATCAGGGCTACCACGTCGATCTTGTCGAGGGCGGATTTACTGCGTTGTATCTCGCCGTTGAAGCCGGTAGGTGGCGATGCGTTGGTTGTCGATAACCGAACCGTTCTAGACACACACACACACACTTACAAAATGAAGTGCGTCTTCTACGTCACGTCAGAAGATCATTCGAAACAAAGATCGCACCACAGCATTGTGTTGCCGGATGCGACCCCTGCGAAATTTGAATTGCTTTCCAACTGCACCAGTTTATTAAAATAAATTATATTTATATATTCGTTAAGACTTCCTAAAATCCCTCTTTTTGCTTTTGGTGCATGACGTTTTTAAAATATACTAATAACGCCAAATACAGATATTCGGCCAACGGTAATAACAACGACTCAGCAACACAGCTGAGCAACAGTAATAGATATTCTACGTGACAATATCAAATCACCTTCAATAATCTACGATTTTTGTGCTTCCTGGTTGTACGGTCCATAAGGAATACTATATACTACCGCGAAATTGTAAGACGATTGCGCGAGAAAGTCCGATGGATTACCGATCACGTTACTGATTTCAAATGTTGTGATGAGAAATTCGATTTTATATATTTATGCAACCTCCCTACTTGCCGGATCTGGCTTCGTGCAAATTTTCCTCACTGATAAAAACAAATTTAAAAAATCTGCGCTTCGAGACTGAAGAAGAGATAAAGAAAATTGTGCAGGATCTGAAGAAAAACACTTTGGAAAATTACTCCAATGCGCAGATGATCTGATGATCCATCTATTGTCCCTCGAGTCCCATCATGTCCACAATATGCTG
Source organism: Dermanyssus gallinae (assembly GCA_003439945.1). Lineage (NCBI taxonomy): Eukaryota > Metazoa > Arthropoda > Arachnida > Mesostigmata > Dermanyssidae > Dermanyssus > Dermanyssus gallinae. Next base: position 595,193 of record QVRM01006864.1, on the reverse strand, counting down.
CAATAGGCTGGCATACTTCTTTCCGCTAGCACTGCACGCGACTTAGGGCACAGCGATATCTTTTTTTTTGCACGCATTAATTCACGCCGCAAAAACTTGCTTTCTTGTGTTAGCATTTATTTGAGTAATTATTAATTTTAAATGCCTTGTTATGAAGTACCCACACACAAAGTACTCCACACTAGTATTCATCAAGCGTTTATAGTGCTCCATGAATGTGTTCAACGTGAGTAGAGCTCCACTTGCTGATTTTATAATTATTAGCACATTACCTGGGCTTTGGCTTAGGTTCAGCTGGCCAACATTCCCACCACTTTTTCAACCTCTGACCGAACACGGTAATCCCCCAAAAGCCACCGCGTGCATAGAGCAGATAAACAACCTTTTGCCTGGCGCATGGTCAAACGGATCCACAGAAATGACCGTCCATCGCCGCTGTATGTACCGTAAACTTTGTATTTTTCTACAACAATAAGAATTTGCATTAAGTCTAATTTATAATGTATTGGACTGTATTGGAAATTCTTGGTCTGCATTGCATCATGCGCTTCTGTACCCTATATGGGTCGTAATTCTAACTTGAAGTTCTTGTTTTATATCACGATATCAGCGAAGCTTATGCATATATTAATTACATAACGATTTCTTTCAGTGAAGCCTCCTTAATTTTGTTTTGCCTTAAAAAGCAATCATGGCAATCACTTTTCTAAGTTTGGTATCGTTATCCCTCTCTGTCTTTCTCTCTCTCTCTCGCGCTCTCTCTCTCGTGGTAGGTCATATGAACTGCGTACAGTTTCTGTTGGCTCGCAAGGCCAATCCGAACGCGCGCTGTCTCGGCGGGGCTACTGCGGTTCACGTAGCCTGTCTTCGGGGTCTGTCGAGTATTGTGCAACAGCTGGTGATCTGTGGCGGCGACCTGCGACTTCGCGATGACGAAGGCCGGACGCCGTGTGAGTGGGCTCGCGAGTGTCCCGATCCAGCGGCTCGCTCCCGAGTCATCGAGCTCATCCTTCGCAAGCGTTCGGACGCCTATCGGCTCGCCGAGCGCTACTCCGATGCTAAACGGCCCACCGCCGATGGGTGCTCGCTACTCAAACGAAGACTTTCATCGGGTGCGTTTCTCGCTGCACATATCTCGCGTAATACCTTCATATCTAGTTACGTGGATATATATATATATATATATAACATAAACTTGACCTAATGGGTGCGTGTTAATGATGTGGCCGGGCAGTCGTAACCAGATTAATCGCAGGCATTTTTTGACGATCATGTCTTTCACATGATGTTATCATATTGTTGTCTTGTTGTCTGTGATGCTGCAAACAAGTGTGTGTGCTTCTAAACGGTTTTCAGTGACGTTTTTGCTGTTTTATCCACGCTGCCTGGCAAAGTCCTTGTACACCAGGTTTGGAATTAACGATATCCCCATGCACAGCATGCACTGAGAAGGCACAGCTTCGTGGTAGTTCTCAGTCAACCGATTTATTGTAGTTATCATAGTTGTTCACTTTGTTGTCACTCTTTGCCAGTGGTATATTATATATAAAAACGAATAGATTGTATGTAGATCACGGTACTCGCGCTTATGGAAGAGACTGCGTAACCATGAATCAGCTCGTTTGTAGGAGGACATTATTTTGACCAAGTAGACTCATCACCTATTACGTTGCTATCTTCTGATCTTCGGCGTGATTATCTATGGCTTATTGTTATTGCTGCTTTTACTGCTACTTTTGTTTCTGTAGGCAGCCAGCGTAGGAAGTGGTGCACCGAACGTCTGGTCACCGATGGTGGGTTCGGCTCGCTGTATCAATGGGACTTGGAGGTCGGCATACCCACTCACATCAGCTACGTATCGCCGGGCCTATTGTTGATCGCGGAGGATGCGCGCTCGATCTGGGCGGGTCCTATGGCCGTCCTCCAGACAATGTATCGTGATAGTCTCAAGGTGACGGTGAAACGTTCGACCGTCAACAAACGCCTTGTGAAAGGCTTTCGTAGCGACGTAATCTTGCAGGAGATTGAAAACATCCGCCGACTTTCTCCGCACCCCCACTATCTTTGGCCGCTGGCGATTGCACCGACAGAGAACATGGAGGATGCCTTCATAGTGTATGAGTCCGTGCACTTCGGCAGCCTCTTTGAGGTGCTTCACTACGACGTCACGCCCAAGTTGCCCACGGGTAGGCTGAAATTCACTCATGCATACATACGTTCACGGGCACACCCGCAGATGAATATGTATATATATATATATATATATATAAAGTGTGTTGCAAAAAATTAGCAACTCATGTTTTTTTGCGATCATTTCGGCTTGGTTTATTTGAATGGCTTGAAATTTTAAGCGCATGATGTACATGACGAAACATGAGTATAGTGTTGATTTCATTGCAATTTCAAAATCGGTTTATACAAAAAATAAAAAAGTGTGAAAAAACAGTGTTGCAAAATATTAGCAACAATAACATGCTAACAACACAGCTCTTGTTTGTAAAGGATAGTCGATACTACAGCTGATATTTGATCCCAGGGATCAAATGTCAGGAATATTGTCTAGCTAAATCAATCGTTATATAGCTGCAAATATTCTACAGCTTAGTCGTTGTTCCGAACTAACGACGAATCTTATGTTTAAACCATGGGTCGTACAAAGGATCTTCCGGATAACGAAAAGACAAGAATTGAGGCATATGCTGAGCTCGGTCATACAGTAACTGCAGCAGGTTCTTACACCCTGGAGTGAACCAAAGGTGCAGATCTAACAGTGGGCGTAAGCCAGTTTTGACTATTCGATATCGGCGAAGGATCATACAGTTGGCTACTCATGACCAAATGTCTTCTTCCAGGATCAGGACTACTTTGGGAGTGCCAGTGCACCGATCCACAGTGTACCGAGTGTTAAGTTCTGACAAAAACGTGCGATACGCGAAAAGGAAGCTTATGCCGCGACTGCAACCGAAGCACATTGTCGCACGGCGTGAATTTTCGCATAGATACCAAACTTGGGATAACGAGTGGAAAAACATCGTCTTCTCGGATGAAAAGAAATTTAATCTCGATGGCCCTGACGGCTGTCAGTACTATTGGCACGACTTACGGAAGGAACCTAAATGGTTCTCGAAACGTCGGCCGGTGGTGGCTCTGTGAAATATTGGGGCGCGTTTGGATATAATGGGAAGTCTGATCTAGTCGAGATTGTGGGCCGAAACAATTCTGACATGTACCAGCGCATTGTCGGTTCCCAGTTAGAAGCCCACTTCAGAAGAATTGGGGGACCTGACGCAGTTTTTCAACAAGACAGCGCCACGTTTCATACCTCGGCTAGCACTATAGCCTTTTTTCAAGAACAAGGAGTGCCACTTTTTGACTGGCCGGCATTAAGTCCAGACCTGAATCCTATTGAAAAATCTTTGGGGACATTTGGTAAAGCAGATTTACGCAAATGGTCGACAATATAATCATTTGTCGGACCTTAAAGAAGCTGTCCAGCAAGCATGGACTAACATTCCACTTTCGTACTTACAACAGCTCATTAACTCCATGAAAGACCGAGTTTACGATTTGATTCAGAAGAAGGGACGAAAAACCCGTTTCTAGAATAAAATATGTAGTTTCAACTGAGCCATACAGCCCTGCTAAGAATCGAATACGCTGTAAGGCGCTATTGTTGCTAATATTTTGCAACACTGTTTTTTCACATTTTTTTATTTTTTGTATGAACCGATGTTGAGATTGCAATGAAATCAACACTATACTCATGTTTCGCCATGTACATCATGTGCTTAAAATTTCAAGCCATTCAAATAAACCAAGCCGAAATTATCACAAAAAAACATGAGTTGCTAATTTTTTGCAACACACTTTATATATATATATATACTTTCAAGCATATGTATGTGCGCATGCAAAGTTAAATTCGGGTGGCGTTGGGGCGTGAAAATCGGGGACAGTCGAGGTGAGGCGAAGAGAAGAATGCATGGAACGAACAAAGCTACGCCTAGCTTCCGATGGAGGGCTGCAGTCGGCTCAGTTGTATCTAATGTAATCATAAAGTAACAGGATCAGCGTTTATAGCTAGTAGGCACATGTGTCAGATAGATACTTCGTGATTCAGCCAGATGGCTTACAAAGAAACACAACCAGAACTGGCCCTACTATTTTACTAAGTTTCAAGGCACATATATTAAGGTTTTAGCAGAAATATATAAAGCTCTGCAGCCTATATAAAGCCAACTCATGTCTATATCTCACCAGGAACGTGCTTATGCAACACTAACCATTGGGCACTTCATGGTTGTGCACCATATCTCCTGTTGATTGAGATATCTTTAACATGCTTTATAGTTTAGCGTTGGCGCTAAGGCCATTTCTCAAGTTGTCAATCGGCAACTGTTTTGTTCTCTGGTGTTGCCAAACAGTGAGTCTATTCCAGATGCTGCGTCAAGTCTGCGAAGCGCTTATCTATCTGCACGAGACGGGTTATGTGCACGCTTGCGTGAATCCGCATGCCGTTGCAGTTGTTTCGGCCAGTCAAGCCAAACTTTCGGGGTTCGAGTTTCTGCAGGACGAACGGGCTCAGCCCAACGACTGTCGGAAGTTTACGATTGGTGATCGTAGCATTCAGGACTACTACTTCCATTGGCTGGCGCCCGAGGTTCTGGCGAAGGGCGCGGCAAAGCAGGCATCTGATTTGTACTCGCTGGCAGCCGTCATATGGGAGACATTTACCGGCTCGGTGCCATGGTGCGATGAAGACCTTGACACCGTCTATCAGCAGACGGTCGTCCAGAAGAAGTCCCTTCCTATGCCCGACGATATGCCTCCATCTCTAGCGACGGTTATCCATCGGGCGCTTATGGTAGGCGTAATCTCAAATACTCCTTACTTGTTTCTCGTATCTGGTAGCTTCTAGACTGCGTGTTCTGTATATCCTGGTTACAGTAGCACACGTTCATGAGTCTGTCTTAAGAGGTTATTGATATTTGATGACGTACGTCATATACGTCAAGTAATGGGAAACGTTGCTTAAGAATATTATTATCATGATTTAAAATGAACGCTTATTTGCGAACGAAATTGATTTTTACTATGCGTATATGTATATCCGTTTGTGCTTACAGCCTACGATCGGCCAGAGAGAAACCAGTTTAGATGAGATGTATCAAGCGTTGTCATCGATCATCGACGTAGCCTCGCAAGGTGAATCCTGGCCGGTGACTCACAATCGACGAATCACGCTCTACTCGGGCCAGATCGATCAGCTGAATCGAGCGACGAACGCGGGACGCCGTGGCGGTGCCGTTGACATCTCTATGCGATCATCGTTTCGTACACCGCCGCCGTATCTGGATGACTCGGAGGGTCCAAGTCTGTATACCGGCGACATCTACGAGACCGCCAACATGTCCTCGTCGCGGATGGCCATGAACGCTTCGAAACCGCTGCCGGAGAAGATGAAGAAGCCAGCGACTATGATGAGCACGCCAAAGAGACCGCCAAGCGTGTCATCGCGGGACAGTGACGGCTCGAACGTCAGTGTTGACCTGCAGAAGGCCAAAAGAGTCGAAGGTATGCTGATGGATCGGCTGGCCAAATTGGGCAGCGCGTTTGTCTCGTCTTCGTCCAAGTTTATCAGCTCGCCTGGCAAGACGCGTGCTAAATCCGAGTCGCCTTCCTGTGTACAGCAGCAGCAGCAACAACAACAACAACGACGAGTATCGTCACCACAACAAAGGCCTGTGGGCACGCATCCAAAATACGCTTATCATGTTTCGAATGTGGCAAACTTGCGCAAGTCGATGCCGATTGGCCAAAAGTTTAGTCATCTTTTGTGCACAAGTCCGACCCCGCGCGCCGATAAATCGTTGCGCTTCGAGAACGATGAAAGCGACGACGAGTCGGTGACCACTGAGGAGGAGAACGTTGTCTTCGCTCCGAGGCGTGTTCGGGCGCCGCCGATGGGCGCAAGTGAGGCCGTCTACGCGCGAGTCGCCAAACCGACTAAGGCCCACCCATCGGCGCCGCCCGTGCCGCCCAAGAAGATTGACGAAGTCGACGGGTTAACGCCTCGAATGAGAGATCTTGCCTTCGATGGCGAAGATCGTGGTTGCTCTCAAATTACCGACCATATGAAGGCATTCCGATCAGTGAAGCCGCTCCTGAGACCCTTTCTAGTTGAGCGAAACCGAAGCTACAAACTCGAGGTAGTAGGATCATATGCAGTTTCGTACACTAGCTGCACCTTCTTCATCTCACGTGTGCCGCTATGTAATGTCAGTTTGTGTCGCAACAATTTACACGAGACGATTACTAGTTTAGCGCGCCTGACGCATCTCGTCACATTGATGAGCAGAGAGAGTCCATTAAACTATTGCTATGTGTGTATATTTTCCTAGGATGGTTTTTTTGAGGCAAGAGTTTCAACTAGTTAGTCTCTGAGTAGCTTTTGATGTTTTCTCTCTATGCAGCTGTCATAGTAGTCCTAACTGTATACTGCCTTTGTGCACGAACGATTACCACATATGCACACTAGGTCGTGACAGATGCCGAACCGACAGTTCGGCACCATCTTCGAATCATCGAGACCAATCGAGACACAGGTGAGGTGAAGATTAGCGAGGAGGTGAGCGGTGGTGCCTCGATTAGTTTCGAGTTCGTGTCGGGTGGATCTGACACGCCAGAGCAGGACGCAGGTGACAACGAACCTAAGAGTTATGAGGGCCGGACATCCCCTGCTCATTTTCAATCGGCGCTTGGTATGTCACGCATGCATGTGTTATGTCTTTAAAAATTTTGCTTGGATGGATAGGTAGCCAATTTAAACGTGGATAGGGTTGTACTTTAGAAGGCTTTTTTACGAATCGAACCTGTGCCTGCGGTGATCGTTTGTGAAATAAGTAAAACGAGTTAGAGCTTCACATTATTGTGTAACACCAACGGAGGTCCCACTGTACGTGACGCACTTTCCAGCTGTCTCCTAAAAGATAGATATATATATATATATATAAGGCTGCAAATTGGTAACAGACCATATATATTTATAGTGTGGTTATGGATGACTATATCATGTTTAACATATATTATAGAACTCGTTAAAATAAACGTGTTGAAATGAAAACGGAACTGCCGTAAACAAGGCATTTCCGGCCCCGCAGAAATGTTAACTAAACAAGCAAAAATTTGTAATTTAGCTGTATTATAGGCAGTAAAATTACTACGTTTTGTTACATCGAGGTGGCTGGCCGGACATGACAAAATTTGTAGAATTTGTGTACACTGAAGCCATTTAATTCAATTACTGTGATCGTTCTGTGTGATGTGCATTTTAGAGGAGAGGGACATCACCGAGGCGTTTATCGACTGTCCGGGAGCTGGTGGCGATGCACTTCATTCAACGGCAGCAGAGAGAGCGGTAGCCTGCGATTGATCTCCGTTGTTTTTTGTATTCGGGTGAATACAAAAAATATCGGGTGGATACCTATGGAGAGCCTTTCAAATCCATGACGTTATGATCTATTACCGCACTTATGCAATACGTTTTCCAGCGCTACAAACAAAGTATCTTTAAGAAGGTTAAATGTGAAATGTCATCTCAAGGGATCTCTAAACATATACGATGGTCGGAAGCGGTTCTGCTTGTTGGACATACAAAAGCCTCTTGTGAGGCGAAAGACCTGATGGGAACAAGGTTGGATATTTAACGCAATTTATTTTATTGTCGTGCCCATTATTATTAATATTATTATTAATACACTTTGTTACTATGAGTTTGACACACTGCCATACCACATTAATACAATCCAGTAACTCTGAGGTCTTTTCATGCAACTGATAAACAGGGTAAGTTTTGTCTCGTATGTATATTGCTTATATATTTTAACGAGACCGTGGTGAGTACAGAGTTGTGCCTGCATTGTAATGTATGGAAACTTTATGGAAAACTGATGTCGAAAGAAGACAGACCTGGTCAAGTGCTGTGCAATACAGTAAGAAGATTTAAACGCATTGCGGCGACATTGTGGCATTACATTTCATTGGAAATAAGAGATTTTTGACTGCACTGATATAACGATAATAAATGAATATAGCCAGAAGTACTGGTTATGATTTTAATTTGTTATATATACATATATGTGTTATAACTCATACCATACATATATAAAGAGTCATACGCATAGCGATTTAGGGAATAGAAGTATGTCTTGAGACTATGAGATTAATATATATATATATATTTATATGTTTATGCCAGAAGCATTTGTTAACTTAACGCTTCTTACTAGTAAATCATAAATATAAAATTAAAAAATACTCCCGTAATTGTGTCTCAGTGGTAAACCCAGTGTCTTTCATTGAAGAGCTCGTGTTTTCCAAATTAAAAGCGGATAATCGACCTTAACCCAAGAAAAAGACAGCAACAAAACGACGCACACAGATATTTTAGTTAGAGATGGTGCGCGAGTATGCCCTAAAATTTGTATAATGTCAGCGATGTTATATGTTTGAAAAGCTGTATTTTGTAAAACTGTAGTAATGAACACTTTTTTGTTTATTTATTTGTTCGAATGATTGCAACCTTGTGCACTGATTTCACCGTTGGTACACTTCGGGCTGCTAGGCCATTCTTGGTGATAGAATCGCCCGCCATTTGTATCTGCGTGTGTATGCTACATCAGTTTGTTGGTTCGAAAAACGGTATTGAAATTTTATAGTAGTCATGATCAGCTGTAATTACATGATCAGTATAAGTAGTTATGATCAGCTGTAATTACACCTTGCAACGCTATCTAGTTATGCAGGTTGCCTAACAATGGATACGGTCCCAACGGTCGCTACTCTGTGTCGTCTATGCACCGCATCGTGCCCCGCTAAAATGTATAGCTTCGCTGAAACGGCATTGATCGGAGTAATTAACATATCAGCTAGTTCTACATATATATATATATATATATATATATATATATATATACTGTTAATGTGCTTTATTACTATTGATTGGTTCATATATTATTATCTTTATTATATATATATATATATATATATATATATATATATATATATAGCATCACGTACAAAGCAACATACAACTATCCAGCTTCCTTTACTAATCATATTAACGCAAAATCTGTAAGCGTGCCAACTAAAGTAAATCTACTAATACAAAAAGAATGCGTTAACTAAGGCACTGAATGCAAAGTAACTGATCAGTAGACGTACAAACGGCAAGTGTTTGAGTGCCTACTAAACTATTAATACTAGTATTGTTTGATGAAGAAGGCTTACTTTTATTTTTTTATTTTTCTAAATTTACTTAGCTGTTATCCAGCAGAGTTTTTGCTAAGTTCTATTAGAAACAGAAGTCTGTTGAACGTCATTCATAGTGCTTATAACTACTAAAATATTGGTTTATTTTAGGGGTTAAATTGCCTTAGTGAGAAACGCGTCAACAATTTAACAGCACTCGGGTGCTGCTTGATAGCCAAAGAGGCCCTTTTGGCTAGACAGGTACATATATATATATATATATATATATATAGCTCGCCCGCCAAAGGTTCAAAGTCAAATAAAACCTGAGCCTAGCCGGTTGTGGAGGATCTAGTTGCTCTCTTCAGCTTGCGCGAATAGAGGTTCACGATACTGGGTACCCTTCGACTAGTAGATGTGTTCTCAAATGTGTGTGCACATAAACAGAAATCGCTGGGTGTTGTGGTTCGCCATTCAATCATACTGCATACGCAACGACGGTTAACAAAACGGTTTGGATCTAAGTAACAACGCAAAACAGCAGGGCGAACAGCAACCCTACAGCCCCATCCACCTCTATGCCGATCGACGGCTCGCGGTCGTCTGCCGCCGGTAAACAAACACTCGGCCTGCGCGCGCACTACTTTAGTGGCGCCGGGCGGAGTGAAATGTGGGAGGCGGTGAGGCGCCGCCTCGCGCGTTCAGCATTTAGCGATCATCGATGGCTGGCTGCGTTGTCGTCTGCTCGCGCTGATTTGTCCTCGTGTGGTGTTCGCGCGTTCTTCTTTCTGGTCGACGCCGGCAAAAGGGAGGACATCTTCAACGACAACGACGACGACGAGAAGGAATCTTCGTGTGGTGGTGGTGGTGTGAACGACGCTTTGTGACCAGGAAGAACATGTCCAACGGGCTAACCGTTCTACTGCTATCTCGATCCTGACTGCAGCTAGACCAGAGCGTTGTTTCGCCGATATCGGTCGTCGAGATTGATTCGAGTGACTAACTCAGTGATTCGAGAGGACTCACTCTAACTCACCACCAACCACCGCAAGTAAGCAAGCAAGCAAGCGAGCGAGCGCAAACACCGAGAGCAGCAATAATGGCTGAACAATTCAAACAGATGTTCGGCCGAATGGCGCAGGGCGGATCGCCGAAGGGCGCCACGACCGGCGTGAAACTTCTGGTGGCCGCCGGCGGTCTGGCCTACGCGGCCTCGCAATCCGTCTACCAGGTCGAGGGTGGCCACCGCGCGATCATCTTCTCGCGGCTGGGCGGCGTCAAGGACGACGTGTACGCCGAGGGGCTACACTTTCGTATTCCGTGGGTGCACTATCCGATCATCTACGACATCCGCTCGAAACCGCGCAAGATCTCGTCGCCGACCGGCTCGAAAGATCTGCAGATGGTCAACATCACGCTGCGTGTGTTGTCGCGTCCCGACGCGCTGCGACTGCCCATCGTCTACCGGACGCTCGGCCAGGACTACGATGAGCGCGTGTTGCCGTCCATCTGCAACGAGGTGCTCAAGTCGGTTGTGGCCAAGTTCAACGCTTCGCAGCTCATCACTATGCGGCAGCAGGTTCGTCGTCGTGGTCGCGCTAACCCGCAGCATCATTCACGATTCAGTTTTCTTATCGTGTAATAATTCGTAATTGTGCTAATGATGATGGTGATGATGATTGTTGTTGTTGTTGTTGTTGTTGTTATTATTGTTGTTGTTGTTGGTGTTGTTAATAGTGAAACTCAGATATGAGCAGAGTCTTTGTTCTCATTGTCACAGATACAGCCGACACTAGGCACTTGGTCAGTGCAACATGCACAAAAGACGTACTGTGTGTACTGTATTGGCGGTGCGCGGATGGTTTCACTTCCGGCTTGGAGACAAGCTGTATAAAGGTTTCCGTGTTTTACAAATGAGCTGTCTTTCGACAGCGTCTGTCTTTGTATGTTAGATTGTTGTTGTTAGTGGTGGTATTGTTGTTGTTGTTGTTGCGCGCGTGTGTGTACTGAATGTTCGGCAGGTTTTCTGTTGGATTTTATTTATTGTATAGATTTTTGCCGTTGATGCTTTACATTGTCTCTCTCTGTTATGTCGAGAACGGGTCGCAGCAACTGCGAGTGGCTGTTGCTGTAGTTTGTCAGCCGGTCACCCGCGCACCGGGCTATCTTTGAAGATAACGTTGTTTTGATAGTGACGGGTTGCCAGGAGGATACGCGCAAACCCAACCCACATCAGCCTGTGTATATATATATATATATATATATATATATATATATATATAGACAGAGAGAGAGCATTTTTTCATGAGTAGCACAATCGCTTATATCAAAATTGACGCAGGAGGATGTTTCCACTATGTTCGTATGATCACTGTTATATCTATGCATGTTAAGTGATGGTATCACCGCTCCTGTGCCCCCTCTAGTTCGGGCGGCCGCTTCTGCTCGATTTTAGTGGGTGACAAACGTGTCTCAACGTGCGAGTATTGCGTACGGTTGGCCCGTACGATTGTGATGTATTTCTCCCCCCTGCCAGGTGTCGATTATGATCCGCAAGGAGCTGATGGACCGCGCGCGCGACTTCAACATCATCCTGGACGACGCGTCGATCACCGAGCTGTCGTTCGGCAAGGAGTACACGGCGGCCGTCGAAGCGAAACAGGTCGCCCAGCAGGACGCACAGCGGGCGGCGTTCATCGTCGAGCAGGCCAAACAGGAGAAGCAGCAGAAGATCGTGCACGCCGAGGGTGAAGCCCTGGCGGCGAAGATGATCGGCGACGCTATCGCCCAGAATCCCGGCTACCTCAAGCTGCGCAAGTTCCGCGCCGCGCAGACAATCGCACGCACGATTGCCCAAAGCCAGAACCGAGTCTACCTCGACGCGCAGGCGCTGATGCTGAACATTGCCGACGAGCACTTCGATCTGCAGAATGTCGGCCAGAAGCATAAGTAAGTGGTGACTTGGATGGTGGCTGGTGTGTGTGCAGGAGTGCAGATGTCAGCTGTTGGCAGCAACGGCTGCAGTAACAACAACAACAACAGCAGCTGCAGCAGCAGCAGCAACAACAATACCAAGTTCACCGTCACGGTTGTCAGTATGAGCAGCGCCGACGAGAACGGGGAATAAACACGGCGGCGGCCGCGGCAGCAGCAGCAAAAGCAACGACTATATTGATGCGTGGCAGTAATAGACTGAGTGGTAGGTTTTTAGGAAGTGCACCAGTACATGTTAGACTACGATTGACTAGAAGGACAACAACAAGAAGAAGATGATGACAGAACACACCAAACTTTGGCCGCATCTTCCTTCGGTAGTACTGACTTCAATAGAATCGTGCGTTTGCGTTCGAGGCGTCTAGCTGCCGAAGATGACCAACCACTCCGCCAACTACTACTTTTCGGCCCGTCCGTGCAAAACAGATGACGAGCGTGATCCCATAGTAGGACGAACAAACAAAGGGTCTCATGCGCGCTCAAATGTACGGAATCGTACACTACAGTACGACAACGACGACGACGAGGCGAAATACGAAAGATACGATAGGGCATATACTTGTAGAACTGTTAGTGTTACGCGTGTGAATGAAAAACAAACAAATCTGCTTTATGAACGTGGAATTTTACAGAATAAATGCATGTCTGATGGGTTTTATATTACATTATATACATGGACTTTGCGTCATTTTTTGTTTAGGTACGAGTTAGCTACTTATCTCTCTCTCTGTCGCCCCCTCTCCCTCTATATATATATATATATATATATTTAATATTCTGTGTTATTTATAATAATATATATTGATCATAGGCAGTGAGGTTTGAACGCCTATAGAAAGCCTGAACGTTACAGCTGATTTAGCCCAATGCTTGGCAAGTCTTTAGAGCAGGTCTTGAAGTGATAGAGTGGAGTTGTGCTACGTAACTATCTGTCTATCGATAAAGGTGTAGTCTATACAGGTGCGTCTGCCACTTTGAGGACTTGCAAAAGACACAGACATGATTTCTTCCTTGAAACACGTGATCCTGATATGATCTGCTTTTACCCACATCAGGTACCTGTCTGTTATTGCTATGGGCCATCTAACGGTACAAGCCTTTCTGCCTAAAAGCCGTAACTGAAGCGTACAGCGAATGTAGGATCGTCCAAATATCATTATTTGGTTGTCTCGAATTTCGCCAACGGATAGATTACTTACATGCTTTCGCACACAAGACTCCTTTTACTGTTTGCAGGCTGTTGTTTTCTGCGACAAACGGACACTCTAATATGCTGAAAAGATACTTGAAGTCTGATTTCATTGGGTCAATCAGACTTCTGGACAACGAGCATCATTTCGGATTTTAAGGTCTAATTCAAACTGCGACTCTATGACGTACCCGCTCTCGTAGATTCTACCAGGCCACAGCACTTTCTAGAAGTACAGACGTGGTATCGCAAAGGCGAACTCAGATTGCTGTGTAATGTGCAAAACAGAGGATCCAAATGATATGCAGAATACCTTCGGGACATGCTCTTCAAGCCGAATTGCCGGCACCTGGGGCTAGCTTGTAATCTGCAGCCCCCTCTGACGTATACCATTCTGGTTCCCAGAAGCTCCAACTTTAGAAGCAAAGTCAAGACTTCGCCGCCAACATCATCCGGCAGAAAGACATAGTTCTTTAAGCTATATAACTTCTTAGTCTTCTCAGAGTAGCTCTCGGAGTACACGCAGAGAAGGTTTCGTGGTATAATATCAACAATATGGTTTCAGGGTCTCCGTTGTCAAAGGGACACAAAAGATCGGCTTTAGTATGTATGACATTACCAGCAGCTCGGTGGAGAGCACCCCCTTACCTCAAACCGTCAAAGTTTGCTCAAATGCATTGTCCTCTATTGAAAATAATGCATTTTATGAAGCTGCCGGCATTTTATAAACATTTATTTAATACAAATTGTATTTTTAAGCACCTAAGTCCTTAAAAACGTAAGCAATAATCAGTCCATGGCAAAGGACACAGTAGTAAATTGTCCGGGCTCTGTATTTTCCTGTGTTAATATCTTATGCCTTTTTCGCTCCCAGAGCATAAGGAAGCCCAAGCATATCTGAATGTTACCCTTTCAGCTGCAATGCGTTCCATAACAATACAGTGAATAAGAGATCAGCCCCATTACGCATTCAGCAAAACGCCTCCGCTCCAACGGTGAAAATCTGCTCACCCGTGAACGACATACAGCCATCGGCATCTTTTTCTAAACGTTCCTATTCTGCGGTGGTTCAAAACGGGGTTAGGGTCCAGCCATCGGCCTCGCTACCTAAACGGTCTTTTTCGGCGGTTGTCCAAAACGGAGTTAAAGTCCCTTCACGTCCGGCAGATCAGGCTCAAAAGGCGGAGGATGATGTTAAGGAGCCCATCCCGAATGTTATCGCTCCACCGCAAGGGGGACTGGCTCGACAGGATAATGCTCGCCATCACTGAAAAGATCATACCGTCCGTTATCGACACTATTGTAACACACATCAGCAGCGCTATCGAGAAGGCATTCTCATGCATTCTCCCCGGCGCGCCTTTACAAGTCGCTTCTGCTGGGCCCGCTATCGGGTCCCCAAACAACCTCACTGTTGGCCTGCGCGATCAGCTTAAAGACGCTTTGCTGACATCTGTAACTTCAAGTTTGGCTGGTCTGCGTCCGCCCGAAACGGATCCCACGATGACAGCTGCCTCCCCTGTTGTCGCGTGCGACATCGCTCTGAAGTCTCCTCCGGCCTCGCAATGATGTCACAACAAGACATTCGCAGGTGGGCTGTTCCCTCTGTCAGCAGTATGGAAAGCAACGGTCTGAGTCGGTCCACGAGAGACGCACTCCATGCAAGTTCTGTAACAAGTACACCGGCGCAGGTCTCACTGCAAGACGTTATCCTCGAAACGTCGAAAATCAAGAGCGCATCTAAGATGATTTCCTGTTTACCCCGGGGTATTCGCGACAGCATGTCTTCGGAGCTTGCAACTCTGATCAATGAGGTCTGCTTAACAGCAAGCAGAGATTCATATAAAAGACTACTGCAATTTCCAACTGCAGTATTCTGCATACCATCCCAAAAGGAACGCGGCCGAACCCTCACATCGGTACTACGCGAGAATCTTAACCGATTCCGGGCGGGAAACGGTCCTGAAACGAACCCATATGGTTCATCATTATCTAGTCGGCAAGAAAGTTCGTCGCGCAACAACTCTGCGATGATTCGTGTTGTTCAGGGGAAACTCGCTCTCGGCGACGTTTCCTCTGCGGCAAGGGTTCTTTTATCCACCGACACAGTACCGCCGCTGTCTGCCGAAACAAAAGTGGCGCTCCTGGGCAAACATCCGCCTACTCCACCTGATCTATCCTTTTCTCCGCCGCCTGTGTCTGCCGGAGAGACCCATGAGATCACCGTGTCTGCAATGGATGTCATCAACGCCATCCGGAGCTTTGCCAACAGCTCAGGCGGCGGCCCTGATGGTCTACGACCACGTCATCTGAAGGACCTTATCGGCAGAGACGGCGAGGAGAACCGACTGCTCTTAAGTCTAGTACGCTTTGTAAACCTTGCTATTAATGGAAAGTTGCCTGATTTCGTGCTCCCTGTCTTCTACGGCGCCTCGCTTATTGCTTTGCGCAAAAAAGATGGTGGCATTAGACCCATTGCCGTTGGCCTGACTCTGCGCCGCTTAGTCGGAAAGATCATAACCAGGAAGAGCATGCCGGACATCGTCGCAATGGTCTCTCCGCATCAGCTCGGCTGCGGAATCAGAGGAGGTGCGGAAGCGGCCGTGCATGCAACACGGGCGTTTGTAGACCATAACAGAAGTGCCCCAGAAAAGGTTCTCGTCAAGTTAGATTTCAAAAATGCCTTTAACACGCTCAGACGAGACCACCTGCTTAAAGCTGTTCGCACTCACCTTCCCCAACTTTACCCGCTGGTATACCAGATGTATAGACTTCCGAGCAAGTTAATTTGGCAGGGAGAGTTTATTGAGTCGTGCTCCGGCGTCCAGCAAGGTGACCCCTGTGGCCCCGCTTTATTTTGCATTGCTATTCACGAACTTCAAACGCGCCTTACTTCCGAACTCCGACCTTGGTTTCTGGACGACGGCACTCTCGCTGGAGACGTCTCGGCGGTCCAGAGAGACATTGCCCAGGTAAAAGACTTCGAGGCGGTCTCGGGGCTCAAGCTGAACGACGCCAAGTGCGAAATATTTTTCCCCTTTCAACAGGACCCTCAACTCGGCTCCATGCTTCAAATGGTCCGCGATCTTCTGCCAGCTGCGAGGTTAATTCCCGATAACGAATTCGAGCTTCTAGGAGCGCCAATTCTGACCGAATCGATTGGCTTATCTTTAGCTAAAAAAGGCTCCGACCTTGTTCGCTGGTGCTCTAGACTGCGACTATTGGACGCTCACCCAGCCCTCTACCTGCTTCGCGCGAGTTTGTCAACGCCGAGGCTGATGTACCTCTTACGATGCTCACAAGCCTATGCTGAACCAGAACTGCTTCAATCGTTCGACGAAACCTTGCGAAGTACCCTTCAGGGTATCTTAAACGTTCAGCTTAGGCAAACCTCGTGGTTACAAGCTTCGCTTCCAACTTCCGCAGGAGGAATGGGGATTCGCATGGCTTCGCAAGTTGCCTTGTCTGCTCACCTCGGGTCTCTAAAAAACACTGAGACTCTAGTGTCAGGGATCACACCACCGGATGCCTACACCAGCTTTATCGCTCAACTTGAACAAGCTCGCCGCTACTACGCAGAAAAGTGGGGTCCATTGCCCGAACGCATTTCACAATCGACTTTAGACTTGCAAGTAGTTAAGTCGATCCAGGAGCGGTTAATGACCCAGGCAAACAACGTTAAAGAGCAGGCGCGATTGAAAGCCGTGATAGATCCGATGAGCGGAAAGTGGCTTCAGGCCATTCCCTCACCGCAGCTGGGGACGATGCTGGACAATACCACACTCCGCATCGTCTCCGGCCTGCGCCTGGGGGAATCAGTCTGCTTCGCACATAACTGTGCAAGATGTGACCTACCGGTGTCTTCTACGGGTGAGCATGCTCTCGCTTGCAAGAGGAGCGCCGGTAGGTTTTCAAGACATTCAGCTTTAATCGACGTAATACACCGAGCAATGCAGTTTGCCCACATACCGGCAGTCAAGGAGCCGGTCGGACTGTCAGCCAACAGCCAACTGCGTCCGGACGGCCTGACTCTAGTTCCATGGAGTGAAGGTCGCTGCCTTGTGTACGACGTCACCGTGTCTTGCACGTTGGCTGCTTCTTATGCTCGCCATACCAGCAGGGAGGTCGGAGCAGCCGCTCACCTTGCCGAAGATCGCAAGTTGGCAAAATATCGTGAACTGGAACAAAACTTTATCGTTCAACCAATTGCCTTCGAGACTTTAGGCCCAATGGGAAAAATCACAAGGAGCTTTCTGGCGGAGCTGGGATCTAGAGTTGCTGCATCAACCGGTGATAGAAGGTCATGGCAGTTTTTGGTACAAAGAATATCAGTTGAAATTCAACGCGGAAACGCCGCGTCCATAATCGGTTCATTGCCCACGGGCAAGGGACTCCCTTTTCTGCCGTAGCCGAACCAAATCAGCGTCAAGAATTGTATGTGCATCTAAAGAATCTAAATAAATACAATACTTATGCATACAGTGAATTGTTCACTATATCCGACTATCGGCTACGCCACATTACAAAGTTCTCCTATTGGCACGTATGCAAGTTCAGAAAGAGAGGACCTTGATACCTCTCTCACATGATGTCACAAAACCTTAGCCTACTGCTGTCAACCCTCATAGGCCCGTATAAGTTGAATGCCACTAGTGGGCATATTTGCGTTCTATAATCGAAATTCAACGGAGCTTTTCTTTAATTTGGCCTCTTCGGTTGCGCATGAGAGACACGAAAATTTTAACTTACGATATTTTTTGGCAATCTGAGTTATAACTCTCAATTTCACCCGCTGCCTTTCCTGCCGATTTACCTGAAAACAAGAGAAAATTCATTTTTTTAAGTCGTTTTCACTGAGTCTTATATATTGTATACTCTCTGAACAATCAGATGCGTGGACCGTGCACCGAGAATTTTTAAAATAAAATTTGCTATATTATTTAATATATAAATATTTATATTTTTGATTATAATAATATATACAATTTCTCATCAAGACGACTTGGTTACCTTCGCTAAGTGTGCAATCTATTCACTTTTCTCCTGTCTTAAAACGAAGACTAGCCTTACACCTGAAAAACTTCGTTATTTTTAGCCGAGCCACTAAAACTCATCTGTTAACCACGATAAGAAAGATCTTATAACGACGGCGCTTTGCCCGACCTTTTTAAACTCAGTCTTATCACCCCTGTCGACAAGGAAGACTCGAAACTCAATTGTAGGAACTACCGGCCAGTTTCGAACCAGGACTGTGCTATGTTTCTAAATGCTCGAATAACGTTTTACTGCGTTTATTTTGACCAAAGCAGCGCATTTGATAGAGTAGATTACTCCCTTCTGCTCCGCAACTTAGAACAAGGTATCCACACATGCACTGTGCAATGGGTGAAGGCAATTTTGAACGACCGTCCGTTGTTCTCCCCAAACTTACATATTGCTCTCCTGTCTGAGAGCCTTATCTGTCTAAATACAGAAAGGCGTCCAAGACACGTTCCTGAGACGCCTGCGAACCAGGTGCCCCCAAAACGTGCCAGGTGATGTAGTTTCTAGTATTGACTCACTTTTCATGCAAGCCAACATATCTGCTCTACGTCAATCACGCACATGTGAATTGCTAGGACTGTTTTCCTTTATGTACGCTCAAATAACCTAAGAAGACAGCGATCAATCACCCCAAAAGTCGGGGCCCGCGGTGAGTTCGTGAACGGATTGTTAGCTTAACGGGTGGCCAAATAGGCGCATGCAAAATCAATTAGCACTCGTTTATTTGGCGATTAGTTACGTTTTTCTTTCAGAAGTACGTATATTGAAAGCGATACATATATAACCATGATAATTGTACCACACACTCTTTTATGCGACAATACAGGTGACTATATGTTATATTAATTGTTGCCTTATACAACAATAAATACATAAAGAAATATTGTAACACTAAAAATTGCACTAGCTTATCGAAGTCATATGCATTTAAACAATGCTCGTAGCATCCGTTTTAATATGCTTATAGTTGTCGTTGCTATATATATATATATATATATTTGTATATACAAACGAAGCCAAGACGATTATGTGCAGACGTTTGTGTAGTGTCCACCATCCCCTTGGCTGGCCGGCGACCGTTACAAGTTTGCCATTCTCTCGTTCAAGCAACACACGTCCTCTTGTGTTTACCTGGCTCGCTAACCCAGCTAAATTAGTCAATTAATTAAATTAATAATCTTTTTACGGTTTTTATTCCCATTCTTCCACGTATGCTAAATTGGAAGCGTGTTTAGTTTGCTTTGCTTAATCACCGTTGTCGCAGTGTTCATGTTTCTTGACGGTTTGAGCTGCTGAGAGGTTGCAGTAGGAGGTTGCGACAGCAGTGGAAACGCTAGACACTGATCTTGCATGACGCGAGGAAGTGGTCCCGCCACCGCGCTGCATAGAGCGGCTTTTGTTTCGAAAACAGGCTTCCTTGCTTTTTTTTTATTAATACTCATTATGATCATTATCACCACCGTCAGCAGCAGCGGTAGCAGTAGCAGCGACGACACGACACCTTAATTAATGAAGAAGCTGCCTCGCGTCTAGTTTTGCACAGCGTTGTTTTTTTGCAATCGTATACGTTGTCGGTGTTATGAACGTACGCTGGCGGAGCCTTAAATGGATGTGTTCTTATTACCGGTCGCCGGATACATTTTCATTTTGACAAATATCATGATGATTTTAGTTGTCATATATATATATATATATATATATATATATATATATATATATATAATATATATAAATATATATATATATATATATATATATATATATATATATATATATATATATATATATATATATATATATATATATGCATATATATATATATAAGGGGACCTATGCAAGCATATTGTCAAGAGGCCATTCCAAACGCGAGGTTCGGGATGTGCTTAGAAATAGAGACAGCTGGGTGGAGTGCCTACGTCCAATGGCAGGGTTCAGAATAAGAGATGCTGCTACCAACCTGCAAGCAGCCAAAGCATACCAGCACAAAGATCTTCTATCTCGGCTTACTGCCTAGAGTACACGTCGTTTCGAAGTTGGCTAACTCAGTGTTTATTTTATTACAGGCGTGCTTTTGCCTCGGTCAGTTAAGTGCTTTATGAATGTTGTGCACCTCCTGCAGGCTAACGTCTCTTTCTTCTGCCTTTGCGAGTAATTTATAATATTTATTGTGTAGCAAACTGACAATGACAAGTCGATCATATAATGTTAAATCAAGTCGGTTACAGTGTATATGAATATTCATACATATATTGCAGTGTCTTACAGAATGCTGTCCCGGTAATTTTTAGAATACAGGACGCACAATATGAGGTTGATTAGAACATGAGCTTGTCGTCAGTTAGAATTGGCAGGAAACGTTGAAGGGCCAATCAGAAATATCGCGTTAGATTTGGGTATATTTGGAGTCTTTATTCAAAAGTAATCATCTGACGCCTGAACACAACTGTAAAGATCCAACTGGGTTGCTGGGAGGAAAACACGAAAATTGACCACCACGGCTGTAGTAGTTCTTATTTCGTCCGACTTCTCTGGTACGTCGGTACAGCGCCGCCTCGCCGGCCTGTCTCAACACACACACTGCGATCCTTCTTCGACCGCGTCTCAACAACTTCTCTATTTCTCTTCTTCTATTCTTTAATGTCATCAGTTTTAACGGCTCCAAATTTAAACCCGCCGCTGTTGCCAGTAGCGCTTTATCCGCTAAGTGCGCTGCTACCAGCAACTGTCGCTAAGCTGTCTCTCTCAACCTACATAGACTCTGATAACAGTGATGCCACTTTACAGTCTTACACAACTATCCCTATTGTTCACGAGCCAAATTCTTCGTGGTTCGTAAAATCCTGTGGCTGTGACAAAGACCAATTCTTCCCTGTGTCCTTTCATTTCCGTCGTCTGAGTTAAAGCGCTTCTCTGAAAAAAAAAATTTGCACACCAAACTGGTAGACCATCCGGCGAGGATGCGTACTTGTGCCACCTTCTTTTCCACTATTCGAAACATTTTTAAACGCGTCACTGGAAAGTAAAGGAGTTGAATTGCTTCTGCGAATGTCCTCTATGGTATCGAAACGTTGCTCGTTTAAATTTGTTCTCCGTGAGAACATGAAAAGTCACACGAAACCAGGTCCGGCGAATAGTCGGGCTCGGTGGCGTGGTGCATTCGCGTGCGCCTCGCGACTGGAGGAGACACTAGATCGATGCGCGGGTTCGAGCCCCACCGTTGCCCCACATTTGTATTTGTGGGGGTCCGTCTATGAAGCAATGCGAAAAAGCAGTCCCGTGCAGACGTTAAATTCTGGCCGAGGGTCAGCTCGAAAAGTGTATATATAGGTTTGCTTCTACTGCTACACACAATGCAGTTGACGGCATTAAAATTAAAGTGTTGCAGCTGCGTCGGTGTTGTGACGGACGGTGCCATGGCCGCCAGGACGGGAGCAAACTATCCCAGCAGTCGGCAAAAGCCAGTAATTCCTCAGAAAGACACCGTCTACCACTGTAATATTAACAGCAATCATTATTATGTTTATAACCGATGCTTCTATATATTATGGGTGGATTGCTCCATTGGATCCGCTGGATTGTCGCTGCTCGATACACGATACGATCGTCGACATTGAGTCGCCGAAGTTGAACTTGATTAAGCCGATGCACAAATCAGGTTAGAATTGAATGAGTAGGCGGGTGGCTGGTGGCTGGATCGGGTGTCCCGAATACAGAACTAGTTACGACGGACGGTATTTGGTGTCTCCTTGGCAAAGGCACAAATAGGCAAAAATATGGTGATGACCTTGTGCGGTTGTCGTCGCAACCGCAAAATGGCTCGGTGTCAGTTGTACAAATAATACATACCACTTTTATTCATTGATATACTGTTAGATAAAAAAAAAATATATATATATATATACATACACATATAAATTAAACATATATAGCAGATCATCGACCTCTACCTGGCGCCGGTCTAAATATATCCGTTGGGTCTATTCTGAGTGCAAGGCCTTGCTTACGCATACTATATGACTAGTTGTTGTTTGCAGGAAGTTGCCTAGGTAACTCATCTACTAGATGCTGGACGATTTGCCATTCGTCAGTGTCCACCGAGCGCAGTGTGAGTTTGGAACGTTTATACTTCAGGATCAAATGAGTTTCATATATGTTTTTGGGCTGTTGTTATTATAATAATTTTACTGTCACATATGACATTTCAAAGTTCTACTATATATATATATATATATATATATATATATATATATAGCAACGGGGAAGCAATTTTTTCAGTTTCTATTTATAGCGTCTAGCGTCCCAAATTAGCTATTGTAGACCCCTACAATAAACAACCATATAAAAAGGTATTTCTCCAGTGAAACGTGTTTTTATGCTATCTTCTGTTGGCAACGTAGCCTTGTATATATATATATATATATATATATATATATATACACATGTAACGAGATATTAAAAAAAAAATTGCTATATAGACCCTTTCATATATCTACATATATCAACGGGGAAGAGTTTTTCGGCTTACATTTATCGCATCTAGCGTCTCAAAATAGCCACTGAAGACTCATACAAAAAAGACCAAATAAAAAGGTATTTCTCAGGGAAAACGTATTTGTTTTGCTATCTTCCGCCGGTAACGTAACTCGTGTATAACTCGAATTCTCTTAAAAGCGCCTTCCCGTCTGTGCAGTCTCAATTCCATCTTGCTTTGAACGAAGCCAACAAACATTTAGACACTCAAAGCTCTAGGAAAGCCCACTAAGAAATTCACCAGCCGAAGTCATATGCACTGAAACAATACATGTAGCATAGGTTTTGTTTATATATATATATATATATATACATTTGTGATGTATATATATATATATATATATATATATATATATACATTTGTGATGTAAGAACATGTGCACAGCCAGCTCGGGGCTTAACTCAAGGCGTTAGGTCCAGGCATGGGCTGGTCCACCTAGCCAGGGTGCCTCTCACCGAAGCGGCATATATATATATATATATATATATATATAGCGAGAGATAGAGTGACCAAAACCTGAACCAAAACCAAGCCGCTTGTCTATGAGGCACGCGGTTAACGAGAACGCCTTCTCCGTCTCTATACGACCAAGGGACGCAAGCCACGCCGTTGGATGATCACATTAGCATGATATTCCAGGCGCTCACGTTGCTGTGGCGTGTTGGCCAATCGGCGGCGTTGATTGGATCAGCGGCCGGCCTATGCAAAAGGCATGCATCGTCAGAACTACCAGTGTAGAGCGTAGGCAAAAGGCAGCTTTGCAAAACGCATGGCCACACTGCAAGTCGTGAGTATATATATATATATATATATATATATATATATACATATATATATATATATATATATATATATATATATATATATATATATATATATATATATATACGACATTCTAAATAGAACGAACGCTAGAACCCATTTCGTTTTTCTCGTTTGCAATTCGACTGCTTCTTCGAGTGCATTCAGCGCCATCCTGTATGTTTCCCCGGGCGCGCAATTTCGTTGCGTAGAGATTATACGCTCTTACCGGATAGGCTACATCATGTTGCCAGTTTCAGTAAGCAGAACCATTCGAACGAGTGGATTGACTGACCACCATTGGTACTCCACTAAATCTCGTGTCTCTTCTATTTGTACTGCATAAGCAAGAAGCATATGTGCATCAATGTTGACGTTCATGTAGCAACCAACTATGCGCACATTCTGTCACGTTATTGTAGTGCTACCTGTGTTTGGTTACCAGAGGCGCTGGCGCTGTTGTTTTTACTCCAGTACAACACGCTATATCCGAGCGCCAACTATCGCATCGCATGTAGTCCGCTGTTACGGCGCCAGAGAGGCCTGTCACCGGTGTCGGAGCGGACAAGACAACGTGTACGGCGGCAGCCCTTTCTCCTCACTCACAACAGGAAGCATATTCGCGTTGCGTCCTGCTACGGAGATACCGCCCTGTACAGCGCGGGCTGATTGATAGCATTTTCTATCGATTGATTCGTTTGTGCATCGATAGTCTGCCGTCTGACCACCTACCTGAATGCTATATCGCTCGATCTTCGTTTTGAATAAAGAAGAATTAAGATAAATAGATACGGCTAGGCGTCTAGAAGCGACGCCGAAAATCGGTCGAAGTCTGTGTAGGTTTCTGCGAAGTCCCGATAGAAAACGCTCTGCAGGGTGGTTCTACCCAATAAAACAGTGAGGTGGAGGCAGGGAACTACGAGCAAGATGCAAGATTTTGCACGGCCTTGACGCCAACACGATGATGGTGTCTTCAGGTCGTTGCACGGATCTAAGGTTGGGCAGGAGGCTCTAAGGTTTGCAGGGCTCTAAGGTCTTGTCGGTGCTCTCCTGGGCCTTGTTTTGTCTCTACGAGAAGGGTCCCAGGTCGACAACAGCACAAAATAAGAAGAAAAGTCAATGTCAAAGTCAGCGCGAATGTGTAGGTGGGTGTGCATGTGTGATGTCAAAAAAGAGCCTAGGTGGAGAGAGAGTTGCCGAACAGTGTTAAGCTATATGTCACTGTTTGCGTACCGCGAACACAGGTAGATCATTGCATACAGAACATGCCAAACTGCTGTACTCAAACGGTTCCTCGATAGGCATAAAGTCACAAAAGATTTGCCTTTGGTGGCACACATACGAGGTTATATTGTTTTGGTGTTTTAGCATGCTAGAAGTCCTAATTTTTGTGTCAATTAACACGAGCTTTAAATCGCCCTCGTGTTGGAGGAGACACTTTTACACGCAGTTGAACGGGTAGACCTGATGCGCTTTATCTAGGTTAATGTTTTCTCTCATACATTTGAAAGACCATATATTGTTATGCGTACGACGGTCTATCATACACTATTGTGTAAGTACGATGCGTACTTATACAATAGTGTATGATAATGCACATACGGCACACAGTAAAGCGTGTTTCATTAACACTGCTGAAGTTTTCGCGGCATGATGATGGCATTTACATTTATTATTATACACATTTTTTTTTTTAATATTGTAACGACGCTGCTACCAAAAGGTACCAATGTTGCCACGCTGAGTGAACTGGGAATTTAGAGTCAGTAGAACGGCAAATACAACACGAAAGGCCTAGAAGCAATGAACGACTGCATACGAGCAGAGGTCTGGTCTGTAGGACGGTCGAGAAGAGCCGAGGATGATTTGCGGGAATATAGGTTAGGTTTCCCTAGGTTAGGTTAAGGTTTAGCTCGGATTGAGCGGCTTACATCGACGCTCTCCCATCATCGGCCGGTGATCATTTGGACGATGGATGATGACATCGGGGTTTCGACGCGAAAGGCTGTGGCCGTCCTCTGCTGGCGGCTGGTTGAGACATGGGTTAGTTGGTTAAAACATGTATCGGTTGGTGAGCGTTGGGACCGTTGGCTACGTTGAGCTTTGGCGCGGACGCTGTAGCCGTTGGACGTGGCTTGTTAGGATTGATTAGAATCACGTAGGCCGGGACGCTGTGGCCGTTAGACGTGATCGGTTAGGACTGATTTGAATTGCGCCATGATGCGTATACAGTGTAGTGCGTGGTCGGACCATTGCCGTACCGGCCAAAGGGGAGAGGACTTTGTCACGATATAACAAGTTCCCTAACCGTAGTTTAGTAGTGCGTGACGCTGCCGATGATGGCGTTACTACTGGGGTCTCTCTATAAATCATTGATGTTTTTTGCTGTTGTTGTTGATGTCGATGCGCTGTCGTCTGGTAGTGCCGATGGTGGCAGATTAGCATTGGCTATCAAGCCCGGTGCCGTGCTGCATTCAAGTGCGCTTTGCGACCGATGGAAAAGACACATAGGATTCGATTCCCATCGTTGCACATTTGTGTTTATAGGGTCCGTCTTACAGAGCAATTCGAAAGCAAACGTGGGCGTTAAGTGTTCGCTGAGAGTAGGCCGTGCGTAGTTACTCTTCTGCGTTAAGGATCCTGCAGGTCGGAGGGAGGATCTCAAGTGAGATACACATATGTAGGCACTTTCGTGTTTATATGTAGGGTTTTAGTTCGCATTGCCTTATTCCTTTGGGTCGACTCTTGCCAGGCGCCAAGGCTTGCCTGCAAGACTTGTCATTAGGTGGATGAGTTCCTCCACACTCTGAGCGTGAGCATGTTAAGAAGCGGCTGGTTACGAAATTCTGTTGTGTCTTTTTAGTCTGTCGTACGCAAATGTATTTTAAACCGTAAAACTTCTAAAAAGAGTAACGCAAAAAAAAAACAGAAAAAACTAGCAGTGCTGTTGAGTGGAATTGCCTATAAAGCTGGCGGGGGTGTGGCAGGACAGGGGATGGGGTGCCACGACTGCCGCCGCGGCGGCGCAACGCCAGTGATAAATGGCCTCTCCAAAGTCTCCGGCCTTATCAGGCTGGAAAGAGTTGGCCTTTTGGGCGGAATTTAATGAAGTTTCGTTCGTCTCCCTTGGAATCCGGCATCGCTATTCGCTTCATGGCATACTCATTTACGAGCGGACCGCCTCCGCCGCTCCTCCTCCTCCTGCGACCAGCATGCCACTGCTGTACATGGGTGCACTGCCTGCACACTGTCTGCAACAGTTTATCGCTATAACGGAAGCACACTTTCCGCACTTCTTTAATAATAATAGTACAAGTAATAATAATACTACTACTAGTACTAGCAGGGAGCGTCAGGAGCGGCGCAAAGGAATTTGCGACATGTGAAGTGCTTTTCCCTTCCAGCCTGCGTGCCCTGACGGTGGGGTGAGGGGGAAAAGCGATACCGCTAAGTGTTTACGTGTACGGCCAGTTCTTATATATATATATATATATATATATATATACACTACGTATCTGGCGATACTCTTCAAGGCTTCGGTTTTCGGATTATGTTTCAAATCCTTCTGAATTTGATTCTATTAAACCATGGCTCTGCTATAGTTCTTGCTGATGACACGACGTTACTGTTCGGAGTAATCAAATATATCGAAAGTTTAATACGGCTTTTGTACCAGTCGCTGCTAGATGTTGGAAAACATCATTAGCATCTTTCATCGCCGAGGCTACTGGCCTTACCTGACAACCTGTTACTCAAGACACGTATCAATGAGTTCTCGCAGAGCAGTAGGTGTCTGGTGCTTTATCTGCAGAAAACATAAGGTAGCATCCCTAGCTCGATTATATTGCACCTGTAAATGCTATGCTTTGATATCTGCGCTGCATATAATGAAATTATTGGAGTCCCCACTAAAGGCTTACTTCAGGCGTACAAAGCCGTGTGACCTTACCCAGTGATTTGCTATGGTGTGTATCCTTGTTTGGAATGATGGCTATGACGAAATTCTCCGGAGAGCCAGAGTAATACAGAATGGCGGATTTAGAGCCATTTCTTCTAGGAGGAATCTGGCCGTAACTTGCTCAGTCGATTTGCTCACGGTGAAAAAATATACACGCTGCGGGTTTCTACCGTATACAATTTCGCGCACACGCTAAGCATACACGTGCATGTCGCCTCCACGAAACTTAGACCTACATTCCCAAAAACATTAGATGCCTAACAACGATCCACTTCTTCGCTCGGGAAGTGAATCAGTGTTTTTTTTATTTTATAGTCTGAATCAGGCCTGTGATCTAAGTTTTCCTAAATTGGGAGTGTTGTACCTTATATGGGGGTATATATTTGCGTTCATTCAGTGTTCAGCGTCATAGCAAACGTACTCAAATGTTGTATAGAAGTCTTCGTAATAATATCCATTGTAATTGTCTAAAATGCTTATAAAGAGCACATTATTTGGATTTTTTTCGAGTGTGATATTCTGCATCTTTGCTTGATTAACTTTTTTAAACAATTGTTATTCGCCAAGGACTTACGCGCTGTAAAATCCAGTTCCGTTGAATGAACCACGTTTGAAATAAAGAAAAAACGTATATATATATATATATATATATATATTTATAAACGTGCACGTAACCGGATCAAGGAATGCCTACAGTATTCCTATCTGAGGTATTTCCGTCGAGGAAGCGCACTAGAAGCAACTTGCGATGCAGTGGCATGCAACGGATCTCATTGTTGCTGAACGAAGCGAATGTTCTAGTGTATACATATAGCGCATAAATAAATGGGCGAACTGACGCGCCTTGTCCCCAATTGACTGATTGGTGGTATCGGGTTGCGACGCATCGTACACATTTTAGCCGCGGTTCTTCCCGGGACAGCAAGCAGGCTGATTTATCTCCCTCTTTACCTGACCCTTCCTTGTTGGTTGCATTCGGTTGAATCTGCTTTCCTTAGGTCTTGTGTTGTCGTTTGCAAATGCTCACAAACTGGCGCCATTGATTTGCGTTATGGGCCGTCGCTGAGGGAGCCGTGGTTTTTCACGTCGTTGCGGTCATTGTCATTGGTATTGTTGTTGCCATGTAGGTAAAGTAACATCAGTTGTTGTTTTTGCTGTTGCTGTTGTTGTTGTCTGCTGTTGTTGTTGCTGTTGTTGTTGCTGTTGTTGTTGTTGTTGTTGTTGTTGTTGTTGCTGTTGTTGTTGCTGTTGTTGTCTGCTGTACTTGTTGTTCATGCTGTTTATGGGCGGTTATGGCGGTAGCTACGTTCCGCGATGTTACGTGTCGGCAATGATGCCAATTGCCGTCTAATAGAAAGGTTAACAAACAGACCAGCCGACCGAATAAACACCTAAGGTGCAGCAGGTATTCGAATATTGACGTCGTAACATTGACGACCATCTTCTCCTAGCTTTTTCTCAGTATACTCTTCTCGTTCGGCTTTTGCGTCTTCCTCCGCGCTCCGGGGCCCAAACAGAGCCGCCCGAGGGCCCGGGCCCTCGGGAACCACATCTATAGGCAACGCGAGGGGGAGCGCGGCAAAACATAAGCAAAACAACCCGGCGGTTGCTTCTTCTCTGTCGTTCAACGCTGCATAGGGTGACTTCATCCGCTACCTCCGTTTTGCTCGCGTACTTTCGTTTGTCATTCGTTAGGGTTATTGTCGATCTTGTTAGTTTATAGTTCTGCTTACGTAGTTTGCGCATAGTTGTTTGGTCCTATTCGGTTTAGGTAGAGTACAATTTGGTCCGACTCGGTTTCTGTAGGAAATATTTTGGCTTTATTAAGTTTACATAGAACACCAATTTGCTGTATCCGTCTTAGGTGGAAAGTCCGTGGAGTGCCTGAGTAGACGAGCGGCCGGCCGGACAAAAGGCCTGTTCGGGCTTGTACACGTGCATACGCATGTATTTAGACACATACGAATACAAGGTTGGCGATAAGCGCCGACCGCTGGTCCCTGCAAGGGTGCTATTCGAAGTAATATTCAACTTTAGTACGGAATGGCATCCCCAAGATACTTACCGGTTGGGTTTAGTCAGTAAGAATCTGACACTACCGCGGCGAATACCCAACGTATCGCCCGGTGTCTTATGCAAGATTTACCTTCAACCTCAGGTTATAAAAGAAAAAAAAACACATACGAATGTAAACATGTACACGCCTACTGGTTGTTTCTCTACGGCTGGGCAATAAAAGGTTTAATATTATTCGTATGAACCTCCTAATGACACACGATAACACACGCTTGTTATTGAGTAAGTTGCTATTGTAGCTGCTGCTGCTGCTGCTACAGTAACGTCAAAGCAAACGCAACAGCAGACGTAGTAAAAACCCATCGTTATTGACGCGCGCTAGCGCTTATTGAGGGACTCTGCTATCTGTGCTTAACGCGAAGATCTGACTAACATGGTTTAAGACAGAACTAATCAACCAGCAATGCGCGCATGAACTGTTATGCATGCGAGGACGCTATAGCCCATCTTACTTATGAATCTATGCCACACAGTAAAACTGACTCACAGCATGTATGGATCTCGACACGATAACGCCTGGTAATCTATAGCTTCAGACTTTGTCAAAAACAGCTCCTGCTCGTCCCTTATCAGCGCTTATCCTTTGTGAAGTTTCATAAACTCCTCTCATCTTATATAAATTATTATAAATATACTCATCGCATGCTTTGATTGTTGTCTTATATCATGTATTCTTACTTTACATATATATATATATATGTATATATATATATATATATATATATATATATATATATATATATATATATATATATATATATATATATATTAGCGCAGATTGAGAGGTTCCGAAACATACTTATAAGTAAAACAAATGTATTCAATCTTCTAAAGTGTTTTTGTTCTAATGTATGTTTTTAAGCTCCGCCCGCTGCAATCCACTATTGTCACCTTCTTTCCTACAGTTCGAAAAATAATTAAACCAGTCTTTCAGAGTCGAGTTGATTTGCTTCTGCCAACTTTTCTTTATGTACTCTATGGTCTCTTTTTTTATGCGCTGGAACGGGAAAAGTCACACGGAACCAGGCCTGGCGAGTATGGAGGTGGCGGAAATATATAAATCGAATTCTTCATCAAATAATCCCAAATTCGTAACAACGTGCCGATGCGTTGTCGTGATGGAGGATCCAAGAGTTTGCCCAGAGTTCAGGCCTCTTGCCTAGGACGTTCTCGCGCAATGTTTTTCAATTTCGCGGTAGTATTTCTTATTGACCGTTGAACCAGGTGACACAAATCCGTGGAAGACGATTCCGGCACCTCGCATACAAAGTGTTTCGGGACACTGTTTGATCAACATAAGCTCGTTCGTAACATTTGCACCACTTGACAAGATATGATTTGGTTTTTAACACGGAACGTGGTTGATGCAGATTCGTTGCTCCTGCATTATCGGCTCCATCAAATCGCCAAACCTTGTTTTCCGCATTTCTTTGAACTAAACTCAGAGAATAAACGCCGCCACCAATTGGTACAAAACGTGGTCTACGTGTAGCTGATGCATGGCGCTTCTAAACAAAACAAACTGTAAGACCTTATTTATATATATGTTTATATATATATACATATATATATATATATATATGCATATATATAAACCCACACCTGCAAATATTCTGTATACATATTTACATGCATATATTATTCCATCTATCGGTGCGTGTCTCTGTATTGGCGGTGCTCGCTAATTACAATTCTGAGCGCACTGCAGATAGGCCTGTTGCCGCGCAGCGTCTCCCTCCCTAGTCTCCAGGGCAGCAAGAAATGAGGCCAGAGTTGCGTAGCTAATTTATGCCCGAGGTGGACGATGACCCGGCGGACAGCAATTTCATCGCCGTCGGCGCGCCAGCTTCCGGCTGTATACAAAATCAGCGCCGACGAAATGACTTCATCCCTGCCTGTCAGGTTTGTGACGCGGTGGCAGTGTGGGTGATGGCCCCAGCGGGGTAGTGGGGGGGGGGGTAGATAGGGGGGGTAGGGGGTGAGGGATGAGGGGGCTAGGGGGTGAGGGACGAGGAGGCTGACATACTGTGCGCTAACTCAAGCTTCAACAATAACAACTATTCCAGAAGTAGCGCAACTAGCGCCAGTGTTAGCTGTAGTAGTGTCGTAGCTATAGTGATAGTAAGAACAAGACAATACGCATCATTACACCCGTACGAATAACACGCATGCTGGGAACAACAGGAATAGGAAAAAGGCTAAATTAATCATCATACACAGCCCGTAAGCACAGTTCACCTGACGAACTACTACTACCACATACCTCATTGTGTGGAGGAGTTGCGTCATGTCGCGTATGTTTTAGTTTTAGCACCCCAAAAGGCTCTATTGTAGTCCATGCCGCATGTATGCTTGTGTGGGTGTATGTCTATATATATATATATATATATATATCGATGGCGGTTAGATTCGTGGTTTGATAACCGTAAGCTCTTTTCCCCCGCCTTTCGATATGTCGAATTCCCATAGAATCTTATGCTAGCAGAGGCGGGAACGTCAGCGGCCGTTGCACGCACGCATGCATATATATATATATATATATATATATATATATATATATGTAAATTCACACTCAAACACGTCCCAACGTGTGGAAGTGCAACGGTTCCCATGGATCGAACGATGCACCCCAACAAACTGTCTATGATGCATGTTTTTTTATTTTGTTTATTCTTTGACGCTCACCTTGTATGCTACGCAGACACAAACACGTTGCCTGCTAAAAATGCGGCAACAGGCGCTAGTACGCTTGTCTAACTAACTATAATAGTTCGTTTCGGTCGGTCGGCGGCGTACCTATACGAGCAAATATTTATTGGTGTAGATTTTGCTGGCTGCCAATTTGCCGGCACTCAACATACGAAACATCCGACTGACGGGGGTAGCTGAAATGCTGGTCGTATTTACAGTAATTGCAGTGCTAGGAGTCAGAGGGGCTCAGCAAAAGAGTAAAACGAAAGTAGTCCCGATAAAAATGCTTGTAACATATATATATATATATATATATATATACTCAATAGTAGAAAACGTTCTGGCAAAAGTGATTGCAGTACTTGTAGTACATGCAACAGCACTAATCTTCAACAGTAATCATGGTAGTCAACACAACAAATTGCCCTTTCGAAACACGCGTTTTTTGACGTGGTAAACGTGTCGACGAATTTTGTCGAACCAAAGAGTCAACGGCCAATCTTCCGTTTGATATATATATATATATATATATATATATATTATTAGTATACGGCCGTTCTATCAGTCAGTCAGTCAGTCTTTCGTAGTACGGTTGTGTCCCTGTCAGCTCTGTCTGGTCAATGTGTTATAAATGTTGTCACCTGCTTCATACCATGGTTTCTGGCAATATATATATATATATATATATATATATACGGTTGATCAAGGATAGACTTGAGGCCAAAAACGTCCAAAAACCTAAAACGCGCTACGCCATTAAAGGCGTATATATATATACGATAACATCTACATAGACTCCCTCACAAAGAACGGGTGAACTAACCCGTTCTATATATATATATATATTCCTTATGAATTACTCAAGAAATACGGTCAGGCTTTTAGTTGTTGTCAAGGAACTCGACAAGAGTATATATAGATGTTGTCGATTGCAGATTATTTTCAGGAAGCACCGGCTGCAACGAGCCGCTTCGTTTATTCAGGAAAAGCAGAAGTCGTTTTCCACCCTCACATTAGAAACCTACTTTGATAAAGAGCACAACGCGTTCTTAGAGTAAAAAACTTAACTTTTATATAAATCAGATTTAATTAATTGGTCGTTAAACGTAACGGTGGTTTTGACCTGAATGGTTGCGATGATACGCTTGAACTGGTATACGTTGAACTCATTTTCAAGATCTCATCGGCTCGTATCCTCTGCTCGTACACCGCCGTAGATTGTGCAATATTGAAGCCACCGTGGTTCTGTGCGGCGACTTCAACCTTCTTTCAATCGCTTAGGTCACCCTGTCATGCCCGGGAAACTCCGCCGCAAAACGAGAATCTATTTTCACAGACTTTTGTTCTAAAACCCGACTAGAGTAACCCGTTTAGCAACCCACTCGTTTGAGTGGCGGAAGCCCGCTCGACCTAATGCTGTGCAATGACGATTCAGTGCATAATGTCTTCGTCACGTCATGCCCGTTGTCAAGTGAACACCACGATTTTAGTGTCGGCGGAGACTCTGTACGCCGCCGACAAAGACAGCAGCATTTCTATATTTTTTTAAGACCACAAGAATGGAGAGTACGACATGGCCAAATTTACTTGAGTCTCATAAATTGGAAAACCTTCTTCAGTCAATGTCGGACTGTGGATGTCAAGTCCGTTCAACTAAGCGACTGCTTGATTTTCTTTCGCGACCTTTTTATTCCTGTTTTCAACAAGCCTCAGCGTATCCTTGAGGTAAGCATTCAAAATCTCAGCCATCAACTTGAAAATGAAAATGGCCGTGAAAAATCCGAATAATTGAGGAAACTCCTGGAACGCAGACTTTCGTCACCAACGCGTCATTGAGGAACATAGATTGATGGATAGAGGCGACATGTCGAAGGTGCATCGATACGTATGATGTCCCGAGAGCAGTTGGATATTTTTGTTGGCCAGAATGGTACGTAGATCATTAGAGGATTTGCAGAAGGTGGAATTACTGAGATATTACTTCGCAAGCTCCTACCCAACTGGTTTGAACGAGGTCAAACAAAGGTCAAGGATTATACGTCCACTCATCAACCTTGCTGACGATATCCACTACGTAGACACTGTGGACACCACCCCCGAAAATTCCCATCGCCACCTGAAGAGACTCAAGTCGAAACTTACTGTCGCGCCGGACGGCCTGCCAAGCTATTTCATAAACAAGGTGGGTTTGATGTCTGTATTTCATTATCTATGATTCTTGAACGAACTCAAAACGATACTCTGCTTCCTGATTTGTTTAAGGCTGCCATAATATTGCGCCCCGTGCACAAACAAGGAAATAGAACATGTCTTGAAAATAAACGAAATGTGAATACTGACATGTACCCCACCAAAGTTATTCGAGAGTGTTATTGCAGACACAATGTTTTGAAACGCTAATTTGTAAAGAACAGTTTGCCTACCGTCCGGGCAGGTCTACTGTTGTACAGCTATGTAGTGTGTGAGTAGAGTTTCGGAGAGATGATGAATAGAGAAGTCTGTTTTCACGTCCTGTATTTCGAATTTAAGTCAGCTTTCGAATTTACCACCCACACTAAAATGTTAAATTGTTTATCCCCTATTACTACTACACGACGAACAGCAAAACATTTTTTTATGAATGGACACAGAAATTAGATTTGAAACTGTCGATTTCGGAGTGCAAAGTAATGCACTTTAAAAAAAAATCACTAATATGTGTATACAATCAACAGAGCAGTGTCAACAGGTGGCGCTGAAGAAGACGAAAAAGAAATGCAACTAGATTCTCAGATTCTTCATTGTTAAAAATACAGAACCGTATATAAAATTATTTGATATTTATGTCAAACCAATCCGG
The DNA here is from genome assembly GCA_003439945.1 of Dermanyssus gallinae. NCBI lineage: Eukaryota > Metazoa > Arthropoda > Arachnida > Mesostigmata > Dermanyssidae > Dermanyssus > Dermanyssus gallinae. The sequence continues at coordinate 559,822 of QVRM01006864.1, read as the reverse complement.
ACGTATGTCTTCAAGTGTCGTAACCCAAGAATGAGAAAGGTAGACAACTACTAAGGGGTATAATCAAGAATTTCACACGCCGAGTTTTTCGCCGTTCTGGCGTCCCACGGACGCAGATCGTTGTTAAAGATATCATAGACACTTTTAATGAATTAGAATGTACATTTGCCAACTGATGCACCCCGAGAGGGAATCAGTTTTGATGTTATAAAAAATGAAGAATATATATATATATATATATATATATATATGTATATATATATATATGAAGAAACTTCTTTAAGAACTATTTATAGAGCTGAAAACGATTCTTAAAATATATGGTTTACTGCATTCGTGTAGTACCAACTTGTTTTTGAAATATTACCGTATTTACACAAGCTTTCGTATTATCGAAGCTATTATAATAAGATACTTCTGTGTGTTATTATTTATATTGCAATTATTATATTTATTATTGCAACTACGATGAGCGATTCAGTCAAACGAATGGTCTGTAGTGTTGCCCGTAATGTACCCGTCGCTAAGATGAAACATTAATAATAAGACTAGTACTGTTATTTCTTTAATACCATTCTAGCTTGTTGTTACCGTGAACACTGTGATGAACACTGTTATCCTTTTTATAAACAAAATATAGTTATAGTTTTTTTTGTGTATTGATTTGATGAAGGTGTGTCATTGTGTCATCTACGCATTGCGTGATGGTCGGATGATCGGGTCGCGTTGCCGCATAGACACTAATATTAGTATTAAACATACGGGAATATCCCAATGATCCATCGATCTATTTGTTGATCAATCTATGTGTGTCTGTATGCAATCCAGGCGGGAATAAATTTCAATGACAAGCCATGCAAGAAAGCAAACACGCGAAACTAACGTAGCTAAATAGCTAAACAAACAAATATTGCGTAACGTGTCACAACGGGTTGCGTGCGATGCGGCCGGTCGCATCGAACGAAGTTCGTGTCGTCGACGTCGTGTCGTTGGTATCGGCGGTGGCGGCAACGGTGGCAGCTTTTCGAAGCACGGCCATGGTGGTAGTGAACTCTCTTACTCGTTAGACGGCTGAAGCTCTCGATGGCCGTGACGGCGATTTTGATGGTCACCGCGATGGTCGTGACGGTTCCCTTGACTGTCATGGCGATGCTCCTGATGGTCGTGGCGATGTTTTTGATGGTCGTGGCGATTTTCTCGATGGTCGTAGCGATGTTCTTGAGGGACATGGCGATGTTCTTGATGGTCATGGCGATGTTCTTGATGGTCATGGCGATGTTCTCGATGGTCATGGCGATGTTCTTGATGGTCGTGACGACACTCTTGATGGTCATGGCGACGCCCCTGAATGACCTTGAAGATTGTGGTTTTTGCATGTGCGAGGTGGTGGCGGTGGTGGTGGTTCTCGCGTGTCGCGTGCGATGTATTAGCGATGCAGGTCATCCCAGGCACAGGTGAGCGCGACGCGGTGATTCTTATGGTGAAAATGATCACGATACGGTACTTCTGCGGTATTCATCGATTGTCGTCTTTATTGTCACCCCTACCACCACCATCATCATCACTGCTCGTCTCCCCTCTGCCCCGTTAACGGCAATTGGGCTGTGGCAATCGTTAGCTACAAAATGGGCGTCATCACACGCACGCTCGGGCGCGTGTCTACGTCGATTCCTGCGTGTGTGTGTGTGTGTGTGTGTTCAGTGTATTTAGTAAATCTCGCGGCATGTTGACATGTGTCGCGAACGAACGAATGCAGATCATTTAACTATAACAGACGCTAACAGGTCAGCTTTAACAGACGCGCCAGTCGACAGCAGTCAGATATATATATATATATATATATATATATATAGATAGATAGATAGATAGATAGGTACGTGTAAATAGATCTAGATGGGCGTACTGACGGAAAAACGGTCCGTCGGACAGATGAACAAACGACATATTCGAACAGCAGAAGAAGAAGAGCCACGAGCAGGGCCGTCAATTAAAGCAGAAGACGAAAGACTGGCTGGGTTGCGCGCTTTGACGCGAACAACAGTGCGCGATATTAGCGATGACGCGGTGAAACCAGAGTCGATCATCAGCATTTGCAAAGCCAGAGCAGCAGCCGCTGACCATACCATAGTTAACTGCGTTTGTCTGCTGAGTCGAAACGGTGACGACAACAAAAGCACACACATATATATATATATATATATATATTTATAAAGATTTGCCGGATCCATCGAACAAGAGGGGAAGTCCCCGGGACATATTGGGGGTAGCGGTAGCCGTTGTTAGTAGTCGATCGGCCGACTATTTTGGCATCTTCATAACGATGAATAGACGAAGCAAATGACACAGATCTAGTCAGCAAGCCAGAAAAAAGAGCGCCTAGTTAACCTAACAAGTAGCTGCCACATTGAAAGCATTCAGCAGAATACTCGCAAACAGCTGGTAGCAAGCAGGGAACAACCGCACTGCGTAATTGCTGCAAACAATCTGGATGCAAGAGCACTCTCTGGCAAGCGACCGATCATGCGGCAAGAAACAGCAGCGCTGCTGCAAGACAAGTAGAGTGGCAAGAACAACTACAAGAATACCGAGCAGCAACTATGACGATAGCAGCTACAGGAATAATAACAATAGAAGAGTCGGATGTGCTTACGTATGGGTGTGTGTCTGTTTTTAAGTAAAGGGTCGTAGGAAAAGTAAGCAATTTGTAGCATTTATTTGCAGCTTTTTCCTCCGCCCCTTTCTGATCACTTAACTAGTCTCTTTTTCTCGCGCGCGCTCTCTCTCCCTCTCTTGATTTCAGGCTTCAGCTTTTTCTTAGTAGTATTATTAGCCTTCTGGAAGTTTGTATTCGAACAGACCAGATGATGGTAGCCATGAATTATGCATCTGGTATAGACGTAATGATTGTCACATGCAAGACCAGACCAGAGGTGAGGGACTCTGCGAATATCCAGGTCTCCAATTTCTTGCCCCACCTGTTAAACTTTATCTTCCTATTCCGAAACAAAGCGTTTGAATGGTACTTCGAACGCGGCGTCTTCAACCTCAGTCGAATTATCTGTACAGCCGGTGCACAGCCTGATATTAGGCACATAAAGCGTCCCCTTACTCGCATCAACAAGCAAAGTACTCGCTTAATAAACATTGCAAAACACATTTCAAGCAAACCAAAGTTTGCCTGAGCGAGGTGTGACTGTACTCTGACAAGGTCATATGTCAGCCTGGGACCCATGCTCTGACAAGGTCATGTGTCAGCCTGGGAATAATCTTGAGGTCGAAGCTGCCACTGCCGTAGGGACGGACAGTCGTCGGACGTCGTCTACCTCTCCATAAAGGGAGAGGGACTGTGCGTACTGTCTTGTCGATGTGCGCAGTGAAGGTTATCCCAGTATAATAGAGTCGAGGCCCCAGATACCGGAACTCGTAAACTGCTTTTGAAGTGCTTGGCGTGCTCCGCCCTTGTCATGTTGTGTTCTTCGCTTTTTGTTTTTTTTTCGTCGACGGAAAGGGGTGGATGATAAGGCTGATATACACAAAGTTGATGATGTAATTCCAGCGCAGTATGTGCCGATTTGCAAAGCCGCATTTTGTTCATTTGCCTATTTATTTTAAGTATATATATATATATATATATATGGGCAGACACGGGCGATAGCTTTTTTTGCAAAATTACCTGAATAGTTATAATTGTTTGAATTAATGTAATAATGGAAATTTCAAGCTCAATGAAGAGTTATTAAACTTAAATAAAATTGCCGTCCGGAGAAGACGGTCCCATAAAAATATGATGTATCACCGTAGATAAATTACGCAAAAAAGCAAACACTCGAGGAACGTGTCTCTCGTCATATATGCAATGGGCTCTGACATTGTTTTGCAGCCCGCATCAATCATCTTCAGCTTTCGGATCTAGTTTTTGAGCAGCAGTTACTCAATAATCGAGTGCGCGATAGAGGCGGTGGCGGTTTTTGCCAATCGTTTTCTTCAATCGAGCATCCATTTGCGTAATATGGGAAGAAGGTGAAGAACAAGAGACGAAACGACGAAGCACATGAGACGAACGAATAAAGACGTTAGTGGTATAGGAAAAATAGACTGCATACGGAGGATGGTGCTATGCTGACGGCGATAATAATGACGTCAACGAAGTGTTTCCTCTTTGAGTCGACGATGTGCTTCTCATTGGCGATTCAGTCAGTCACCACAGATTTTGTGACGGGGATGGGGGGTCGCTGGATGGAGAGTAGTTTCTCCCCCGTAAGAGCGCGCCTCAAATCGCGGCGGTGCGCTTCAAAGCTCGCTCTTGATTTCGCCTCGCACTCTCAGAGCTCTCCGGTGGGCGGAATTTCAAACGACACGGGAGTAAATGGGTGCAGTGGCCCCGTTTCGGTTTGGAGGGGAGTGGATTTTGATTTAGGCCGCTTTTAGTTGAGTTCCGCGCAACCTGTGTTACTACCGCTACCGTTGTCTACAACCAGTGTGTTCAAAGTTCGTTTAGCCTTTGTGTGACTGTGTTTCCAGAGTTTCCGAGAGAGAGAAAGAGGGCCGTGTTCGGTCTCCTAGGAACGGGCACGTCCCTACGTTTTCTGGTAGTTTCCTTGCGGGCCTGGTTGGCGGGAATCGTTTATTTTTTTGGTGATGTTTTGGAGAACAGAGAGAGCGAGTGAAAATAAAAGGAAATAGTGAGAGAGAGAGATTCGTTGGGGTGAGAGAGGAAGTTTGTGCCGTCGGCCAGTCGGACCTTTTCCGCTGATTCAATCATCGGCAACAGCCGCTGCCGTAAATGTGCCATAAGAGCCGGAACTGCAACAACAGCAGTTCAATTAGAGAAAAATTCAAAGCACCACAATTAGGCGCTCATGCGCCATCGAACGCGACTTGAAGATGTGCGAATCAGGTCAATCCCTACACGTACAAAGGAAGACTCTGTGTACACGTAGTTCTCATGCGTTAGACAGAAGATTTACATGCAGCTGCAATAGATACATTGTCTTCCTGAAAGCTGGCTCGAGTTAACGTTATCAACCATTCAGTTGTGATACTAGCTACTTGAAAGCCCGCTTAAAGCTAGCTGTTGTGACTTTAACCATCTTGTACGCGGGTCGTTTCAACGGTGTACTATCTGAAAAGGAAAATAATTTTTGTCTATATATATTGGGTAAACGTCGCTCCACAAATAGGCCACAACGTATACGCTTTAGTATCGCTTTGAGAGGTATTGAAGCGTACTGATGCATGATGTCATACATCATGCATCAGAACATGGGTGAACTTGTGAGTACGTAGATAATGCTACGAATGCCGTTGCGCTCTTTGCGGTGGGGCCTTGCAATGGGGTCTTTCAAGACGTACATACAAAACATAGGAGCAGGACAAACGGGCATGCAATGAAATGTGCAAACAGTCTTCCACCCAGTGTCTAACAAGCAGGCCAGCTTAACTAACACTAACACCAACAACGCCAACAACAGCAACCTACTCAGTTTAATTAGTAGGACAGGTAGTAAAGTTTCTACGTCTGTGTGCCATAGTTGCGCGCAGTGGTCGTGATACTGCCCGCGCTGTATGTTTTGAACGTATGCTATACAGTGGGGGCCAGGTCCGCCTTCTTGGCTGTGTTGTCAAGCGCGTACCAGTTGGGCTCGTTGCCTTCATAGAGCCTCATAAATCTTGCGTAGAGGATGGCCTATGTCCTTCTACCACCTCGCTCGGTGTTTCTCGGTTTTGTTCGTTTCCCAGTCAATTTGTCTTAACCTAAAATCAAAGTACTCTTGCACAGCCACCACGTCGTACCAGATCAGCCAACGCGCGTACAAACACGCTAGGTAGGTAAGGCTTCCTGCCGAAACGAAGGTCTGCCTCACTGTGCACTTAAACGAGACTCATGTATCATCAGCAATAATCCGGCCGGATACACGTCAGATCAATCACAACGGGCACGTTGTGTGCGCTGTACCGGGTAACCGGGCTTCGAAGCCGTCGTCGCCGAAGTCTGTCGGAAGCATGCTCCGCCTGCTCGATAAAGGGCCAGTAATAGCACAAGCGTGGTGGATAAAACGTTGCGAACGTACTTCCGTTGTTCCGCAGGTGGGTTTCGTTTGATCGGCCGTACCGAGTCCACGACTCGATGTGATCTCGGCAAGGGTGCTCCATTTGTTTCCTTCTACATAGACCAGCTCACGTGCGCGTTTACCTCCACTGTTGCAGCGTTGTATCGGCTCGCTCGGACACTTAAGCCTGGCCAATCCTGTTCCGGAGAATCACATACAACCTATATGGTTTAACAAGCCAGCGGTCTTTCTCCATCTTATGTCTAGGCACGTGCAAGCGTTCGCTTTACTGTACCGTGATCCATCATCCCTAAAAGAGTCTTTAAATACCTGCAAAAATTCATACTATCCTCGACTTGGGCACCAAAATCGAAATATTGCACCAATTGTACGTCTTGCAGGTCTATACAATAAAGTTGACGGTTTACGGTATGACCGGCGCTACAAATGTTTGACATATAATGTGTACGTAGTTGTCTCAACAGCGACAGCAAATAAAGTGAATAGAAAAATAAATAGATACAATACGGGCGTTGAAAGAGAACTATTCTACAGTCAGCTACAAGCATATTTATTTATATAGCAGAGGAGAACCAGTTGCTTCCAGCGAACGTGTATCTCGACCGGTTCATTTTTGTCTAGGATCTTAGCTTAATTGTACGGGCCTATCTTATTAGGTCGTTGTGTCGAGCACTGTTGCCGCTTTTCCACGCAGTGCGTAAAACGCGAGTCTTTTCCAAGCGAAACAACCCGCCCTTGAGTTACGGTAGCTTTTTATCAGTGGGTCTGACGCTTTCTGTACCATCTGCCTCGTGACTTGACCTGGCGCTCCCAGCGCGTCTCGAACGCCAGCGGCATAAAAATATGTGTGCGACGGACCTAAGAGTGTTTTCTGATTATACCTAGGCCATATCACCCTAGGCCACTTTGCTTTCGTATGGAAACGTCGCCAGGAGGCCACTATCGACTATAGCTGAGCTTCGTTGAAAGCACATCATGCAGCGCCGGAAACTGCTACAATGGCCCAGGGACAAGATAGAAGGCTCGTGACCTTATGCGTCGAAATTATGTCACTTTCGTGCAAAATATTTGAAGGAATGCTACAATAATTGACATTTTGTTTTGAAGCTACTCCTAAGTCGTGGTTGCCCTTCTACGTTTCCCCTTACAGATTCATTTATACCGAATCGGTTAGTCTCTACATTGCAGTCATAACTAAGAGGGCTTGTCAAGAGGCTCTAATATCTAGCAGTAATTATAGCCGACGGGACAATGCAAGACAGATAGTCTACGGTTGAATGACACCCGCGATAGTGTACGGGTTCGATAATTCTTTTTGGGGACTTAAAGTGTCAATGTCAAGCACAGTGCTTTTTTATATTAAACACTCTTATAATGTGACTATTTTTCTTAATAAAACCTCGTGGTTTCACCATTGTAGACTCTTGTAGTCTGCGTTACGAGTTGAGTGCCGCATGGGCAGAGGATTCGCGTTTTACGTCGTATTTATTGTAAGCACATTAGCCAAATCTAGTTAGATTATTATTATTATCATCATCATCATCAGCATCATTAATGTGACGTTGTGGGCAATACAGCAAGTTAGTAGAAAGCTGCTCATTACAAATACCGGCGACAGAGGGCGGAATAGTCAGACAGTCATCTTAAGAGGCTTTTGAAGTTATCGTTCTCTTTACAAATGATCCAATGATCGTCTGAGAGGAAAAGACCCGAGAGAAAGAGAGAAGGAGAAAGACAGGTGTAAATGCCGTAGTCGTAGCAGGGATTGAAGTAGCAGTGACAATGCGAATAGGTTGTTGCAGCTGGATAACCCGGGCAATGTTTTCCTTCTCGGCGGAAGTTCATTTTGATCGTCTTGATTGGCTTCGGCTGCCCGCATTCCGTTTTTTCTTGGTAAGCTTTTCGACTGTTTTTTGCCTACCTTTCTCAATTCGTTTGTTTGTGTGTCCGTTCGTTTATTTCATGTTGTCTCTTTCTTTGTACGCATTTCTTTCTTTCGTGCATTCATTCGTTTATTCCTTTCCTTTTTCTCCCTCCCTCCTATGTCATGTTCTTTCTTTTTCTTTTTGACAACTATGCTGACTATGTGCTGGTGATGGTTGTGATGACGGCGGTGGTGGTGGAAGTTATTCGTGACCGATAACCTATTGCGAATAACTAGGGCTCGAGTAATAACTTCCAGCTGGCAGCAATGCATGATGACGGTATGGTGATGAACGGACGGTGGCCACCGGCGGCGGAGACGGGGATTGTGAGACCCCTGACTTTAAGATGATCAGGTAGAAAGAAGCCTAAAAGGGGCTGGTGTTACAGCACACCATAAGCCAAACCCATTGTCTGATCGTCGTCGTAGTCATAATGTCGTAAAGTTAGAACTGAGGAGGAATTTGATTGTCGGTTCTTGGCTTAGCTTTACGCTTTATGTCGGGAGATGATAGCAGCGACCACGACAACCTAATAACCATTACACAGCGGCGCTGAACATGAACTGCTTGTTGAATAACCTAACTTTACGGACTAACCTAACGAACGCTACGGCGCGTTATACCATGTCTAGCAGCCCGATGACAGAAGCCATCATACTCGAACCGTATAAGAAAGCCTCTTTAGAAGAGCCATTACTAAGCTATGAACTGAGCTTACTCTCCGTATAGCACACCTGCTACAACTTTTAGACAAATTACAAATCTGTCAAAAGACGCACTGCGAGCAGTTTACAGGTGCAGCAGATGGCTGATAGTCACGCACGTAACCGTATACATGTGACACCGGCGTTTCAATGCTAGATACATATATAAATACGAACTTGGAGTATTTGCTTTTAGAAACTTTAAATACCTTATTCTAAGTGATACCGGCCTACGACGGGGACAGCAATAACAACAACAATGATGAAGTTCGACAAGAACATGAAAAATAATGATGATATTTGAAGAACAACAGCAGCAATGATGATGATGAAGTTCAATAAGAACAAAAACAATAATGATGATGAAGTTCAATAAGAACAAAAACAATAATGATGATGAAGTTCGACAATAACAATAACAACAACAGCGATCATGAGGAAGCTCGACAAGAACAACAAGAACAATAATAATTATTAGGTTCGACAAGAACAATTTCAACAACAACAGCAACACAATGATGATGAAGTTTAGCAAAAACCATAACAGCAACGACAGAGACAGCAACAACAACAACAACAATAATAACAATAACAACAACAACAACAACAACAACAACAACAACAACAACAACAACAACAACAACACCAACAACAACAATAACTACAACACCAACACCACCAACAACAACAACGCTATGCTTTACAACACAGCGACGAGATTCTGCGAGCAGGAGATGTCTCGGCATTCCACGCATTCTGCCTGACCATTGTGTTCGGCTTCAGCTGCAGTCGCTGCTGTTGCTATTGCTACTGGTCTTTTGACTGAAGCCGAGAACGGCCGCGGACACGAAACAAACATGAAGAAGCCGAGAAGAAAATGATGCGAAGAACACAAAGGAATAGGAACAAGAAGTAGACAAGGAAAAAAGAGCAGGGAATCTAGCCGCTGGGGTTTCGGAGAAAGATGGACAGCCTAGAAGACGTGCAAGGCACCAGACCACGAGGTTGACCGAACGTTGGGTGACTTCGACAACAACAGTGAACAAAATGACAATGCACGTTTTTCCGACAACTCCCCCCCCCCCGCCTTTCTGCGGCGCAGAACCAGAGCGGCGACCTCGCAGGATTGTGAGAAAATCCTTTTCCCTCTCTGCTCTCCTTCACTTCCTTTCAACTCTTCCTCTTTCTCCCTCTCGCTCTGTGGTTCTCTCTATTAATCCTAGTCGTAATATCGCGCGATAGCCTAAACGAAGACGGGAAGACACACACACTTACATATATATTAGAAACAGTTTACTCAACTATAAGATAAATTGCTAATGCACTTGGAAACTGATAGTTATCCACTACTACAATCAATTCCAGATTCGACATAGTAAAAGCTGTAGCTTTCAATGCCAGTTATGGCGCAACGTGTGGTTCACTGAGACCGCTGCAACTCGACTGTGATTGGTAGATGGGTCTTTATCGTACTACGCCATTTGTCTAGGCAACTGCTCTTCAAGTCACTATCCGTGACTACGGGGGTCGGCGACAGTACTGACCGCATTGGCAACAAATCGAGCGTGACCATGAGTTCGCTTGCGTGACCATGGCCGCTGGAGGTCTTTCTTTATCCTTGGCTATAGGCTACAGGCGAGTTCCGAGTAGGACCCGTGTCTGGAAAACCCGTGTCTGAGTCGAACGTAACCGCAAGTAGTGGCAGACAGTCCCATTCGAGCAGATTTCTAAACCCGATGCACATTGGATTGGCATTTCATCTTGCTGCTTATTTATGTTCGACGTGTCCAACGCACAACGAGAAGCCAAGGTATCACCGTTTGGACAACTGCCGAACATCACGGGTCGATGTCGGCAGCGTCGTAAGGGTCATTGCAAACGTGGATACATATATTGCATTTTATGTAAATTTTATCTCACTGATAACAGGGGCACTTCTCCCATGATACTAATGCCTACGCGAGCCTTTAAGTTACCTAAGTAGTGTACGCACTGCTTTGCGAGCTTAGATAAAATAAGGCCTTCGGTTTATATTTATGTAAAAATAATTTTCAATTTTAAATAAATATGAATCCAAGGCCCTATCTTTATGTAAGCTCGCAAAGCAATGCGTGCAATACTTAGGTAACTTATATATCCTAGTTTATATATATATATATATATATATATATATATTTATATATATATTATATAAACTAAGATAGAGCTCGACTTCAACCGGTATACCAGTTGTGACCTGCAAACCTGGTACCGTGAATAGGAGGTATTGGGTTAAATTCCGAGGTGAGGCACATGGGGACACATTTGCCAACGACGGTATGCGCGTAACAAACCTTATTAATCAATACTAGTTATAATATGTACTAGGCTTTACGGCCATCGTTTATCGATTCACAAAGAAAATTTAGCCGAAATCGTTTTAGTCAAAACGATTTCGGCTGAACCCGACGTTGGACCGGCAACAGGGTGCACAGGCTTAACATATACTCTCTGGTTATTAGGTTACTTGTTTAGGCGATGCAGTCAACAGGGCAGCTCAAGTTCAATCGAGGGCACCGGATATTTCCATTACAGTTTGTGCTGTAGGTGCAGCAGCGTGGGGGCTTCGGCGTACGGGGCTTCGGCGGACCAGTCTTGTTCCGTGTAATTCAGGCCGCCAGATCTGACCTGCCATTTGCAGTCTAATAACCTCCTGCCCCGAACGAAGCGTACAATAGTACGACGACAAGGCTGTGTTTCTTGTCGCCCCCCCGCCCCCCCCCGTGTCCCTCAGAGAGTAGTCCTGCTGCATGTTATCAGGTTGTTCCTGCAAGAACAGTAGGGCCGAAAGAAGGTCGAGTCGCTCACAGTTGCCTCCACAACAGACGGAACCGACATTTCCGTATACCTCTTTCTCTCGATTCATTACGGGAGTGCTGTCGCCTTCAGTCGTTGTTTAGCTACGTCGTTCTGATGAATGATGAATGGCAAATCAGGTACGCAAAAAATTCAAGTTTAAAAAAGTATTTACTTTTTGTCACTTCGTTTAGAACAGATAAAAAGGAATAGCAACTCCCGTTATAATTACGCACGCACATACACAAAACGACACTTAGTAACAGGAAATTATTACTCGACGTCGCTACTGGGCATCAAAACAGAATTCCGTCAGACAAGCAAACCTTTAGTTGCATAAATTGCATTCCGCTGCGCAATTGCTAGACTTTCAGAAGATGCTGATGTATTGTCTTACCGGGTAATCTATAAGGAAATCAAACAACTTGCTCCCGTTTGCCATCGACTAGCAACGAGCGCGCGCCTCTCGTCTGCCCGCAAACGGGGAGGGAACTGCCTTAAAGACATATCCGAGATCATTACCCTAAGTAGACAACTTCGAATGCAATGGTTCTACACATACATCATTGTCGATCCGACTTGCTTTTCAAACGTTCTTTGGAGCCTATTCAACCACATCCATGTATGGATAGGTTATATGCGAAACTATAACAACTCAGACCAAAAAAATAAATGTCAGGAAGACACGTAGGTAAAGGTTTCCTACAAGATACATAGCCAGAGCTACTTTGGTGGTCACGGGTCAGTATAGCGGATGCTCAAGCCAGTACCCATCAGAGAGAGAGCATGCTGAATTGGATTGCATGTAACAACGTGTAACCGCGCGATCAGATCTAACAGGATCTGTAGGGACGCGCTAGCACAATATACCGACCCCGTCTTCACAGTGCAACGTCTACGCTGAGCGTTGTTTGCTTTCGACTTTAGGAAAGACGTGAGTAATACGGTAGACTCAGCCAGCACCGAAAGTATGACGGAGAAAAGTTTAAATTGTGGCGAACTAAACTGTGGAGCCAGCCAGCCGACCGCTATAGCTATGCCGTTAGGAGAGTGGCTTTGGCTTCAGAACAGCTATGTGGTATCTGTGCGTTGTGTGCGGCGCAGACGTACGGATTTGGTTTTTGGCTGGGCTAAATCGTCTGGCGCTAGTGCCGACGATCGGTCGAGAGTTGGCTCTGTGCCTTAACTTCTCTATCTATGCTAGAGCCCTGCAGCCGTGCCTCGCTGATGTTAACTGCATGAAGAACTAGTTGTAGCATGAGATGAAAGGGCTGGGTCTGCACAGAACGGGAAAAAAGGGAAAAGTGGCCGAGGAGAGGTACAATCAGCGCGCGTTCAAGATCAAGGAAGAAAACATCAAGGCGTCTCCTCAAGGAGAAAGAAAACAGCCGTCCGCCTCTGCGCCGTTCTCCGTACTCCATGAGGGCTCCACTTTAAACGTTCTGTTCCATAGACCAAGACCCATGGGTCCAGTCACCGGTTTAAGCGAGCCTGTGACGGCGCGTGCAGCCGATCACGGAGAGACACAAAAGGTACGGAGAAGACCAATAGCGATGTGGCAGGGGGTTTGTTTGATCGCAGACGACATTCAGCGGACACCGCACATTTAATTTCAAATAGAGTGCGCTCTGCGTCGCTATATATATATATATATATATATATGTGTGTGTGTCTTTGTGTGTGTATGGGGGGCGTGTATCTGCTTGTCGCACTGTGCAGGCGCAACCGTTAATCCCCAGCAGTAGAATTACAGTTTGAAGTCGAATGGTGCACACCATTCGACTCGGTGAACACCTGCGTGCCTGGAGCAAGGGCGATATTCCTCTACCGATGATATAGTGTTCTACACGTTCAGCCTTGTTGTTAGCTAATACTTAGTTAGAGTTCCGGTTTTATGCGTCGCTCCTCATATAGTGGTCGCTTTGAAGTGCAATCGCAGCACATAGATACACTGCTGAAACTTACACACACGATTTGCTTGCAGGACTCAATGTAATTAATAACAGAAAGCGGTGTCAAAAGTAGATGAGTCTGAACGAAGCTGCCTAAAATAGCCCCCGTACGTTGCCAAGCAGGCCATTGCGGAGAGAGCAGGACAGCTTGAAAACTCGAGAAACTCGAGAAATCCTCACGGGTCTTGAGCTAATTCCTGATCTAGCCTTTGAACATTATCGTCGGCGGTGCGATAGGCGGCTGCCCAACCTTCTGCGTAAACTTTAGGTGCGCACTGGACCGACTAAAGACATGGGGGCGACGAGAAGGCCCGGGGGCCCTTAATTAGATCGCTCGCTTTGCGTTCAATTCGGGGACATACGTGTTTCTGCCGAAAGGCGCCTTTCTCACAACTGGACAGCGTAGCGTTACTTGCACTGCAATCGGTACACCGATTAGCCGATCTGATTCAATGTTATAACGTGGACAAACATGTTATACACAAAATGGATTACATCGGCAACGTGCACGTTCCATTCTCCGTTAAGCAAACTATTCCGCTTCAAAGCACATTCAGCACTGACGCGTAGAGATAACTGTGTATATATATATATATATATATATATATATATATATATATATCATAGATGCGTGCAAAATAGAGAGTTGGAAGCCTATTCAGTCACCATTCATTAGACGCCTGATTGCAGGAACGACAAGTAGTGAAGCAAGGTGCCAACGGCGTGCTGGATTTATACACATGACCAAGATTGTTTCATTATGGCAGTGTTCCCTGACAAGCATACTAAAAAATGCAAATAGCACTTTGATGTGGGATTCGCTACACACTGCCAGCATCACCGCCCTCTGACGCGGCTTGTGTCGTATCGCTAGTTCGATCGACTCGCCCGATGCGATTCTGACGCATGGCTGTCAGTACGAACTACACGCACGCTGTTTCCTATTTCAGCTGTTTTGGCCCTACAACAACTACCTTTGTAGCCCAGTAAAACATAGTACGCGCCCTGATTTTAAAGCCTCGGAAAGAGCCTACAATATATATATATATATATATATATATATATATATATACTGCTTACGGCAGCATGTGTTCTTCTAGGCAGTGTTTTGAATTATATATATATATATATATATATATATATATATAGGCCAAACACAGCGAACTATACTGCTCTATTAGCCTTGAAGAGATAAGGTATGCCGTTTTTTTGCCGAAGCTTTCTTCTTCAAGGCTATAGAGCAGTATAGTTGGCCGTGTTTAGCCTGATTCAGTAAATGGTAGAGCCTATAATCAGTGAGGGAAAGGTATTTTCCGCTATTTCGCGGGTCGGGTCGCTAATGCGACACGGTTAGTGTACGTGCCACGAACACTGCCTTTGATTTTAGGCATTGCCGCGAACTCCGCCCCATTCAGCCGGTATTCGAACAATGAGAAGGCTTGAAAGGGCTATAGAGAGAGAGATGGAGAGAGAGAAAGAGAAAGGAAGACATTTCAGATCTCTCGGGAGATCAATTTTGACGCACGGTGAGGTTTATTCGTGCCTGCCACTCCGAGTTACAGCGTGGCTAGAAGCGTTATGTCCAACCATGTTAACGTCCTCAACCATCGGCCTATTGGGTTGACGAATGGGTATGGCAACACGCGCTACAATTGGGGCCCATGACGAAATCATACAGTCTGATGTATAAAGCTTAACACCTAACACAAAGCATCTAACCCCAGTGGAAAAAGCTGTCTTTCCGGCAGCACGAGACACACTTAGTGGAGGCTTTCTAGCGTGTCTCTTTTCTCCGTAGCTGGGGTACTATGCTGGACAACACCTCATTCCGCATAGTGACAGCTCTTCGAATAGATGCCCTAATTTGCAACCCCTACAGTTCCAACGCATGTGGTATCACAGTAACTGAGGATGGACCTCATCCTTTTAGCTGCATTAAAAGCCATGGTAGAGCTTCTAGACACGCTGAAATCAACGCAATTATAAGAAGAGCCTTACGCAGGGCTAGCGTATCAAGCATGCTCGAGCCCAGATTAGAAATTGATGACGACAAATAACGGTATAACAATTCCGCTATGGGCTAACGACAAATGCGTAGTATAAGGTGCTGTAGGGCCCTCCCTGCACAGTGGCTCCCTCTTATCTACGCAACAGTTCACTAAAGGCGGGATGGGTTGCCGAGCGCGCAGAAAATGGGAAAAACGCCAGTACCAGAAACTGGAGACGGGCTACATCGCAGTTTTAATATCTATGAAAACAATGAGTCCGGTAAACAAGGCAACTTAGAGATTCATCATTCATCAGTGAGCTGGGAAGACGGATTACAGATCTGACAGGCAATCGGCGCGAAGGCGAATTTTTGCGACAACTGCTGTCGCTTGCAGTGTGCCAATGAAACACTGCTTGTATTGTCGATTCCATGGAATAGCAATTAGGAGCTAGGAGGGGACAAGAAGTGCACGTCTGCTGTTTTTTCAGGCAAAATCTATATATATATATATATATATATATATATATACATGAAACGCCGATATAGTAAATATGCCACTATATTTGTAACTATAAAATATATACATTTGGGAACGGATGTTATCAAAAAAATACTCCCAAAGGATGCTAGATTCAGTTGCGTCTCAGAAACAGCTTCTATCCGTCCACGAATGCGTAACCTGATAGCGAGATACTAAGACAAGCCACGCTGCATCTCGCACGTTCAATAGTAATTGGTTTAGAGCCCTGCTCTCCCCACGCATCGAAACCATTTTAAATTTACCATTCTTCTGCATACCAGCCGCCCACACTTTGGACGGGCGCCCGAAGCTGCTTCCGTAAGCTGCTCATCTGCTGAGTGCGACGTTGAAATAAACACGTGCAGCGGTATTCAATCTACCCAGCTTCCCGCAAAATCAGGATCCCCGAGATCCGCACTACTGCGAGATCAACAACCTTGTACGTCGAACCTTGGCGAACGCAGGATTTCCTTCAATATTCAGGACACTCGGTTTGTGCGATATATATATATATATATATATATATATGGACACAAAACATGTATAAGCTTATTTTTGGAGTTAGACAATATGTCCTCAGCTCTTGTTGCTCATTGCTAATCTACTTTGCGTATGCGACGCGGCATTATATGTTATTCAAAAAACGATTGTATCGCATGTAAAAAAATCTCTCGCAAATGACATTTAGTCTTTTCTTGCTACATGACGACAGCATTCGCAGGAGTGGTGCATGTATGTGTAACCCTTAAGGCAAACCCAATTTTCTGTCCCTAGTCCGGGGTTTCCTAGTTTCAGTTTAGGCATATTTCTTCGACTCAGACCGAGCAGTGTACACAGTGCGTATGCCGACGTTTTTACTGTGTCTACAATAGCAAAATGGCTTTGGCGATATCAATACGCCCGTAGGGAACACGTTTATAGACGGATCTACAGTGTCTTGGTTGGCTGTGCTGATGGAGTGCTGTTCGCTGAAAAGCAACACTTGTGATGCTGGGGCTGTTTAACCGGATGACTACTAAAATTAAACCTTCAATAAAACGCTTTCATTCGATTCGAATCTAGCTGAACGTCAAGTTTACGCGCGATCTTGCGAGTGTGTGACGTTACATCACGCAACGGAGACCTCGACTAAAGCACAGAGCAGTGGAGACGAATTAAAGAAAAGCAAACCAGTTTCTTGCTGTATCTTTACGTCCGGTATCATCCATCTCTGTATCTCCTTTCCGCAAGAGACGCACACATACAATCTCGTCACACGCTGTGCGAAAACGACACTTCTACGCATTTAGTGTGGTCGACTAACGTAATTCTAACTAGGCATGTCCCTATGTAGGCTATCGTATGGTACGACGTCGACAGCCTGGCGTCTCTCCAAAGACACCCGTTGAGCTATGCGGCCGATCAGCACAATGGTAGCAGCGTCCGTGGCGTAGTCTATTGGGGGACTAGTGCGCTAATCATGGTTGTCATCTACCGGGGTGTCCCCGGTTCGATCCCTGTTGTTGATCGAATTTTCTTTGAGCGATGCTCATTGAGAATAGATGATTAACCATACCGCTGAGTGTTAGCGGCCATGCTGCCACAAGAACTGTTAGGGAAACCCTAGATATCTTAACATGTCCGGCCCTCGGTGCATTGAAGATATACCTCAGGTTAAGTTCCAAGCCCGTAGGGGACGGAGTATCGTCTAGAATTAAAAGCAACCTCCTTAGAAAATGTTTTTAATTCTAGCAGCGTCCAGGTACTGCCGGCGTCGTTTCGAGGCGTCTCTGCCCCCGCGTTCGCGCATCTATGGTCCACTACGGCCGCAACGGCGTTCGTTCACTCGTTTGCTCTTTTGCTACCATCTGATTCCGCCCGTTTCCGCTCTTTGTTCAGCGGCGATGTCCTCTACTGAGTACTCCCGTTGTGCCTAGGTCGGTATCGGGTGTCTCTCTATGCGCTCTCTGCCGTTGCTCGTGCTCTCCGTATATATATGCACATATATATATATATATATATATATATATATATATATATATATATATATATATATATATATATATATATATGCATATATATATATATATATCTGCGTTGGTATCGGTGATCTCGTTCAACAGCAACGACGCATAGCCCCGTTGCTGCTGCAGCAGATACTGCGGTCCCGTCGGCGTCGCCTCCAGCCACCGTCAGTCAGCCTAACGCTGTGTGTGTCTCCAATATCTCTAGTCTAGTAGCTCACGTAGCTTCTTCGTCCATATACTATAGTAGTAGTAGTAGTAGTAGTAGTAGTAGTAGTAGTAGTAGAAGTCGTAGTAGTACTTCCTTCCATTTGGCCGCTATCCGTCGCACTCTTTGCTCTAGTCGGTCGATGGCCACATTCGGCGTAGACAAGTCGGTGCCATCTTTCCGTGAAACTGGTGAAAATAGTGACGCGTAGGCGTAGTTCTCTTAGTTTATTGTTGCTGTTGTTGTTGTTATTGTTGTTGTTTTTAATCATGCTTACACCGCTCCACTACGTGGATATTGGATCTTGACGAGAATTAATTACAAGTAAGACGAAACGTCCGACAAAGAGACACCGGAGAAAGATGGAGAAGGAACAGAAAACAGGAGCGGAGGGGGGGGGGAAGCGAAAAAGAGAATGGGGCGATGAGAACAGTTCTACGCCCAGGAAAATACCTCCTCTAAATCTGCGTGCGAGTTTGTATGCATGTTTGTTAGTATATGTAATAGGAACGTGATCTACTGATCTACTGGCGTGCATGAACCACCACCAATACGACGAGAAGAGTACGCCAGCTTCGAGTTCGATGTAATATGCCCCTTTGCAAAACCCTTCCGGCCCGTCCTGACCCAGTTTCGCGACTATAATGCCCTCAGGGCGGCGCACGAAACAGCGTGAATGGATATGACTTCTCACTGCCGGGAAGCAATTGATGCCATTGTTGACGGTGGTGAAACGAAGACCACTGACAGTTGCGGTGTTGATGCCGGAGGATACGGCGAACTCGCATGCTTACAATAATAACAACAATTGCAACCACCACAACAATAACAACAACAACAACAGCGACGCTGCCGCAGATCGAGTAGCTCCATGGGGTATTTGCTAGGCAGTATTTGCTGGGCATCGCCACCGCAGCAGCAGCAGCAGCAGCATCGGTCGACTTCGTTCCAGTATGTGCACATATTTGAACCAACAACGACTCTATATGGAAATAGCACTGTCGAATTTCCGGCCGAGAATTTTCTACCATGAAGAAAGAAGGCTCCTACTGAGAACATCAGCGCCGCAACTGATCAGTACTTTGCTTTACCATCGACTTGGTTCTCGTTTGTTTGCCACAGCAGACTATCTTAGGAATCTGTGTATACGTATGTATTTAATTTAGTCGTATATAGATGTATATATAATAACTTTTGACTACGTATGAGACGGAGGATGAGCCTACCTCCCACTCTGTCTATTACTGTTTGTTTGAGGGTTGTATTCACCATGGATTGGTAGTCAATCGTTTATATATTCTTTTGTAGACTAACAATATCGTTGATACTTGACTGTAGTGACGATGTTTCAATAGACGTACAGTTGAGTATGTGGTGCATGATTGTGATGTGTTAAATTTTAAATCGATATCCATAATATATATATATATATATATATATATATATATATATACATATATGTATATATATAACACCAGGGGTATTTAGAGAAACAGCAGAAGCGGACATGTTGAGACATCTAGGGTTTCCCCAACAGTCCTTGTGGAAATACGGTCGCTGACTTTCATCAGCGGTTATGGTTGATTGCCTACTATCAACGAGTATCCCTCAAAGATAGTTCGATCGACAGGAAGGATGTTGAGGGCATCGATTTGCTCTTGGTCAGCCCAAGATAGGAGTTGTCTCCTATGGCTTCTTACAATGACGTGTACGGCGTGTATTTGAATGCGAATTGAACCACAACACACGTAAGGTATGAAAAGAGTAAGAATAAACAAGCTTTTTAAGTGACTCGATCACCTCCCTCCAGAAAAACGTCGACATATTTTTCGACACGCCGGATGGACGTTAACAGACACGAGGGCAAACATAACCGGTGTTGGTGTAGATTGGTTACAGGAAACTTGTAGCACACCATACAAGCAGTTGTAAATGTCAACGACCGGAAGAGCGACTCTAGCGCAGTTTGTAATTCAGCCATATTACTAAGGTATGAACAATACATTACTGACTAAGTAATGTATCGTTTCATACACGCAACTAGCACTCATCGAGAGCTTAACCTGAACAAACTTGTCCACGGGCAGCAGCAGAAGCAGCATCGCCGCATTGCTAATTCGACAATTCCATAGTAGTCAATCCAATATCGCGGTATCTTTATTTTTCGGGGATTTTGAAGGTCCAATTCAGCATTGTAATAGCAATAAACAACAACATAGTCAATGTATTCTTCTATAGAAAAGAAAAATCATATTTGTTTGAGTGATAAAACCCAAAAACATAATCAATGTAGCACAAAACGATAGTGTAATCGAAGTGGTTTTGAATGCGTACCATTATTTCCATTATGGCACTACCTCAATGATCAGCAGCCGCAGCAGCAGCAACGTAGATACGCAGCTGTTGCTGCTGCCGCGTCTGCTCTAGGCGCTGACGATGCTGTGGCTCTTGATAAATCATTGGCAAGCGGTTACTGCCCCATGGCGTGTGAAGCAGACATTCGACGTCACGAAGCCATGCGGTCGGGTCGCCTCCAGCCCAGTCGTCAGTTATGCGTGGCTGTAGTTAGGTTAGCCGTAGCGACGTTGTACTTACTAGGTACTTACTAGTAAGAAGCTGTAGTAGTAATATATACAACTATATTATATAATATATAAGAACTATGTTATATAATATATATTATATATTATATAATATATATTATATAAGCACTATATTATATAAAAAAGCTGTAGTAGTAATAACAGTAGTAGTGGTTGTAGTAGCAGCAGTTCTTATGCCAACAACATCGGCATCGAGTCCCACACTACCCGCTTTGGGTGTGCGTGAAAGCATTTTTTCCTCTTACCAAAACAACAAAAGTTCTGCAGCGATAGTAATCTATTATAGAACTTAAGGGACACTTGCTTTCGTATTCGCGGAGAACATCTATGATTCCTTCTTCTACGACATGACGATGAATTTCGTCCGCTTCGAAGCAGGAGCAGGTGAGCGAGAAGAAGAAGGAGAAGATGAAGACTCAAGCTTCGAGGTTCCTTCGAGACGGCATCGCTGTACTGCAATTGCTAGTAATGCTCTAAGGACTGAAGCTAACTTAACGTAGTGAAGTATGAGGAAGTTTTTCTCTCTATTTTTGCCTGCACTCTCCCCTATCTGTCTCTCTCGCCCGCTCTACTTTCCGCTGGTCCTCACTTGCCCGTTGACGATGGGTCAATCTCTCGCTCGTCTCCAGTCTGAACGGCAACAAAATGGCGAGCGGCGCATCCGGGCTGAACTAGCGTAATAAATGTTTCCTCCACTGCATAAACTCCCCACAGTCAGATGGGAACTGTGAAATATATATATATATAAAGGAATTCGTGATCAGAGTATCCGATATATATCCCTTAGTTGTGTACATGTGCGAGGTTCTTTTGGCCCCGCGAGATGGAGAAGCTGTCAACCAACAGCAGCCACTGTCGCAGCAGAATTACTAGTGTTAGAAGCAGCAGCAGCAACAAACGCAGAAATACCTGTGCCACCGAGAGAGCATTCCCTGTAGACGCTTGCAGAGTGCGACGACTTTAACATCAAACGCAGCTGCCAACTCAGCCGCTTAGCGGCGTAGCGTGCGGTTTTCTGGCTAGCGTGACGGATCTGGGAATTCGTTCTTGTTTTGTCCATCTGCTACTTAGTTCGTGTGTCGACTGGCTAGTCTCGCAGCGCTTGCGATATGAAAGCAACACTGTTTGAGATGAGCACACAAATAGCAGCACACAAAGTCGAGAAAAATTGCACTTGTCGAATCAGTTATCGCTCTTTTTAAAAGCGAGCTACTTGTTACAAGCAATCGACCTAATCGACTGCCCACTGCTGCTTGGTACAAACGGAAAACACGTGGCGTACAATACAAAGCTCGTTCATGTCGTCAAATTTACGATGCTTTGACGATTTCAACCCGATGCCGTCGGCGACGATTTTGACGACGACGACCCAAATTGACTCATCCTACGGGACCGCCAGAACGGAAGCGGGTCATAATGTGAGATCTGAGAGATCTAAAGAGGCCGCGAAACAAAGGAGCCTGCCGAGACTGTTGACGGACACCCGCTGCCGCTATCGTGCGAACTTATGCGAACTGCACTCGATTGCAGTCAGCAGAATTTGATCAATTTTTGCGTTGGAACTTTTCGATTATTTTAGGTTATTATTATTATTATTATTATTATTATTATTATTATTATTATTATTATTATTATTGAATTATTATTATTATTAAACTGTGATACATGTACATATTGATAAAATAAACCCTTGTTAAAAAATATTATTATTATTATTATTTTTTTTTTAATTATTATTATTATACCACCGACAGTTGGTCCAGCTCCTCAAGTAAAGCCACGTCGTATTGCCAGTTAACATACCACCACAATCCATTGCTGGTGGGACGGCCGAATCAATTTTGAAATGTACGCTAATGCATACCTAAGTATGAATAAACATTTAGATACACTAAGCTTGGCGTGGTTATGAACTAATAATTAACCGACTGAGGTTAATTATTAGACACGGAAACTAGCACCAACGTGTTTGTTAAACTACATATATTATATATATATATATATGAAAGGGGCTTTAGAACACGGAAAAAGTGAGAGAAAAGAACAAAAATCCGTATTGTATTGTGTTGTTTTACGTTACCCTATCGTTCGACAGTCACATAGTTGGTTCTTATGCTAGTGCTGTCAATGACTAAATAGAGTTTAGCCATCACAAAGTTAGGCTTTGCAAAGGCGTAACATATTTATCGTTAAAAAAAAGCTAACGAGAAATATACACCAATAAATATGATGCAATATAATATTATAATTTGGAGTTTCACTAGCGTTACGATTACTTGTATCAGCGACTCAATCTGAAATCATTGCCGCTAAGGATGCCAAAAATATTAGGGCGTTTGGCTGTGCTATTGTCACAAAAGGTAGTACAAACATACTAAATGAAAAACGCGCTTTAGGACTCTTATCCAAACTCTTTAATCGTATCTGCTTTAAATGGCATTCTTTAAAGACAACGGCGTAAATATATATATATATATATATATATATATATATATATAAAATATTGTGATGATTTATTAATCATTTACAATACGTTTGCACACTCGACAGTGCTCGCCTTAAATATATATATATATATATATATATATATATATATATATATAGGCCTCTGAGCCAATGCATGGCTGTGCCATGAGAGATGACAGACAGATCCAGCTTTGTCCTATGCGTTCGCAAACAACGCAAACTCGAATGGAGTAACGTTGGAATCATTGTAGGTCAGACGGTAAGATGCTTTCGCAACGTGGTGCAATAGCTTAGACAACACAGAAAAATTACGCTGCGGCTTTCCGGTCCGCTTCTTCGTGGTGGCTCAACGACGAATGTCTCTGCGTCTGGGTGTGGCCAACAAATGTATGCAATTCTTTCTCGGTTTAAACGAGCGCCAACGGCTAGGCCGAGATTCTGCGTATGTAGCACTTTAGAGCAGCTGTGTTATAGGATTTTCAAAACCACCTGTTCCGCAACTCGGCCGACTGTGAAGAAAATTGCTATTCTTTCTTGCTGCTTTCCGGATGGCGACACTCCCGCTTACAAACTGAGAAGCATTTTCATATGCAAGGCATAAACCCCTCTGCTTTAGTGCCTCGGTGGCACTTCATAAATATATAGTTGCATTTCGTCTCCTGGTGCTATGTTGCTGTTACTCGTGGGGATGTCCGCTTGTAAACCTGTTGAATATTTCGGAAAAAGAGTAAGAGAAAAGAACTGTGTTTGCGCGGACTTGGCGGACCGAACAGCAGCAGTTTTCATATGCTGCTTGGTACTGAGCTCAGAGTTCCATATGAGGTTCAACTCAACAAATATCCAAACGACCCTTTTCCATCTATTGCTCTGCACGCTCCGTCATCACACCACTAGTAACGATGTAGCCCATATATATATATATATATATATATAGGGTGTCTATGATAGTTCTAGCTATATTTGAAAGGGATTTTAGAACTTGTTGAACTAAACACATTTCCTAATGGAACAGAGAAGCAGAAATGACTTGTTCAAGATTGACAGTAAAATTTCTTCATTTCGGAGCTTTTAGGTTAAAAACATTCAACACTTTACAATTTCGATTATAAAATGCATACATGCAGGGAACTGTGCCAATGCCAAAATAGTCTCCACCAAATGCGGCCATTTGTATTTATTAATAATATCATCACTAAATAGATGTTTAAATTTGATTTTTGTACGGAACAACTAGACTCTTGTAATCGCACATTTGGCATACATTGACATACAAAGTGGAAAAGCTGCCTCCGCTCGGGGCACACTTCTGAAGTGGTCTCGGCCTGACCTAAGCGAGTAATAATAATAATAATATTAATAAATATTATTATTATAAACGGGTTCGAGACTCAGACCGGCCACTCCTAAATTGGTTTTCATGGTTTCCAAATTAGGCAGGTTGAATGCCAGAGTGAACTAAAAATCGGCCATGATCGGAGAAATCGAACGAATCATCTCCGTTCGTTATTGTTATTAGTGTTGCTGTCGTCGTCGTCGTCGCGAGAAGAAGCGCTGATGGCATAGATAGTTCAGAACTCTAGAGTCGAAAGGTGGCTAAGATCATTTGTGGCCCTGCTAATTTGTCATGCTAGCTTGTGATGTAAGCCTTATCATTTGTGATTTTAGCAATTCGTATGTATCTCTATGCTATTCTGCCGTTCTGCGACCTCGGGCTAAACAAACAGCGATCTGTGGCGGGCGTTGCGGACAAGGCTGTGGTCAATGTCGTTTGTACGTGAGCGGCGGGGAGGGGGGGGGGGTAGAACAAGTGAAGAACATCCTCGTGTTCTTCACCGAGTCCCTCTTCGAGTCTGCATTGAACGAGTGAATGAGCAAATGAATCCAAGCCGTTCCAGCAGCCCGCGTCGCATCTCCTCGGATCAAAGCTGACGCTGCCGCCGCCTTCGCCGCCCAAACGTGCCCCTTGATTATGCTGCATGCAGGTGAGGCTAATCCCATATATATATAAGGACGATCAATCAGTAACAAAAACAACAGCAGCAGCAGCAACAACAACAACACTTCTGTGTGTCAACTTCACTTGGCTTGCGATAGAACAGTCGGCTTGCATTCAGCATCCATGGAAGTAGTAGGAGCAGTCGGGTCAGCGCATCTTCTATCGATCTCGGTCTACGCAATGTGCGGCGGCTGGCTCGGACATACGCGGCAACTGCCGAATGGTCTCTGAGGTGTTGTTGTAGTTGTATATTGACATTGGCTGGCAATTTTTCACTAATGCTCTCAGTAGACTTGGTCAGCTACCTACACGGCCGATCGGAGTCGTAGTCAGCAAATTGCCAGGTGGCCCCTGCAATACTGGTAGCGATATTTTAGTATAGGACGTGCCCTGTGGCGCCCTGCCACGACGTCCTGACAAACACCTTTTACCACCTCATTTTCTTAGAGTTATCTCTTGTTTGATTTAGCAGTAACTTGCGGTCACCAGCCAGACCAATCACACAGCAAAGGGCGGCAGTTCTGCGCCAGGTGTGCTTTGCGACGCAATTAAATGGCTGCTGTGACGACCTGACGCCTGTTTAGTGTATTTACGTTGCTTATCTAGGCTAATTTGGCAAAGGTCCTTGCTTCCTGCCGTACCGCAAGTAAACGTGCGGCGTAATTTTAGTTGATAGTATAAGTGATCCACTCGTGTTGAGCCTGTCGAAAAATCTGTATATGTGTATACAAGATTTTTTAGATTAAAGGTCGCTCCAATAGATAACATAGGCTAGGACTCCTTGCATTACATTTTGACTTGGGCATGCATTCCTACACGTGTCTAACAAGCACGTGTAAGCTTTATCATTCTGACACACCGTCCTCAAGTGTGGGCAAGTGAGTTTATGTCGCGATTAACTATGTCTTTCTTAGTTTGCTAATAATGTGAGTATATATATATATATACATCACAATAACACATTCATAGGTTTTGCAGATGTATGCGTGGATCAGGGCAACGATAAATTTTTCACATCATCCATGTTGATTAACACCCATGAATAGTAGGAACAGACGGGGTGGATCTTCCATTAAGGGAAGGAAAGTAGCAACAGTAGTAGTAGAAATGTGCTAACATGTGCTAAACCTGCTGAAGGGAAGCCACCCTACCCTTTGGTCTACGGCCGAGCTCTATTATACGGTACCCTTGGGAAAGGCACAATATATCCTCTGCTCGCAGCGATTGCTCACAGATATATATATATATATATACATATATATATATATATATATATATATATATATATATATATATATCGACGCACCCGAGTATTCGCCTTAATGGCTTCTGTTCAGAGTAAACATTTGTCGATTCGCAGAGTAGGTGACGATGGACCGATCCGACGATGGTCAGGGCCAGGGTCAATGTACCGCCGATGTTCTTTGTACGCTTGTGTGTATATTGTCGACACGACGACGCAACTTAACTGTCTACGAGTATATGCTGAACGCAAAATTCAGGTTATGAATGGCTGACTAAGTACACATCTAGCTGTCTGTCTTAAGGCAAGCCAACGAGCAGAGCTCAACGGGACGTCGTGCTGTCTACGCGAACGTGGTTGCCAGGTATCCGTTACGCCGTTCGCCTGCTTTATGCCTGCGTTCCCCGCTTAATCGTATCCGGCGCTGCCTCTAATCGATTGTTTACTACTAATGACTGAGATGATGACACTGTGGCGTATTATTCTTTTTCTCTTCCTCAAGTGCTCGCTATAAATATATATATATATATATATATATATATATATATGACAACCGCAGTGCCACCTAGGCAGGGTATACGGTAAACAAACAAGCTAAGAAGTATGGTGCTCTACAAATGGATTTACAGTTTGTTTGCTCTCTCTGTCTCTCTACATATATATATATATATATATATAAATAAAAACGGCGGACTACAACATATATAATTAATAGCTGCAGCGTTATGCACCCCTGATATAAAAGGGTGATATGTGTACACACACTTATCAAGCGAATAAATCAATCAATCAATATATATATGTATATATGCTGCAAGATGTTGTAGGAATCAATCTCAACTGAGGTCAATTAGTATAGAATGCAGTTTTATTCAACCCGACCGGACTTACTACGCACGTTTACCTCTCCCAAATGATGCCAGGTGCTTTGGGCACGCAACAGTTCTTTGTTTCTACACGTGTAGCGAGCGTAACGCTTTACTGACTCAATCGACTCTTACCTGAAAAGCACAGTGGGAATAAAAGCGATAATTAGGTCCACTGAGGCGGCGTCTCGATTGCGTCTCAAAGCTTGTCTTTCACTGCACGTTGTTCTGTTTTCTACGAATGAATGAACTATCTTTACGCGATTGCAATAGGTATGTGTAACTGCCTTTTTTCTAGACTGGTGTGCGCACGTGAATGCGTGTAAATGATTCGATTCATTCAACAAACTCAATGTGACATGTTATGCTTTCTCTGTTATGTTTTGAATACTCTTAAGATAACGATTTCTTACCGAAGTTACTACAATAATCACCGCTCATTTTATTATGAAATACCAAATTACACAAGGACGAATCGTAAGCATTGAATTTATTCCCTACTCTGTAGTGGCTGACACCATGGGAGCACCCCCCCCCCGTCAAAGCTGTTTTCACGACCGCATTATTAATTAGGCAAGCTCCAAAATATAGCATAACGTAACAGGTATACACTACACAAACTCTACGTTAAAAATGTATTTCTTAATTCCTTATTCTATGGTAGGGTTACATGAGGCTAAATGACGGTTTAATGAAACAATCCTGATTACAATGTACAAACATTGGCACGAACATGTGTGCGCTTGCCTGTGTGTGCATCCAAGCCTTAAGAACCATGCGTTAAATGAGAGAAACTTCCGCGGTTACGCGCAGGCTCAACGTCGGTGTTGATGGTTAAGGCTGACGTTTGATGACGCTGTTCGAAGTGTACCTACGGGTTCCTGCCTAATTGGCAGGTGGCTTAGGCGAAACAGGGAGGAAAGTTTGTGCATAATAGTACGCGCACCTACCCACCTACTGTGAAGCTACGCAAACAATGCGGGAATCTGAGTGGCCCTCTGAGAGGGAGCAATAGGGAGATATGTTATCGTTGTTGTTGTTGATGGTGGGGACCCCAACCCTTCGAGAGACCAATTTCTGATGGTAACGCTGGAGTACGGTGCATTTGCAGATAGCATCGTAGCGTTACTAACTAGTGTTTCTACTACCCCTCATTGTTCCACGCCAGAGCTGAACAGGGGCGGTTGAAGCGTGATCAAGGAGGGAGGAGCGTGTGCTCAGAGCCAGCTGATCAACTACACGCTACGCAGTGGCGACCTCCCTTATCTTCAGACAGGGAACATAAGGGAGAACATATGGCCAGCCTCTGGACCGAAGGTAGGTAGATAGCTGGGCCGATGCATTATAGACAAGCGCCTACAAGCAAGCAGCAATGTAGCAGGGAGACAAGCAGTGAAGTAAACCAGAGATTCAGAGAACAAAAGAGATCGAGAAAGAGAAGAGGTTATAAGGAAAAGGGGAACTGCACAATGAAAGAGGGACGAAAAGCAGAATAAGTAACATAAAAACGGTGAAGTATATGTGAACACGAAGGATTGAGAGATTGGGAGGCACATCTTAGTCTGTCTAACAATGCTATGCGTAAAGATGTGCCCTGGTTCAATGTCGTTGTCGATGCTGGTGCGGCCGGGCTAAAAGTCGGCAGCTCGCAGTCGCGACCAGCGGCCCTATCTGGGTTATGTATAAGTTAGGTACAAAAGTTATTTATAGGTTAGGCACAAAGCTTATGTTAGGTTAGGCAATGCTCTAAGGGTTATTTTATATTGCATGATCAGTTAATAATAGTAATATGTAGTTTTTTGAATCTCTCTAATGTGGCTTTCTCTATGTCTTGATTACTCTGAAGATAACGCAAATGAGTTGTAGGGCACTATCTCGGATAAGAATCCCATGGGTAACAGACGGTTCAAAGAGCGCTCCAAAGCAGGCAATTAAAGTTTCCAAGGCAGTCCAATATTTTTTAGCCTTGCAAGCGCGGTAGTATAGTCATCGAGTAGCACTTTGGACGTATATAGTAAAAGTGTTAGTTCCACTGAGTGTGAAACCCGTGTAAACATTTAAGTAATTGTCAAAAATATAGTAAACAAATTCTAAGATCAATAGTATTTGCCGGCAAATGTATTCTGGCGTGGGAGTTTGAGAAATGAATATAATTATTCCAGCCTACTGTATGTCTAACACAAGCGGCGAGAGACAAATGTGCCCTTAAGGTTTTTAAACTCAATTATGAAGATGTGCAAATCCTCTAACACCCACACCTTGTAAAGATGGCTCCGCTGACTGTGAGATTATCCGCACCCCAGAACGCTTTTCAAAAATGTTGTTTATAATTAATTAAGACATGGATTGTCCTAAGTGTTCTAAGGCTCGCAAAGTGTAAACTTGCACAATCTGCGAGCCAAGAAACAAATCTGTAACTCGCTAAAGAAACTTACTCTTTTGAGGAGTAGTGAGAGTTGAGCTTTAACACATCGCTCGAAATGCGCTTAGAGAAGATGAAACAGAAGAAGGTGGAACGGTAATATTTAACTTTATTAAGTGGAATGGTAGTGGACAGTTGTAAAGATGACGACAAAACAATATATATATGTATATATATATATATATATATATATATATATATTTTTTTTTTTTTTTTTTTTTCTATTTGCCTAAATATTAGAGGTAACAATTGTCTCCTTATGAACGTGTACACCGGATAAAATAAGGGAAAATGTTACATATCCTTAAACAATATATATATATATATATATATATATATATATATATTTATATATATATATATATATATATATATATATATATATATATATATATATATATATATATATGTATATATATATATATATATATATATATATATATGTATATATATAATATATATGTATTTCTTAATTTATTTCAATGATAGCAAGTTAGGCGCGATACTAGGCAGCCTAGACAGGCAGAGTAACGGATTCCGATACGAAGCAGACAAACCCTGCAAAACGATGCAGCCAGGCGGGCTCCGTTGCGCACATTGTGGCCAAAACAAAATCCGGAAGCCGCTGGGAAGCGCGGCGATAAATCAAACCACAATGGTAGGGTGCGTGTGCAAAGTGTACTTTCGTTTTTTTTCTTGCAGATTTGTATAACCAGCCGGCCCTGCATCGGCCAAGTAATGCCGGTAGATCAGTGCAAGGCGGCGCTGAATTCAGTTCGAAGCAAGGTAGCCAAAGACCGCGGCAATGTCTCCGGTGATATTACACACTCAGTTTAACCATTTAACAATTTGGAAGGCGCGCGGGATGGTCGGTCGTCACAGGGTCTGCTAATGCAAAAACAGAGGAGAGCGCATGAATCATTGGATAGAACATATATTTTCTTCCTCGGTCACATCGGTGCTGTGCAACATTATTAGAATCAAGATACGTTATTATAGGTATATAAGAGGCAATTAAATAAGATTAATATGTGTATATATATATATATATAAACTGTCAAGACTTATGCTCCACTATTTATCTGTATTGGTATTTATGACAAATGACGTTTCTTACAACATACAGCGCATGTTAGGCGTCCTGATAAACAGCGTTGGGGAAGCTGTCAGGATTGCACATATTTTCGTGTTATTATACCGCGTCAATTGCTTTTAGCAGCCATAACGCAAGCACCCTAGGACACAATTAGCTGCATTTTCGCTGAAATCTGTTATGATTGATATCCATATTGCATATGAGCTCAGCAGCAACGCACATTACTTGTCATTACGTAACAACTCGATGACGTCTTATTTAGGTATGGTGAGAGATAACAATATGCGCCGGATTGCGATCACAGGACGTGACATTTCAAGGTCATTGCTACGGATGTGTATAGTGCACTAGTGTCTAGCAAGTCTTTTGAAAAGAAATGTTGTCAACGGCTAGACTAAGTGTCAAGACTCCGTAGACGAATTTACATAAAAGCATCAACATATCGTAGCCAGTAGAATTATACGTACATATAATTAAATAGTTACTTAAGGTTATGGTGGATCACACAAGTCGCGCACATGACGCCCTGTGTGATTAAAGGCTACCTGTTTTAGCTGCTTCAATAGCGCATATACGCCTATGGTAAACGTGTCATGTTAGTTAAGTAGCCAACGTAGACAAACGTGTATAGGAAATCTTTGTATTGATTAAACATTGAGTGCTTGATACATGATTACTTTAATATTGCTCATTCATTAACGTAGTAACGTTGTTAGTTAGGTCGTTGTACAAGCAGTAATGCTGGCAAGCGTCGGAGCGCTTGATTGTAGCTTACTTTGGTCCAAATGTATGTGCCGACAAGATCCTTCCTAGGCAGGACACGACTTCAGCCTATGCGACTTGACGACTACGAGAGGGAAGATGCACGCTATTGTCGTTCGCGTTCGAGCGTAGCTGCTAGAAAGCAATTGCGGGTTACCTTCAACACCGCTACAACTATTAATATTTGTACGACCTTTCTTATTATTATTATTATTATTATTATTATTATACTATTACTACTACGCATTATTTGCTGCTGTAGTCGCTGCTGTATTGCTCTCATCGCTCTAGAAAGACGACAACGAAAGTATAGCCGAGGAAGAAAAGAAGCAGCCTAAAGGCTTAAACGCATAGTCAAGTGCCCGAGGTCTAGTGGTGGGCCCGGAGAACAGGGGTGACGTGTGCCGCCCACAGCTGCCACGTAGGGGCGCCATAACTGTCCTGGACCGCCAGGCAGGAAGATGCTGATGTCCTCAGAGGCTGCTCTTCTCCTCTGACGCTTAAGCGCTTCTGCTCTGTTGTTGGTGGTGCTTATCTTGGAACAGAGCAGACAGACAGACAAATCGAGGGTCTTCTACAGCAGCCAAGCGGCTAAGTGGGCAGCAGCGAGTTTATCGCCGTCCGTCGCTCTGACAAAGCGTTGGAGGGCGTTGGAGGGGGACACAGCATTTCACAGACCTAAAACCACCACCGTCTTCACGACAGACACCACCCGCTCCGGCTCCGGCGGATACAATATAAACACGACGGGTCGCCAAACGGCCGCGCGCCTCGCTTTGTACGCAAATTTGTTCGCACTTTGAGGGTGGTCTGGTCGAAACGTTCAAGCTAGGCCATGCTTGAGCCGGGGGTTGAACTGACCATAGCGTAGCGGGTACAGGCACAAAGGCCAAATGTTGCATGTCCGTCTGTGGTTCGTCTCGTTTGTCAGACTGTTTCATCTCAACCCCTTTGTCGTCGTCGTCGTCGTCCAGGGGAATTAAATCATCGTGTTCTTTCTCTTGCCCTTTTCACTCTTCGATTGACTGTTTGCCCGCTTGGGCGATTAGGCCCTAATGTGAGCAATCACTTCAATCACTTCTAACGGCATACCTTTCTCTCTCTGCGTAGATGTGTCTGCCTGTCTGTGGGTATATATGTGCGTGCGTCTGTGTTTGTGTGAGAGGGAAAAGTGGGCCATTACGTTCTGGACGTGCGCTATCACTTTGCTGTGGAGCCTTGGAAAAATCATGGAGGCTGTCATGGACCACGTCTTTCGTAACACGGCTCTCTTCATGTCGAAATATATTGGCTGAGCTCTGCAGAGAGCTCTGCTAAACGATGAACGCTCCTACACAGTCGGTATTGCAGCAGCCAAGCCGGTCTTGTCTCTCTTATTGTGGTAACGTATATTTTTGTTTACGATCCCCCCCCCCCCCCCCTGGTAAGAGACATGTGCTCTATCGTGGCTTATTCGTGGAAAATGTGCCGTAGTATGCGAACTGCTGTTTTGTTTTTGTCTTTCCTCTTACTGTTCGTATATATCGGTACAAAACGCTTTGACAACTAAATTTCAGACGCTCGTAATGATCGTAAGTTGCCTGTGGCACGATAACGTCTAAATGCATCTAATAGAATCGCATCTCTTTATTAAATTTATGTAGGCTTTTACCAGCATATATATATATACATACATACATATACAGACACGAATGCAATAAAAGATACTTCTATTATATGTAACCTATTAAGGATAGCTCGTCCATGTCTATATAGTTTGTTCCATGTGAAGCTTTGCCGACACAGAGTCTGAGGCATAGAATGATGCTGTTCTGAAACACTACAAATGTTTGCTGCCATAAACTGCCACCTATAGCAGCGCAACCAGAGAGGGAAAGAGGCAATCTTTTTCGCGTATGTTGCTACCACCAGTACTACACTGGTGGCATTCGATTCGACAGTCCGCTCCGCCCGTTTGTCGACCGATCATGCCGTTCACTCGCGAGGCAAAGTTCCCGCACATAGGCGCTTCCTCGACGATATATATATATATATATATATATATATATACAGTTCATGCTGAATGTTTTGCTTAGAATATGGCTGGCCGGATTCTACTCTACAAAATGCGCGATTGCAAGAGAACGAGTTGTTCGATAGAGAAACTGGACAAACCGTCGTATTCGGAAGAACGTTCTGCTTTGCCAGATAAATAGACTCCGCGTAACACGCAAACGAAGAATAGTCGTACTGTGTTGCGAAAATCGAGATCGAAAGATAAAACATGAGGCATAACATAATTTCGATTTCTCGTTCGAAACATTTTGTTCACTTGCAATTGCTGCACATTTTGCAATGCCGTACCCGGTCAGCCACATCAAGATTTAATCAATTATTTATTTAACGATCACTCCTAAACAAGACATTTCAGCGTCATCGCCGTATCATTGGGAGAAATGCTTATTCTAACGAATAAGAAGTACGCCACATCATTCCTGGCGCCAAACTGTGTTTGAAAATCCTGCATATAAGACACTGCCTAATAGCACTACTAGTGGCGGCGTATTCATGGGGACAGCGGCAATATGGCGCTTGCACACGCTAATAGCATATTATGCCATCTCTACTGGTATTCTGTCTTCGCTGGCCAAACTCCTCGTGTGAATGAGAAAAACTGTGAATGAGTGTTAGCCACAACGTTCCCATAAAGCTTAATAAGATCTAGCGTACTGGGGAGAATTACCCGCGGGGCGAGGGGGCTTAATTAGAGCTGAAGCTTAGCCACTGGGGACCTTTGCTAGGTGGCAAAGAAGATCTGCGTGGCTGTAGACCCCATGCGTAGTATCTCTCTTTCGCGAGGCCTTAAGGTTGTCCGCGCGTGACTTGGAAGGCCGTCGACGCAGATACAATATCTTGGCATTGTAAGAAAGTCTCCGGCAAGCCCCGGCAAACGAAGGCCACCTACATACACTTACGTGGCACGCGATAAGCCACGAGATATCGTAGTGGTCACCATGCCACTGACGACGCTTGGGTATGCACCAAGTTGCGCAGACATGCGACAAGCTCATCTACAACGTGAAAAAAGCGCTGACACGAAAGCTGAACGCAAAAACGGGTTTCAAAGGATTTCCCTGAGCCCTAAGGCCAAAAAGTTTTAATGGTTGGCCATTTAAGTAGTGGAGGAGCTAAATTGTTGACTGCTTTGTAGCTCGTTTGGTCACCAAGGCAGTCGTTGTTCTTTCAGCTATGCCCGGGTAGGGCATAGCTGATGTTTGGTGTTTGCTCTACGTACACTGTTTAAGTTAAGCGTAAAGCTTGCTGTCGTGTCAGGAGCAAAAGGAGCACTTTCCTAACATAGCATCTCTCGCTAGCCGCATGCCAGAAGACCCTGGAGCGGTATTTTTTTGCGGTGGCAAGACTTCACTGGATGACGCCTGTTATGCAGATGAGCGGTTGAGCCCATCGAAGGTGAGCAGAGCTAAGGCGTTTCGACTTGTTCGGTGCATTGTGCACTTGCGAGTGTGTAAGGACAGTGCGGTCCGGAAACAGGCTCGGGAGCAGGCTTCGGAAACGTACCGCAGAACATTCCCCACCTCCTCCCCTGATTCCCCGAAATATCGGCCGCAGAGCTTCTTGGAAAGAAGGCATCTATTTTCTGATTCGGCTGCTTCATTGTCACTCGCGTTGTCTGCTCTGCCTTCATCGCCTCGATCGTCGTTTCGATCTGCCCGCCTTCTCGACAGGGTGACGGTGTGACAGGTGGCAGGGCGCCGTGGTGATCCCCGAGAGATCTTTGAGTGCGCCACTACGATAGGCGCACAGTCGGCATAGCCAATGGTTCACTTGCTTCTGCTGCGGCTTCTGCTGCTGCTGCATCGCCGCATCTGCTATAGATTCTGTTCTTCGTTTCATTCCATCCAGTGAGGAGCTCTCATGTCAACCGGCCACACTTTATCTGCCGACCGTCCTGCGTCACAGGACATCAGTTTAAGGTGGACAATGGGCCAACGACATAGGGGCCAAAACGGGCGCGCCCTCGGCCTTCTCTTGAAGTAAAGCTTCAAACAACCATCAGCGCCAGTATACTGCTGCTGCTGCTGTTGCCGCTTCTTTCTCAATGCTTTTCTCATCGACAGCCGTCGGTTGAGATAACGGCATTCGAAGGAGAAGAACGGAATGGAATGGGCGGAGGCAAACGGAGTGTGACGCCGTTGCAAGCCTGGAAACGGTCGAGAACCCAACCCGATGAGAACGAGCATGGCAGCAGTCCTCGGCCAGAGCAGAGACGGTAGCAGTCGTTTTCTCTGATCTTTATGGGAAGAGAACTCGGCCTGCCGGCCTGTGCTGGCCTGCTTGCGCGCAGCAGAGTGCCGATGCACCGCTCTAAGCGTGATCAAGCGTGGGAAGCTCCAACATGAGAGAACTTGAGCTCAACAGAATTTATCTTCATCCCCGTCGCCGTCCGCCAACTCGGAAATCGGCATCACCGTGCTCAGCTGGTCTCATCTCTTAGCAGATTTTCGGATTGGTCTATATATGAAAAAAAATGCGTTTTTTGCGCACGAACACATACACCTTTTTGCAGTGAGTACCCGCAGTATGCTTTACGAGGCTGCCTCATCGGCGTAAGTTGTCGGCTAGGATACTCCAATATACCCTCAGGCTCTCCGTCCCGCCGTCAGGACACGCATTTGGCAGTCCTAGATATCGCTAGGCTGCGGGCTAACCCGCCAACATAGCTGAATCTACCCGGCTAACCCGCCAACATAGCTGAATCTACCGAGCTATCACTTTCGGCTGTGTGAAAGAAGAATATTTGGATCTTTACAACCCCTTTCCAAAAGTTCGTCAGCTGGGCTAGATATAGAAGAACAATTATAATAATAACCTGCTTGGTAGTGGGTCTGATCGTGGAGCTTTTAGGATTGTGGATGCGCGCTCTTCAAAGTGCCCCTCTGTAAATTTCATGACGACATTACTTCAATGTGAGGATGTTAGCCTTCGACTGGGCGCAATGCTAGTAGAGCTCCGTCAGTGCAGATGTAGGCAAACGGAAATGCTCTTACTTATATTTAAAAAATAATTTATACCGGGACATCATTCGTCACCATACGGCCATATCGGGGCTGTGTGGCCAGGCACGCTAGCAATAACAGGCGCTATTAGCAGAGCCCTTCGGTTGGCAGGATTCTCGGCGATGCTATAGGGCTTATCCCGAAAAGACGGCAAACGGCTTAACGGTATGGCAATGATTCCCTTCGAGTTAGGGAAGCTTCTAGTATAGGATGAAACTATGCCCGACGTCGTACTCGCACCCTGTATGATGCCCCAACGCAGCACATTTTAACGAGTGTACATAGCAGACGAGGCTAAGCTGAGGAAATGGCGTATGTACTCAAATATTGGTTGGCAAGCAAACCATTTCAAATCTTTCGCCTCGTTTAAGACGCTAGAGCATGGGGGCCCCATAACGGAATTGTCGCTTAATCTTATCTGCGCTAAGCTGAGCAATTACACGGAAAATACAATATCGCGCGAGTTTCTCAGACAGAGAATTTTCTCGTCTGAGGTTAATTTACTCACAGCAATTCGCACGATAGCAAAAGCGTCACATGCTATGATGCGAAAAAAAAAACAATATATATATATATATATATATATATAAAGACATGTTTTTTTTTTTCATTCGAACAAACAAGGTGTAATAAACTGTAATATATGATTAATTGTGGGAATAATGCAGATGAATCACATTTATAATCTTGATCACGACGTAAGTTAGCTATTCGGGAGGTAAAGCTACAGGCATAAGTTCTCCAAACGAACATATGTCAAGTACGGCGATTCCCGAAACAAGGGCGGCTGATCGTTAAGGCCTATGTTCACAAAGAAGCACGTCAACACTTTTACGCCCGTTTGGCGTTGGGCACGCTAGGCTACCCATGTTAGATTTTGCCTTCAGATCAGTTCGAAATAGAATGAAGCCAATTTCAAGTACGCCCTAGCGTCTAATAACGTTTAAGTTGTTTCGCAGTTTGCCGTTGTTTGATTAGTAAGTTTTTTTTTTCATTAAGTAATGTATACTCTTTTATTAATGAATGTTTAAGTGTCACTTGTAAATTGACGTTAGAGGGATTGTTGCAGTCGAAATATTTCTGCCACTTCTGATATTTTGGTTCATTTGATGTCTGCTGGGCAATTATGTGGGTACTATTAGAGAATCTGTGGTTTTTGATCATTTAGCAGATAATTCATAGTGGAGTCCGTACACATGTGAGGTAATACGTAAGCGCGTATAGCTTCTTGAATGCCTTTTAGAGCTTCTCCTAGCTGTAGCGCTGAAAATAAGTTAGATTTTAAAGATACATTTTGTAAAGGTAAACTTCGTTAGTGGTTGCTATAGTTTTGTGACATTGTTTGCTTCTCCCTCTTCCTTGTCTAGGTGTTACTGTTGTTTTACTTTTGTGTTGTTTTTGGGATGCACGTAGTACCTATTTCAATATGGATATCATCCTCTGGCAGCAAGCGAGCTATGTCACAGAAAGTGCTGACCAAAGCTTTTCTTTCTATTTTTCTTTCTGGCAGTGAGCCAACCTTGTGACAACAACCGTTATAGTAGAAGTAGAAGCAGCAGCAGCGGCAGCGGCGGCGGCAGCAGCAACAACAACAATAACAACAACAACCATAAGAAAACAACAACAACAACAACAACAACAATCATACGAAAACGACAACAAGAACAACAACCATCGATGAGAAAGCACCGCAGCAGGAACGGCGGTGGCGCCACTGTCGGAGGGAAGAGCAGAGCTGCTAATGGCCAACAACTAGCCATACACAGTCAGTAGCAATTGTCGCGGTCGCACGATATCGTCTTCGACCTTTCGTCTTACATCGAGGAGATAGGTCGTCCCTGTAGGAAGAGGCGGATGAAGAGGAGGACGAGGAGGAAGAGGAGAAGACTGCACTGTCTGCGCCGCCCTGCTCTACGAGCCGACTCCGCCGCTCGTAGAGGCGGCAGTTGGCTGTTGTCTTATTGGCTGTTGTCGTCAGTTTGTTGTGTCTCCAGCCGAAAGCGTTTGCGCTTGATTTCGATCTCTTCCTCACGGCCTTCCTGCCTCTATCTGTCGACGCAGCTGAGGCGGTGTCGAAGGCAAGCACAGACATACTTATATATATATATATATATATATATATATAAAATAGAGAGAAAGTCGGCACATAGACAGACATACGTGACGCGCTAAACTCGACCCGCCTGGCGATTCTTACTGCTACGATCGGTGCGATACAAGCAGAGAGACCGAGAGAGAGAGAGAGAGATCTCTGAACGGCAATTGGAACGTATTTTGCTCATCTTTGCTCGTTGACGAGATCGCCTTCATCCTTGACCGTTTTTGAAAATCATAATTATTGGCCCTGGCGGCTCAGCTAAGAGGTGGTATGTGTCCTCCGTATGAGGTAGAAATAGTGCCAGCAGCAATATGAATATGCATACGAATTGCTAATGTAAGTAGTAGTAGTAGTGCATACAAACACAGATCACGTCACAAGCGCGTGATCGCTGACAATGACTGTGAAACAGGTTACCACCAATCCGCTTCAGAAAAAAGGAAATGCAACTGGCAAAGTCACACACGCACGCATGTATGCAAAAATTCCACAGCATTTTTTGATGACGCACCAACGGAGCGAGCGAAATAATAGATAGAAAATAAAGTAAAAATAGGAGAAAGTAAAAAATAAAGAGTGCAAACGCTATTCTAGTGATAACGAAACTTGTTGACTAGCGTTTGTGATCGCTTTCCTCTCTCGTTCTCGATGGGAGATAGGGAGAAGAACAGCTAGAGATAATATAAGATTTTTTGTGGATATAACGTTGAGAGAGAAAGATAGGCGAGAGAGAGAGAGAGAGATTAGGAAACGAGGAACAAATGAAACAAGCTCGGATAAGAGGTATACGGATATGTATCCATCACGGCGTGCGCCGCGCGAAACGCAATTGAAAATCTCTTGAGCGACAGTTGCGGCAATTCAATGTATGTATACATATGCATATATGGGTGTGTATTTATGTATGTATGTATGTATATATATATATATATATATGAACGGGGAGAAACCTGCGCAGTGCTTTGACATACTAGAAAACAGAAACAAGGAGAAGGACCTGGAGCATTGGTGTTGGGTATCTGCTACTTTGCGAGAGTGCCTGAAGCAAAACTCATACGCAAACGGGAATGCCGGTCGATCAGCAGCTGTCTGTCTAAATATATATATATATATATATATATATATATATATATATGGGTGTTACGAGTGAGCGATCCTCGGCAGCACAAGGTAACGAAGTCAGTGAAAGCCCAGAGCCGCGTTGCGGGCTTTAGCGGAAGTAGACTTGATTAGAAAATGCGGTTCGAGCTTTCAGTCATTATCATCATCACCCGAATTCATCGGGCTGGTATGCTGTTGCCCACCAACACATTCCTTGGGGATGCTGAACTATTACCTCAGCGTCGCCGGCGAAAGAACTTCTCTGAAGGTTTGCGGTGCTTCAGAGAAGCGCTAGCCAAACGTACTAACTCTGGCTATCTCATTTGAGCGACACAAGTCATAAGGCAAAGACTAAAGAATAAAACGATACGTACAGAGAAAAAGAGAGAAACAGAACGCAAAACAAAGATAGAGATCGAGTAAGCGAGAGAGAGATGAAACGAGACAAACAGAATGGGTTAACTGGCTTCGAATGTGAGACATAAATTTCCTGTTCTAAGTTCGGCCGCCTCACGTCCCAGATGCCGGCGACCGGCACTGTCTGCCCACGAATCGCCGTTTCGGGGATCTCCCTTTTTAATTTTAGCTTGTTCGCCTTTGGTCTGTCGCTAAACTACAGACAGAGCGGTTGTTGAAAAACTGGCTTGCCTAGTTTTTCAACAAACGAGCTGACTTCCGCTGGTTTACGCCACACCCACACCGTATCAAGCAAGCTGTTGTTGATGGTTACTCGCTAATCTAAAAGTTGGGTCGTCCCTCAATCCGACTACCCAATGTGAATCTATTACTTCGTAAAAAACCGCGCACTCGCCGTAAGTGCAAGGAAGTCGCAAATACACCGTACGCAACGGGCGGAGTTTATCGAACGCTCCACGACGCCCTATTGCAATCAATGGGAATGGGACACACAACCTGCTTGCTTCAATGACAGCGATCTAGGTCGGATATCGATTTGCCATCGGGCTATTCGGCAAGCACTCAGAGAAAGAGCACATAGGCAAGATACGCTTCGGATAGTAGCAGTTATTAAATTTATTTAACGCGGGCGTCACAACGACTAGTCTGGGATAACAGAAGTCCAAGTACGTATAAATATGTGTATATAAATATATATATATATATATATATATATATATATATATATATATATATATATATATATATATATATATATATATATATATATATATATATATATATACATATATTTTTATAAGGAAGATGCAACTGACCCAAAGAACTACAGGGGCATAGCACTTACAAGCGTCCTTTACAAGATATGAACGTCGCTCATCGTTAATCGATTGTACCCGTGCGTAGAAGACAAAATTCTAGCAGAACAATACGGTTTTTTAAAGAGGCGATCGACGTCAGATGCAGTTGAGTTTGTTTTAAACCATGTATCACAACGCTTTTCTAACAAGAAAATTACATACGCTGCGTTTATAGATTTTTAAACTGCTTTCGATTGCCTGCCAAGGGACCGTTTATTAGACGCGCTTCGCAAACTTTTAACATAACAGGTCCCCCTTTTAATCTCGTTCATAATATATTAGCGCACAATATAATTTGGGTGAAAAACGGCGACCACTACGTACAAACACCCGTAACACAAACCATCGGGGTAGC
This sequence comes from Dermanyssus gallinae, assembly GCA_003439945.1. Taxonomy (NCBI): domain Eukaryota; kingdom Metazoa; phylum Arthropoda; class Arachnida; order Mesostigmata; family Dermanyssidae; genus Dermanyssus; species Dermanyssus gallinae. The sequence continues at coordinate 518,275 of QVRM01006864.1, read as the reverse complement.
CCAGGGAGACTCAGCTAGTCCATTTCTTTTTATTTTGCACGTGACTGGACTCGCGGACTTACTGCGTAATCTTAAAGCCCATTTTGCATTTTATGCTGACGACCTAGTCATTTTAGCAAAATCTCGTAACCATCTACAGTTTTACCTCAACGAAACTGCGAAGTGGTACGAAGAAAACAAGCTCAAAATTAACGCGGAAAAGTCACAGGTCTTACGCTTTAGCAGAGGAGGGTTATACGCGGCCAGGGATCATGATCTGTCAGTATATGGACAACCACTCAAATTAGTTAGCCACTTCTCGTATCTAGGCGTCACACTAACCCCCGGGCTCTCTTTTAGCAGACATATCGAGGAGATACAAGCAAAAGCTACGTCTGCAATGTTTTTGTTAGGAAATATGCACGATGTGGACGTAAAAACAGCTATAAATTGCTTTAAAATCAAAGCACTCCCTGTAGCAACATACTGTCTTTCCACAATTACACCATACCTGACCCTCAACCATTTAAAAAGTCTAGACAAGCTAAAGGCCAGATATGTTAAGCGTGTTTTGCGGCTTCTAGAGTGCGTGTTAGGAAATATGCACGATATGGACGTAAAAACAGCTATAAATTGCTTTAAAATCAAAGCACTCCCTGTAGCAACATACTGTCTTTCCACAATTACACCATACCTGACCCTCAACCATTTAAAAAGTCTAGACAAGCTAAAGGCCAGATATGTTAAGCGTGTTTTGCGGCTTCTAGAGTGCGCGTCGGCAACACTTGCCTTAGAGATGTGCGGAGAGAGAACACTTATTGAAGACCTAGCACTTAGTAACACACCATTTACACCGCACATTCTAGACTCATATCGAGCCTTTAGAGAAAACAGAAATTTAAAATTTGTAGCTGAGAATTATACTGATGACCCGGCCTTTTCTTCGCGTAGATGGAAAGGAGCCATGCAAAGGAACCGCTCGCTAATCTGCCGAATAACCTGGCACGGGTACCACCATTACATATGCATGAAGCCAAGCTGTTTAATATTGAAGAATGTGTTTGTAGCTTTTGCGGAGGGTTTGATATTGGACGCTATCATATACTTGTGTGCCCAGAAATTTGCGGAACGTCCTTATCATCCAAAGATAAAATTTATATTGTAAGACCAAAAAATCACATTGTGACACCTTGTAAAAATAGAATCAACCGTCTACCAATTTTGTGGTGAAATAAATGCTGAATTGAATATATATATATATATATATATATACACAGAAAAATGCACCTCCTAGTAATTCAAATACCAAACGGTTAAATTATGACTTAAAACAATTTTTCTTTTATATTGCTTTAGTATTATATAAGTCTCCATGCAATTATCACCAGGTTATGTTTAAAAAAATCATAAGCTCAAATGAGGTATTCTTTGGTTCAACATTGACATGAAACCATGGGCGCGAATTCGAGTTATGATGGTTGTGTGGCACACCCCGAAGTCCATGACTACATTGCGCGCAGTCACTCGGGGATTCTGTTCCACAGTTTTCTCGAGCGTATTAGGTCCTTTAGAACGGGGTTCATCTATAAGGCTTAATTTGTTAGGGCGGAACTTGGCGAATAAACTGTAGCACGAAGTCTTTTTTGAATGTTTTTCTCGCCGAATACGCTTCAGATATCCGCAGCAGAAAGACCATTTTGAACTCATACAATTTTGCCGCCAGTCACTTCATCTTTTTTCGCTATCCTTTTCGACAAAATTCATAAAGAAAAAACGATAAATGAGAAAAACGAGACTGCACGGTGAATCTCAAAGATTTTACAGTCTTTCGTGTTCATAAGGATATCTGTTTTTTATATATATGGCAGACTTCCCAGAGGCGAGGTGGGCATTTAAAAACACACCTACAAATGCCAGTTATTTTGTGTTTAGCTTAAAAAAAAATTATATATATATATATATATATATGCAACAGCAAAGGTGATGAAACCGACACCCCACGTATACGCCTCCCATTACCGAGCGTCTAGCTGAACGTGCAGCTTCTAGCACACGTTTAAATGTCGGAGCGTTCACAGGGACTGAAGCGTTCATTTCACGGTTCCGACCGCCGCTGTTCATCTCCGTCTTACTGTGTCTCTACCTTAATGAAACTTCCCGTCGTGTGGAGTCCTAGAGACACGCAAGCAAGCGAGTGTTAAGGGCGGTATAAACACAGATGTGCACGGCAAATGGAAGATGTCCCGTGTGCCAAGACTTTCCTCATGAGCTTCCACATGTGAGCTTTCCTAGCTAGCGAACCCGTCTCTCCCGTAGTCTTGTCGTGTTGAAGCTAAATTTTACGTTGCGCTTGAACAAAAAGATTCGTCACAAACAGGTGGACCAACGCTAGGCGGAGCACATGGAGAAACTATTTAGGCTACTTATGTTCAACAACTGTTGAAACTGCTAAGCAGTATTCCAGTATAGTGTAATCCCTTTGATATGTATATGAAAGATACTTTATTTTTTCCCTTAAGGCTAATGCCCGTTTACGTTTTTTTCATGTCATGGCTAATTTTTAATTCAGTACAGCATTTACCTTGTCTAACTTGGATACCATGCAAACTAATTTAAGAGTGGCCGGTCTAGGTCTCGAACCCAGTCCTCCCGAATGCAAGACAAAGGTTTTGCCACTATGCCATCTTACTCGGTATATATATATATATTTGTTGTTCGTTGCTGAGTCGGTGCTTTCAGTTTCTTACTGGCTGCATAATAGGCCGTCCTGTTTCTCAAATTTCAACACCCGATATCTCTTTTCCGCGCATTATATTGCAATGTGCGTGGAGAGTTCTCGAACGCACCACCCGATCTACATATTGTCGAATTGCACGCGTCTTGCGTTGCAGTTTTCCCAAGACGGCTGACCGATGAAGCGTCAGCAGAAAGATCGGAGGCCTTCATCTATCACGAGCGACCCGCGTACGGGGCCATCGCACGAACCAATGAAGCGACGTATCAAAGACTTAATGGATGATGAATGAATGAAACACAGCGCAATGAGACAAGGTCGAGTAGCAGTGACCTCTTTTCTCTGTCCGCCTCCCGCCCGCCCACAATCCTTTTTGCCATCTGCTGTTGCTGTGGGTGCCATCGTGTGGCGCTCGCTATTCTTCTGTTACTTTATCTTCCTTTTGGAGGCCTAGAGCCTTGCATATGGACCTCGTACGTTGGACCGATGGCCTCGGGCCAATTTCCTCCGTTCTACTCTACATACAGTGCACCTACTCTATATAGTCCCCTCTGAACGGGTTGATCGGGGTGCTCGCAAGTCGCCGCCCTCGTGACAATAAGGGCGCGCGATGACGACTACGCACTTATTTCGGGCTAGCTTAAGCAAACATTTCGCCTGCCCCGCCGTTCTTGGCCAAGTCTCTCGGTAGTGAGTAACAACAGCATTGTCTCTGAGCCAACGAGACTTAACGATTTTACGTTTTCATTTCGCCTCTCTCTCACGCTGTCTCTCTCTCTCTCTCGCGCGCGCTATTTCGCTTTTTCTAAACCAAATGTTCCGTTCGATCTCTCTTACCCTCTGCCTTTCCTTCTTTGTATTTGAACTTTTTGTTTAGCCAGACAGACATACAGAGAAGTAGAGGAAATATGTAGAAGACATGCAGCGAGGCAGAACTGTGCGAGGATGACTGCGTGGAACGAGACGTTATGCTGGCTGTTGCTGCTGCTGCGCACCTCAATCTGGAGACCGCCAACGAATCCGCCTGGCTGCCTCTCTGTAAGTCGGAAAACTGTCTTTGTCAAGCTGGTGGCTTGGTCAAAGCTTTACCCATAGGGCTTGACGTTGTGAAAGTAGGCTGTTTTCAACAAGTATCGTGCCAGTCCGGACTATCCTCTCTTGTGCACAATTGTTGTACTTGGCTTGGGTGTTCGGCTGCGTTCACTGCGTTCTACAGTTAAAATAGTATGCTAGTGATCTCCAGATATAAATATATATATATATATATATATATATATATATATATATATATATATCTGGAGATCACTAGCATACTATTTTAACTGTAAAATATATATACAACGATTCGCAATGAGAAATATTTATATAGTCAACATTCAAGTTTCATTATGTATGAAAGATGATGTCAGAGCGATGCCCCCCCCCCGAGACTCTTTGGTATTGTCTATAGAAAATACATTATTTTTGAAGATTTTTTCAGGGCGCTATGTTCTGCCGAATATCTTTCTTCAGCTCGTCGATGATAGCGGGCTCACTGGCGACACCTTGCTCTTTAAAAACCTCACAGAAAAATTTTAGGGGCATCAGGTCGGACAAACGAAGCCACGGAACGTCTGAGGGATACCTAAGAGAAATGAACGTTTTCAACCACCTTGCCGTCAGCGCCGACATTTCGGTAAGGTGGCAAAATACGAAACAAAGACTATATATATATATATATATGCGTTACACTAATGCACATCTCAAGCAAATCTTTGACTAAGCCATCAGCTTGAGGAAGAACGCTTTCCGACCTCCAGAGAGGCAGTCAGACGAATCCATTAGCGGTCTACAGATTGAGGCGTTCAGCGGCAACATCCAGCAATACATGCCATTCTGCCGACGGAGGGGACCTTTTGATGTTGCTGCTGCTTGCCGCAGCCATGACCCCCGCTGGTGGTAGAGGTGGTCGTTGGCGGGTGAAAGGGGGCTGATTTCCTGTTCAGTTGTGTGTGTGTGTTGTGCCTCGCAGAGTACGTCGTGTGGATACCTACGTTCTACCTATGTCGTAGGCATACATGTTCAGCCCTGTGTGTCCGTCTGGCTAAACGAAGGAATTGAAGTATGAAGAGGCAGCAGGACAGAAAAGAGAGAAATAGTCAGAGAGATGATGAGATAGGTCAAACATATGGCTTGAAGAAGAACAAAGGTATAACGAAAGAGAGAGAGAGAGAGATAGAGAAGAAGAGATAAAGACGTAAAAACGTGGGAGTTTACGTCAAACACCACACCGTCGGCTCAAACGGCGTTACCGCTCGCTATTGTTGCTGTGAGTTGGTTGGAAGAACGGCTGATCCTAGGACTGTCTTTCTCTAGCAGCAAATACAAATCAGTGAACGGTCAAATAGTAGCAACCCAAATACAATACATAGACACTTTTAGTGTCCTGTTCGACAGCTACTCAATGACGACACATGATGCACTCACACGTCTGGCGAATTAGCACAACACAACATAGCATCGTGACACAACTAACCGAACTAGACGGATGCAAAGCCGATACGATTATTATGCAGCGTATACTGGATAGATGTCTCGATAAAATATGATGCTCGGGCAGCCTAGAGGAGAGCGCATTGCACTGTGTAAGTAGTATACTCAGCATACGTGTATGTACAGTGAACTTTTGTTTATATATATATATATATATATATATGAACGTTTCTTTGGAGTACACTAGCGTGCGGCCTGGTCATCTAAGTCACGCCGTACTTAGCGTGTCGATGTTTAAATCAAAGAAAAAGCCAGACACCACGTTAATATAGCATTTGTTAAGCGTTTTAACATGATTCGTAGGCGACGCGGGCAGCGTTAATAGCACGATAAAAACAGATGTGACGACAAAAGCATTTTTTTATTTGCGTAAACAACAAAATGCTTGAGACATTTTGCTGTACACGTACAAGGTCTACGAAACAAAACCATCCTAGTCCAGCTAAGCACTTCAGTCTGTCTTGCCTGTCCTAATTCCTGTCTGTGTCCTGCTGCACCCTTCGTATTTCTTGCCAGTTTGGCATGAGGTCAGCCGTCCCCAATTCAACGATAGCCGACTTATGTCGTCTTTATCATCAGATCCTATATTCTTAGTCTTTTACTCACGAGAGCCGCTGTATTGGCCTTGTCTTGGCAGTGGCCTTTTACTCAGGAGAGCCGCCGCTGCTGCTGCTGCCGCCGCCGCCATTGTTATTTTTGTTGTTGCTATGGTGTTGTCGTTGTTTGTTGTTGTCATTGCCCCTTGGCATCACCAACAAGCGTATAGACAACAACACAACCGCTCGCTACTTCGAATGAAGTAGCTAGTCCTTCCTGTACTCTGTGCTCTGAGCAGGCTCATCCATGCCCCTCAGCGACCCTTCAGCGACATCCCACCTTTGCCCTCCAAACCGAAGACATGTTAGCAGCCTACGACACCGACATCAACACCAACAACAACCACAACAACAACAACAGCAGCAATAATAACCACAACAACAACGATGACGGTGGTGGTGGGCTGAGTCTTGTGGATCGTGATGAAGTCTCCCGGGAGGTGGCCGCCGAAGAACGTGTGGCGTCAGGCCTTCTCTACGCCTATTCGAGTGGAGCTTGACAGACACCCGTCGGTCGCCTCGATCTCGCCTTCTTTGACGGTTGACATCGTGCTTCTGCCACCAGCACCGCTGCCAAACCACCGCGTACTACTACTGCAATGACGATGTTTACTCGACGGCTGCTTCGACGTGGATCGGCTTTCTGATCGCTGACTGCTCCCTTTAGTAGCATGCCGGAGGGTACGGTGACGAAACGGATAAGTATGATGAAAAGGATGAGTATAAGGCTGTTGATAGCGGTGACGACAACAACAACAGCAACAACAACAGAAACAACAATAACAACTACTACTACTACTATTACAACAACAATAACAACAACAAACGCTCATCGTTCTTTCATCGCAAGACCAGCGCCACCGGCGGGCCAAACGTGATCAATGAATGCCCGTGGATCCATGTCTTTCCTGACGGTGCATGCGAAATCCCATGCACGTAGCTCGTTGCACCCCCACTACTACCGCTACTACCACAACACCGTCACAGCCAGCCTGATGATCATGACCACGAGCATACCCGCAGGCACGCTGCAGGCATGTCCTGAATGAACGAACACCGTGTAGCCTACCTCTCATCGGTCTAGTCTCCTATCGATTCGGTCCACTTTGCACGAAATCCCACTGCGGCTACCACCTACTTACCATCGGTGGGTAACCATTCGAACTCGAACTCATCGTCGACCAGCCGTCTCTCCTCTCATCACGGATTACCGACAAGACATGCGAGTCGTCAACAAAATACTAACGATGCAAATTCGACCACTGTGATGGTGAATCCCAAAAAGTAAGCCTCTTCTCTTCTCTCCTTTCTTTTTCTCCTCCTACCCAGCCGTTTCAATCGTCAATAGGTTTGGACTATACAAGTTGCAGGATTCCAGAGATTTCGCTTTTGTTTAAGGTTTTAGCGTAATCACTGAGAGCCGCTGTACAACAGAGAGATTTTCATATTTCGCAAAATCACTTTTTGTGGAACGAGAAAAAGCGTTTCTGCTCAACTGAGAGACGAGTCTTCCAAAGTGGTGTAGAACTCGATTTAAATGTTACTCACGTGCTGATCATTGAAAAGCTCTTTCGACTTTCACCAAGGTAGTCAGAGTCGTATTCCTGTTTCTAGAACAAAACTGTTGTATTTTGCACATCGTTGATCAGGAATCCTACTAGAATATGGTTGTTTCAACATTTAAGTCAGATAGAGCTACCAATTTACATAACGAAATTAAGAAATTAAGCAGCCTACGTAAATGTGTTATTAGAGAGTCCCTTCTTGTGCACGAATGTTTGCTTATCCATCGAACAATCTTGGAGGCGCTCCATTCTATATATTCGGTACAAGTGTGTTCTCTCACATGATTGGATCTATGCATGTTCTAGGAGCCCTAAAGGACCTAGAATACATACCGTATACTATACATGTCACTTGACCGTCGCGCTCCTAGGAATCCCCAACTCGTTGAGTATTTTCAATGTTTACGGCAGATATATGCCAATCATACTTTATTTCTACCTATTTTTGCAGTGCTTGTATTTAAGTAATCTTAACATCGGTTGACGCACATGCATCGCCGGCAACTGGCAACGACTAGCATGGGACTCGCATCTTTGCAGTGACAACTTAATGTACAAATGCAACATTGGTGGTTGTGCATAGCTGCTGTAGACAGAACGGAGTCAAGCAGATGGCTGGGGACTTTTGTACTACATATCTTTGATACATAGCCTTTCGCGGCGATCTAGCTTAGAATTTTTATGTATATATATATATATATATGCCAGCCCTTCAGAGCAATGGCTAAGGAAGTTGCTTAATGTGTTTTGTATATCTATCTATATATATATATATATATATGAGAGAATGCGAAGCCCTGAAAGCGTATAGGCGGGTCTCAAAAAGCGAGCGAACAAATTAATATGAACGACACCCCTGAGACTGGGATACGGAGAAGCGATTGCGGTATATGCCAAAAAGGCCGTCGTCGAGAGAAATGCGTCGGCGTATGCTACATATATACGTATAGTTGTAGAGCGACGCTCCTGCTTTGGAACAGTCAACGAAACGAGATAACGCAACACGAAACTGGTTTGTTGTAACGAACAAAAGTGGCTTCTAAAGGTGTTTAGACACACCAGCAATTTAGGTGTACATGTATATAAGTATGAAAAAAATATATGTATGTATGTATATATATATATATATATATATATACGACAAGACGTACGTACGGCCCTCAGCGTCGGCTGTTTCGCGTTTTAGCCATCGTATCGTAGTAACAAGTGAAGTTCAGGCAAGACACGCGCACAGCAGCAGCAGCTGATCGATCTACAACCGATCTCGGATCTCGGATCTCGGAGGAGGCACACCGGCCGGAGAAGAGGAAGCTTGGTGAAGCGGTTGCCCGTGAGAAAAATGCTTGCCCACACGAACTAGCGCCGCAACGTCGTTGACCCAACATGCTTGCCGGAAAACGTTTCAGTGCTGTTGCGTGCGCGCAGACGGAACTTGGTAGGCCGTTGGCTAAAGCGAACGCGTGATCACGTTTGGATTCAGCGCGGGAAGATATCGGTCATCAATCTTTAGCCTCGAGCGGATGCTACAGCAACCGCTCCAAAGCCACCACCTCCGTTGTCGTCGTCGTCGTGTTCGTTGTCCTCAATGACGGCGCCGTTATTGACCTCAACCGCTAAACGAACGGGATATCCTGTTGTTATCGTCGTCGTCTCATCGTAGTAAACCTTCTGCCCCTTCCGCCTCTCTGTATATGTTCACACTGTTACGATATATCGATGGATGGATGTATGGCGTCATTAAGGTATCGCTTGCCCCTGGCTCGAACCCCCTTCCCCCTCCAAACTCCTTAAACCTCTTCGTGTAGGTGCTGTTCTACTAAACGGCTACAACGACTACAATTCTGCCACTGCTGCCGATGCTTCCTGTTGTATGAGGCTCTACAAGAATGATAATATTGTGATATACAGAGAAAGCTCCTCCTGCCAGCCTGGTGGCTCCCTATTATTTTCTGCTTTTTCTAAACTCACGCGTTTACGTAGGCTTACGGCAGGCGTTTTAGCTACTGCCTGCCCTCTTCGTAGTTGATGCACACAGTTTAGGGAAGTGCAAAAGACAGAGTCGGAACAGAAGCTCGCAGCATCGCCAGCCATCGGCTCAACCAGCTCGTTGCGTGCCATTGCTTAAGGACCACTTTACATCACTCCAGCGTAGGTACCCCCCGGCAAGCAATGGAAGAAACGACCAATAACTGTCTCGTTCGGGCCACTTTCCAAGGTCCTTCCCTTTCAGAGCGGGGGGGAAAGGGGGGCATGACAGGGGTCGCTCTCTTTACGTGTCGAGTGCACATACCCACACCCCACGAAGGGAATCGGCGCCGCCACCGCTTGTCCCGTTGTTCTTCAGACCACGCCACTTTGTCGCTACTTTACTCAGTTGCTTCGAGCCCTGCGCCGGGCGGATGCCCAAGGTGCCGGCCGCAGGACAATTTTGTGGTCCTTCCTCCGACAACACCGGTGCCGCCTTCCTCTATGCGGCCGGCTGTGCGTGCCTCTACACGCACGCAAGTCCACTCCTTTCTTTCACCCAACTAAGAAGTCGCACACTAGCAAGACACAGGCAGACAAACGGACCTTCCCCAGTACTAGCACTAGTCATTTGGTTCCCACGTTCAGCACAGCTTCCACCACCTTTATCCCCTTCTCGGGACCACGGCTACGTTGTGTCGTTTTTTCTTTGTCTTTCCTTCAGTCTACTCTTCCTTACTAAGTTCTTTGTAGGACGTTGTCGTAGCGTTGTTGTCGTTCCCGTTGGGCCTTCCAGCCGATTCTTAGGGCTTTCTGCTGCTTTCTTTCTCCCATCCGCCGTGATGTCCCTAGTGTTTCCCCTGTTGAGCCGAGCGACCCTTTCCCCGTTGAAAGGGCACAGTGAGAGGAAGAATGAGAGTAAGAGATAGAGTGGATGGGGTCTCCCACTTCATTCCCCCGAGCTACCGAACAAAATGCATCGGCTCTCTCGGTCGCCACGACGACGACGGACAGCGACATCGGCACGATCGATCGCTTTACCGTGCGTTCGTTCGAGCGCGTGATTAGCCGCGGACAACTAACTGTAGCTACCCGCCGTCTAGTTAATTTGCGACCTCCCATTGCATTCCTCCTACTACTCAGTGCTTTCAACTAGTGGGAGTTCTCCTTCCCACTACTTACTGCTTTCAACTAGTGAGAGTCGTTCGCCCGCCGCCCGCGATAAGGGCAAGGGCGGCCATGCTATACGATCTAAACCCATGCGCTGTAAAAGAACCGAGAACCAAAGATCCTGCCCTTTTGACGCGAGCCTAGACCCTAGAATGAAGGAACAGATGAAAACGGAAAGGTAGAAGGAAAACAGGTTTTTGTTTTTTCTCGTTTGCACACAATCTCTGTGCAGGCTAGCAATATGCAAGGCATGTAGAGCATAGAAAAGGGGGATTCTGGAAAGCGGTATGAGAGCGGTAGAGTGGCGAAACGGCTATCGAAGTTAGGCTACAGTTACAGCTATCGAAGTTAACCCTGTTACAACGCATAGCTAAGGGAAGGGGGTTGGCCTTTTACGAGTGATTGGGAGAAAGCTCGTTGTTTCACTGCGTTGTCCGTGCGTCGGCCCGGTCGGTTCGTCGTAAATTCATGGCGCCTAGGCCCGTAAAACAGCCAGCTTCTATTGATGGCGGCGCAGCTTCCTATTGCCAATCTGCAAGAGCATTATGACTGATCGAGCAAACTGAACAGATATGAAAATGCAAAATGAAACTGCTAACTGGATTGCATCCTCGAAAAACAAAATCATGCGCAACTAACTCCCTTAGAACTTTTATAGTGTCAATAATTTAGAATGCATTGTATTGCATATTGGTTGTCAAATGAATACTATATATATATATACAAATTAAGATGTATCAGACTAAGCTTTAAGTGCAATCAGCCACTAGATGCAAAGTTGCCTTACAGCTGAGATCAGTCCTGAACATTCGTACTCTTTAATGAACTGTAATCAGCAGGGTCGGATTGTAGCTCTTCGTTATCGAAGTATAGGGGCCGAGAACAAGAACCGACAGCCAGAGTTACGAGATCTTATCTCTGTTATGGTACACATGCTCCTCAAGGCTAGTTCTCTCGTTTAATGATATAACAGCGGCAGCAGTTTCGTTTGTTGACATGCGAAGTAATCAATGAGATGTGTGCACCAAGGTAATTATATTAAAGGCTAACACATATTTTGCACGAACTCGTACCCTCTAATATACTAGGCAAACTGTAAGCAATTCTGTTCTGTTATATTTATCTCCTATACTCACTACGCATTTAGTGCGTGGTTTCCACTAAATCTTGATAATCCGTGATTAAGTGACTGTGATAACGCTATAGCGCGAACAAGTAATTATCCGTACCGCTTCTTGCACGGACGGACTGCTAACTCGAGCAGCTAAATGTTGACAAGTGGTCTAAATTCCCGGTAAGTATGTTCCCGCGCATTCAGCGCCGTAATCTAGCGCTATCTAGCAAATCACTTTACGTTGTATTCAGCATACAAACCTTCGAACAGCCAGCCGCCAAAGGGTGAGCCATACTGGAAGGTATCTCCCGGAGATTATTCCGAATCTATCGTGATGCGACCAGAACACATAGTTATTTACGTCTCGGTGGTTATTTATAACTAATAAATTAAATTAAGTAATTAATAAGTAGGCAGTAATTAATCAAGTGGTGGTAGTTATCAGCAGCTAGAAAGCTCAAGTAGGACACACTTGGAACAAAAAAGTGAAACGATTTGCTGTGGGCAAAAACTGCCACCTAAAACGCACTTCAAAACACTACAACAAGGCACTAGAACGTCGCGTTAAGTCCTCATACAGGTAATCAATCGTCTGATTCGTAGATTTCCGCCTATCCAATCATGCATTTATCTGTCAACCTGTTTACCTATTTACGGCGGTCTGTCTGTCTGTCTGCATTAACTAATCCGGGTCAGTTGTTTGCGAATCGGTGGAAGTTCGTTACGTTTGTGAGGCTTGCTTGGTTGTCTTAGAGCTTAGACGGGTGCCTATAGAACTCTGTAGCGCACTCATTTCGTGGGAACTTCACGAGATGACGCGCTGCGGTAGTTTGTGATACCACAGCGAGTCGCAATGAGGTTCGGTCGAGTTGGTTGCGGGTTGGCAAATGCGGCGGGCGATTTCATGCAGTTTGGTTAACTGGCAGATGGACAAAGAACCGTAGACACACAAGCTGTGTGTGTGTCTGTGTTCGATGGGGAGACTGTAGACACCTGACGTTTCCCTTGCATTCTAGCGCGCAAACAATAGCTTGACATTTTTACGACCTCGTTCGCAGATCGTTGATTGAGTGAACACTGCCATTGTGGCTGGAAGGGCAGCCAAACCCCCATCACCAATAGCAACCGCAGCAGCAGCAGTCGACTTCGGCGCTCTAAACGGCTGTATCAGCCGTGGCGGTGTGGGTACTCACAGACAGCGCAATGCCATTACAGTCATCCATCAGCGTCTCTACATTAGCGAAGCCAGCAAGCAGCGCGATGGGCATGCATATATCGTAGCTCATCTCACTGCCACTAAAAAACAACTAAGACGATAACGTATATATATATATATATATATATATATATATAAAGTGTGTTGCAAAAAATTAGCAACTCATGTTTTTTGTGTGATAATTTTGGCTTGGTTTATTTGAATGTCTTGAAATTTTAAGCGCATGATGTACACGACGAAGCACGAGTATGATGTTAATTTCGGTGCAATACCACAATCGGTTCATACCAAAAATAAAAAAAGTGTGCAAAAAACAGTGTTGCAGTCGGTTGCAGTCGCGGCATAAGCTTCCTTTTCGCGTATCGCACGTTTTTGTCAGAACTTAACACTCGGTACACTGTGGATCGGTGCACTGGCACTCCCAAAGTAGTCCTGATCCTGGAAGAAGACATTTGGTCATGAGTAGCCAACTGTATGATCCTTCGCCGATCTCGAATAGTCAAAACTGGCTTACGCCCACTGTTAGATCTAAACCTTTGGTTCACTCTAGGGTGTAAGAACCTGCTGATGGTGCTCCTATGCCGTCATAATCTGGTTGCTATAGCAGTTACTGTATGACCGAGCTCAGCATATGCCTCAATTCTTATATTTTCGTTATCCGAGAGATCCTTTGTACGACCCATGGTTTAAACATACGCTTCGCCATTCGTTTGGAACAACGACTAAGCTGTAGAATATTTTGCAGCTATGGAACGATTGATTTAGCTAGACAATATTCCTGACATTTGATCCCCGGGATCGAATATCAGCTGTAGTATCGACTATCCTCTACAAACAAGAGCTGTGTTGTTAGCATGTTATTGTTGCTAATATTTTGTAACACTGTTTTTTTCACACGTTTTTATTTTTTGTATGAACTGATTGTGAGATTGCAACGAAATTAACACCATACTCGTGTTTCGTCATGTACATCATGCTTAAAATTTCAAGCCATTCAAATAAGCCAAGCCGAAATGATCACCAAAAAACATGAGTTGCTAATTTTTTGCAACACACTTTATTCATATATATATATATATATATATATATATATATATATATATATATATATATATATATATAGATGCGTAATGACGCAACGGGGGCGTAGTTCATACTAATAATATAATCATCAATGAACGGTGCCGATTACTCGCGCTGCTAAGGATCTTGGAACACACCTGTCTAAACACGCAATTTTCCTCCACGATGAAAAGTCCTGGCTTTCTAGCGAACTCGTTTTGAGCTTGCTGTAAGTGCAGAACTAAGGCTAACAGATTTAGACTAGATACTCTATTCGGGAGCGATGGAGCGTCATCTCGACACCTAGCAGTCAATGGCCAGATGTTGCAAATATTTTAAGGTACGTGTTGCAACTTTTTACACATTACCATGAGCTCCGCTTGCGTTCCGGAACTACCTGGTCGATTTGCAAAGGTTTCGTAAATTACCTGAAACCGCAACAAACGCAGATAAATGTTAGCTTTCAAACTTCACTATAATAGTTGACTTTTATTTAACCCATAACGAGGTGTAAACAATTGTCCCCCAGCGAACGTGACGACAAACTACATCAGCCCTAGGTCCAGGCCTGGTGTCGACCTCCTGGACAAGGTACCAAGCACCGCCGTGGCGTTACCACGTTGTATATCCAATGACGGCCTTTTGCCTGAAAAGTTTACTAGCGCGTAGGTTCCTCGTGGCCAATTTTAGACACTTGCATATCTTAGTAATAACTCCCTCAGTAATTTTACCTGGGCCCTGTAAGGTATCAAAGGCAAAAGGTCGAAAATCCATAGAGTCTCTGATAGATGCATACTTCCGACACTTATTTCTTTCCGCCTGCGAAACAGCATAACCAGCCTAAATAGCGCCGTGACTGACCATTGAAGGTGCTAAAGAGTCAGTCACGGTAGCGCCCCAGACAAGTGTCTTCCCACTCTCAAAGGCCGTTAGGGTCATCCCATCAGGTCGACGGGAGTCGTCTGTATACAACGACATATATAACTATGATATATCTATATATATATATATATATATATATATATATATATCCCAACAAATGTGTGTTACAAATTGCGTCCTTTCAATGTATGGTTGCATGTTACGCACTCCTGAGAAATGCTACCGACGTGATGCTGGCACTTTTTAAAAGTTATCATAACAAACGCATTATTTTCGTATGTGGTCTAGCGGAGATCAATTGGAAGAGTGCCGATTCAAGAAAAATATTTCCGAGCTCTCAAGCTGTTAAACGAGTCGTTTAATGCGAATTTCCGTTGAGCACAGTAGAATTATACGTTTCAAAGCGAGACGATAATAAAACGCGTTTATAGCCACCGAGTCACCTTTAAGAGACTGCCTGCAATGTTGTGCTACTCAGCAGGTTGCATTATATATATATATATATATATATATATATATATATATATATATATATATATATATATATATATATATATATATATATATAATTATTAATTGAATTAGTATATATAATAAAAATACAATTGCCACGTCTATACCACTTACATAGCTCATGACTAGAGGAGTACACGGAGTAGTTTGTCGACTGTGCTCTGAGGCGTGTACAAAGTATCACCCATCTATCTGCCTACTCGGCCTTAGTGAAGGGATCACTGGCTGCACTGCCTCCCGCGAATAACATACCGAGAACAGCTGACAACGGTATAATTGTCAGTGTTGTATACATACTCAATACGAGTGAAATACATGTAAATGATGATGAAAAGCAGAAAAACGGTGGCCTCGTCTTCGAAGTAGGAGCGCTATATCAAAGAAGCGAGCGACGGGTGAAAAAGTATAAGGGTCATATTACAGTTTGTTATTTGCCGCTCGTGTTTACCGAGCTGTATTTTCCGATTAGAGAAAAAAAGCATGCTTCTGACGGCAATGTATGCTTACCCACATGCAACCACAAAGTATCCGCTTTGATGAGAAAGCCAACTCTACAAGAGGTAAGATGATACATAGCAGATAGCGCAGTAATAGAAAAATCGCACAGGGAGCTAAAGAGATAGAGGCCAGTCGTCACAACGCCACCACAGTCAAGCGCCCTCTCAGAAATCTTCAAACCTCGCAGCAGAGAAAACGCAATCTGAGATCAGTGTAATGGAACGGAGCTCCGGTATTTAAATTCTACTCTCACTGCGCTTTGCTAACAAGACGTACAGTCTAGGCCCCAATAGATATATATATATATATATATATATATATATATATATATATATATATATATATGCACGTAGAAGAGGGAACTCAGAAACGAAGTCGGTATTTCTGCCTCACCCCGCGATGCGTGATCACCTATCGTGTGATATTTCTCGTCGACGAGACTGGATGAAGTGGCTCGTTGCGTCTATGACCAACTCTCTACCGCTGCGTGCAGCGTTTTGTTAAGCAGTAGCTATATTCGTGGCTAGAGGAGCCTCAACGACATCTATCGTATGAGTTTCTGCCTGCAACAAACCTGCCCTATTTGTAAGTATTGCCATAGTACATTTTCGCCTCCTCCCCTTCTCAAGCTCTTCCCGAGGACAAAAAAATATCAACCACTACCTGCCATATATGCATTATTATATAATATATGGACGTAATTTGTTTACGCTGACCATGGAATAAACCAGGTTCTCGCAGTGGTCCTAAGACTAACATGGACAACGACAAGAACAACAACGATAACAACAACAACAAGAGTGATACTAATAATAATAATAATAATAATAATAATAGCAAGAACCACAAAGCAGATAGTTGCCATGTTGCAGGGACCACAGAATCTCGACCAAAATAAGCAGCGCCCTTTTTGCCTTTCCGTGCTTGTCAACGCTGGCTGATGGCTTTGTGCGTTGACAGCGCTGTGCGTTGCGGGACTGGTTGGCACCAGCGCGGGGCCGGGTAGCAGTTGTCGTAGAATCAACGAACTAGAGGCACCGTTTGCACACGGAAAGGAAAAGTCTATCCGAGGGGCTGGTTATCCAGCCCGTGTTTCCTGCCCGATCAGGCGAGAAAGTGGACGAACAAGAAATAGCTCAGGCGAGACCGTCTTTATAAAGAGAAAAACAAGCAAGGATAGCAAACAAAAGGAGCGAGAGAGAGAGAGAGAGAGAGAGCGCGAACGCTTTCGTCACCACCTTCGAAAGCAACAGCAACAAACCCTACAGTAGCGACACCTACAACAATGTCATGACAACAACCGCACAACAGAGGTCAAACAGAGAAGACGTTAGGTAAGCAAATAGCCAAAGCCATAAGTGGCCAACTGCGGCAGTAGTAGCACGCAGAGTCGTTACGCAGCGGCGACAAACGCGCAATATTAATGACAAGCACAACGCAAACAAAACATGTACAGCAACCGTGTTGACGGAAACAATCACAATACAAACAATATGCTGATGCCGTTGTTTTTAATATTGTTGCTGTCATTGTTGTTGCATTGTTGTTGTTGTTATTATTATTGTTGTGGTTGTTATTATTGTTGTGGTTGCTGCCTGCCGCCGTGCTTGCCGCCCGAAAACTTTACTGATAATAACATCGTTGTCGCTCGCGCGGCATCTGACATTGTTGTTTTTGTTGTCGCTGCTGCTGCTGTTGTTATTGTTGTGACTGTTGTCGTTGAATGTTTTTGCTAACTCAGAGTATAAACCTTAGCTACAGCTACTGACCTAGCTAAAACTTGTATGTATGGATGCAATGCATATTTGGCCTCTGTGTGTTCCGCCAAGTATGCAACGCCAATTTTCTAATAGTTAAAGTTTTCAATATCGACCAAGTCGTTGCGCTTATGTCAATAGTAGAAACAAGCATGCTGGCGGCAATCACCCACCCTCCACCCCCATGAGTACTATCTGAACGGCGGACACAATAATGTTCCATGTGACGGCTTCTATGATTGTCTCAACGTCTCAGTCATGGCGAAGACCTGGCGAAGCGAATGATAACGATGAAGCAGATAGTTACAGTGCGATGCGGACGGAAAATTGGTCTTCTAAGACCGCCTGGTGTCTCTAACGCTTTCCGATACATGAGCAATTATAGCCGGACAAACGCAAGTCAGTGGAGACTGAGATAATGATATGAGATCACTGCCAATGTCACCAGAGCCGGACTTCATACGTCGTCTCCATATGCCGCACAACTCCAGATGGTGTTATAGAATCCACTAAAAGCTGCTGTTATATCGTGATCTCGGCACTCGCTACTCGAATATCATGACCCCAAATAAATTGACTTGTCTTAGCCTACACGAAACCACAAATTGCGACGTGAATCAAATTACGCCAAGAACCTAACAGAGTCAGCCGACTGAATGACGTTTCTGCTTTACACTCATCGTACTCAAAGCTAACTGTAATACGTACGCGAATCTCCAACAGCCCCAAAGCTTCAAAACGCCTGCAACTAGCTAGAGAGAGGAAGCTTATATGCTAAATACCGCCTTAAAAGTGCGGCAAAAGTCGAGAGGAATATAAAATGAGAGTGTCGGCTGAACGCACGACATAGACTATATAACGACGACAAGCGCGTCTTGTCGTTTTCCAGTGGTGGAGGAAGGTGGACTAAGGTTAGTTCCCAAGGCCAGAAGTCACAGAATGGCCGCTTATTATTCGCCGCTAATTACCGCCGTTAAAACTAGAGGCTATGCCGCACCTCCGTAGAGTCCATGGACGACAGCCAGTCTGTGTGTGTACGTATGGGTGGGCAAGGCATATGCATGACAAACGCTGCCCTCCATGCTGCCTACGGACGTTTATGCATACGAAGCTTGCAACAAGCTTCGTATGCATAAAATGAAAGTCTGCGTCTTCTTAACCGCCTTCTTTGCCGCCGCCGCTGCAGCTGCCGCGTTCGCCTTTTGGCACGTACCCACCCGTTTCCACGTGTTTTTCTCCACTCATGTTTTACTTTGAACATGTCGAAGCTTTATGAGACATTTGAATTTGAAGCGTATATTTTGCAGCGTACATCTATTCTAAGGCAGCACCTTCGGGTAGCACCTCCAGGCAGGAAGCGCCCCGGAAGTGTCTCCTGCCGGCCAATGGCCGTCGAACTTTTCAGCTTGTTTGTCCTCTTTCGCTATCTCTGGATTTCTCTCTCTTTCTATCTGTCATTTTCCTTCTTTGCTTATTACTGTCAGCTGCACACTGGCTGCGAAAAAGCGCTCATGAAACCACAACCAACAAACGTTACAAGGCAGCACACAGGACATCCTGCGAAATGTGTATATATATATATATATATATATATATATATATACGTATGTATACCAAAGTGCGACTGTAACAGTTTAGCTTCCTCCTACGCATGCTCTTCCGTTTAGGGTGCTTTTTCCGCTCGTTTAGGTACGCCTTTACGGTAGGGGTGAGCGGTCGGGGCCGATTCTTATCTGGCCGCCTCTTATAGACCTCACTTGGGCAATGATAAAAAAAACGTAAAAACAACAACCAACCAAGAACAATTGACGCTGAACCGATCAGATGCCAGTGTCTATCGAAGTGTGTTTCTTCAGCTTGAGTGCGAGTGCGTAACGGGAAGTTGCGCGTGTTTTATATATATATATATATATATATATATATATATATATATATATATATATATATATATATATATACATGTATATATATATATATATATATATATATATATATACATGTATATATGTATATATATATATACATAGTGCGTCTTGTAAACTATTATAGATCAACGGCGACCGACGTTTCCTTTTCATAGAGCGGGTTGCTGGCGATTGCTTGGTTGTTTGTTTGTTTTCTCTCTTCCGAGGCGGACACCCGAATACATAGACCGGCCGGGCCGGGCCGGGCCAATGGGCTGGCGGGTGGACGCGACGCTGGAAGAATTGAACCGGGCCCCGGAACAAGCTTTGCTCTAACGTCGCGCTGTCCGCCTCGCCGTGCGAAGCGATCAATCGAGCAAACGGGGGCCCCAAGGCTTCGTTCGTCTGGCTACGCCAGCAGCAGCAGCAACGACAACATCAACAACAACAACATGTTGCTGTCACCGTTACTGCTGTTACGATTTCTACGAGTACGTAGCTACGATTAGAACAACTACGACCAGTGTAGAATTCAGTCGCGCAGTGGCGGCACGCGCTGCCCTAGCCACTATATAGAGGCAACGAGAGGCAAAGCGAATGCGAGATGGTGAGACAGAGAGAGAGAGAGAAAGAAGAAAGATGGGGGAAGAAAGAGGCCAACGAGAATAGAGGGATCGATAGAGCGAGAAAGGGGGAGAAAGGAGAAACGCTACGCCGTGCTCCGAGCTTACCTCGATATATCAATGTAGGAGTTCCAATCCAAGAAGAAAATCTGCTTCAGTCGCAGAAGCAGGGGGCGTCAACTTTCTCCATTGATCAACTCACTCTCTTGCAATTATATATATATATATATATAACAGCAAGGCGGAAATTCGCCAAAAAAGCTGTGCCCTAACCTGTTGCTAAAGCTTCTCTTCGAGAAGGCGCTGGCACGACGAGCCCAATTGCTCAATACTTTCTCGTGGATTTCGAGGCAGCTATTGACTCAGCTTCAAGAACGTTAGTGCTTAAACGTCTTGCCTAGATGTATACTCAACGTTATAATAGATATTATATATGAGAATTTGATAACGACGAACGGCGGAACAGCCACACATCTTGGTTTGGATCACCCAAGGCTGCTGTATCTACGATGACGATCCCGTTCTCTATAGCACAAGTCGATTTTATCATCAGCACATATCGACAAAGCTGGCTCAGTAGATGGCTTTGTCGGATTTTCGAATCGGTGCCCACACGCCCAGAGCGTAGGCAAAGGAGTTTCGTAATGGGAACGTCTACCCTCCACTGACAAACTTCATTTAGAAGGGAACGTCTTGGCGTATGTCAATAAAATTATACGCTTCAGGCTTTCTCCTATCTACAGGCACGTCGTTTGGGACCATAGGCGTCATACCATGGAAGGCCTTAAGAAGACCCTAATCACATTTTTGTTGATCGAGTGACTGCCGTGGATGTCACTAAACACCGCGTTTGCTTTCGTCAACATGAAGGTCGCGTCTGCACCGTCGTATGGCATTAAAGCAACATCGCGTGGTTTTACTAAAATCGTTGTCTTTTATAGAGGAGCAACTGTAAAATACGGCATAGACACAGGGGCATCACTGTAGGAAGTTTGCCGAGCAAGCGTAGGCCGGTAATGTGCAGCATCCCCCCACTTACCGGGGACTGCCTGTGCATATGCCGGTGGCCTGGGAAAGCCGCATGGTGCGGCGATTATTAGCCATCGACTAAGCCGTAAGTATACTTTTGTGTTGTCTAAAACCCTTGTCGCCTCATGCTATTGAGGGGGCAGAGGCTCCAGCAATAAAATGCATACTGGCTGACTAGGTCCGTTCTCGGCGCTATTTGGTGCTGTTCTTGGGAAAATCGTGCTCTGCTTATGCTGGATACCTCCTGTGTCCTAGAGTTCCATCCTCACAGTGAGCGCATATGGGGTTGGGCTTTTGTGACTCTCATCAGATAGGACTGGAAGTTACCGCAACCCGTCAGGACCAGGGTGGTGTGGCCGAATTAACCAGTCGTTGATGTTTGGTATACGATTACTGGCGACTGGAACAATGTTCTCCAGACCGTCCTACTCCTCCTGCCTGCATAGGGTAATGCTACACTGCCGCGCTCGCTTTTCTTCTTGTGAAGATCGTCCCGCAAGCAACGACAGCGCTCCTCCGCCAGCAGATCCCAGAGAATGGTGTGGCCGGCGAGTAGAGGCGCCTGTGCTCACCGTCCGGTACGCCATGATTACGCTAAGGGCTGGTATGGAAGAGGTAGACCTGTTTACCTAAACTAGCCACCGTTAAGAGTCAGCAGACATGCTGTCGCCACAAGGACTTTTGAGGAAACTCTAGAAATCTCGGCATGCCCGGCGTTCGGTGCATTGAAGATAGGCCTCACGGTGAGTTCCAAGTCCACTAAGGATGATGGTCCAGGATTAAAAACAACCTCCTTAAAATTATCTTGATTAGTCTATCTAAGCTAGGCACACTCGATAAAGTCACCGTAACGTCATTGAAGCGCATTCTTGGAGTGCACATTTCTTCTCGTAACAGCAATCTCTATATTGTGGCAAAAACCGCCTTATTCGCAGATGATCTAAGATAAATAGCAGAAATAGAATCGTTTCTTTTTAAAACGTGGGTGCAATGACAACGGAGTTACAAAGGGCTTTAGGTGGGTACACAACGCACTGACGCGACACGCAGTACACGGTGGCTTCATGCGCAATGTATCGAGATAGCCACTATGTTATGTGATGCAGTGGAAGTTGCTTGCTATTTCGTAGTGGGTCATACTACATTTGAGTGTGATAATGATCTATATATAAATACAGACATTAATTATACTGTTCTGTGCGCAATGTAATTACCTTTAGTTTCTGCTAAGAAACTGCGACTGCTAATGCTGTCGCCGCAGCTCTTATTGCCTGGCGGCTTTTAGCGCTATTCTCTCCAGCAGGCAAATGCGCCTCTCCCCTTCCCCTTGCACGGGTCCCACCTTGACCAGCTCGACTAGGTTCGATGGTTTCGCACGTCCGATTGATCCATAATTAGCCTTCTGACAATTGATGTTCACTACCCAACCCGACGTGACAAAACCAGCTTTGCAGCCCGGTAGTCCCAGGGGCCGCAGGAGAAGCAATCGAATACTTTTGGACTTGACTGCTGCGCGGCTGTTTCCTCGTGTGGAATCGGCCTTCATCTGTGTGACTCCGTTACCGCCTCCTGCCATTCAGCACGGCCTCGGTCGACCTCTCAAAGCCCCTCCCCATTCAGGGCGGGCGAAACTTCAATACTAGCTAAGTTGCCCGAGGTTGACCCTTCGAGCATATACGATGTCTCTCCAGTGTACTCAGCCTTTAAGCTCATTTGCAAGCGGTGATCAACGACAGCCAACATTGCTTGATAGGTCTGATTTTTAGTGTCGAAGACTGGTATCTCGATGTGCCTCGATGAAGCTGTGTGTGTCAGTGTTGAGGCTCTGTATTTTCTGTTGTCTGAGCCACTGCTTCTACTTCAATCATAACACCAAAAAATCGTTCATATTAAGGCCATTTAGACGACAGCTTTTTCGATGCTGATCGTGTACGGCCTTGTAGAGCCATTTTATTTGTATTGTTGTTGTCGTCGTTGTTGTTGTTGTTGCTGCTGCTGCTGCTGATCTTCTCGTTGCAGCTACGGCTGCTGATATTACCGTTGCCCGTGGAGTAACTATAGTTTCATTGCTACACCTCATTTGAGACAATCCGCATGAAAACGAACAGCTAACAGATAGGACAAAAATGGTTCTCAAAGTAAAGTTGCTAGAAGGGTAACGACGAAGAGGCCATCTTTATTCACTGTTGACCGGTCGGTATTCAGTGATTGCGCGATACTCGCATTGTATTCTTAAACCACCAGCAACACAATTTGACTAAACCAGACGTTTCTACTAAAGTATTATTGCTGTCAGACTGCATATATATATACATACATATTTATATATATATATATATATATATATATATATATATATATATATATATGTATATATATATACGAGCAAGCGCTGAGCGCGGAAACTTTTCAGATTCTGTCCGCGAGAACTAACCCACCAAATTGCCTCAAGCTTCTTGTGCAACTTTCGGCCCACAAGAACATTATTTAGCCACTGTTACGTTATCGATTAACAAGAGTCGCTGCTAGTTCGCCTAGCAGTCAGATGCCCTATCGAAGACGAAATTCTGAGAGGAGGGAGGTGGCTATGAATTCCCAACCGTCGCCACTGGCTGTCCTCTAAGTGATGGCGACACCCGCCGTGAGAAACGCCGCCGGTCTTATCTTGTTCCTTCATGCACAATGCGGAGGACGTTTGGGAGATTCAATGTCATCTATAAATTTGCCTCCCTCTTTCACTTTATATGTATATATATATATATATATATATACTCAGTAAGACCGAGCAACTAAGCCTTCAAAAGTCCTTTGAGCTAAACGTAGTTGTTGCTGTCGTCATCGCCGGCGAGGAGAGCTTGTCCGACGACTTTGACGAGCTTTCCATTGATCTGGGCGATATCCGGGTAAATATTGACACCATGCATTAAGAGGGCGAGGTCTAGTGTGCGAAAGGCATACGGCTGGTCGGGACGGGCCGGGCCGGGTCAGGGCGTGTTTCCTATACGACGGTCATCATACATCAACAACGCATGAAGTGTTCTGTCTTCGAACATATTAGGGCGTCAAAAAGAGCGAGCAAGTCACAATTTAAGCGGATGATGGCGGAGGACAACATCATCGGCAGAGAAACCAGGCCATTAAAATGCCTTCAAGCGAGTCAACATTTAGTGTGCCTAATACTGTCAGGCTTTTCACTATCGCTCGGCATGTCTTTAGAGCTTTCTACGTCCCTAGGCGTCCCTCTCAATCGTGCTCTCTCTGCTAACTTGCTTGCAATGAGAATACATCGACGAGCGAGCAGATAAGACTAATACGTACAATCGTAAATCACAAAACGATGAAAGCATTGCCTTGCTGCACCCTAACGGTATCGAAACATTCACTATTCTATTGTTCTAGTCAGGTCCTCGGCGTCTTTGAGATTCTTTGCTACTATCAAGGGATCACGCCTTGGGATAAAGCCGTGTACTAGATGAATCTAGGCATTCTAATTACTAAGACGAAAAGTAAAAAATCCTCACAGGCTGGTAGATTCCGGTGCAGGATATAAACCCGTGTATGACATGCGCAGCAGGATGTTATGACCCTTGGCTGCAACCCGCTGCTTGCAGTGCGCTTATTATTAGGACGGCTGGTGCTGTTCTCTATAGAAGGTCGTCGGCGTTCCTGCATTTTCTCATCTTAGCTTAAAGTGAGCACATAAAAACGGGAGGATGTGCGAAAATGGAGTAAGAATCTCGTTTTTACTTCAGCACTATTTTTCTGCCGTACGTAAATGCTAAAGCCGCGTAGCTTTTCCACAAGCACTCCCAAGCTTCTCCAAGTGATTCACATAGATGGGATGTTGAAGCATGTAGCTAGCCCTTGCCGACGTCTTACCTGTACGTAACAACAAGTTCTGCGTGGGCGCACTTTAACGACTCAGCGCCTGGCATATTACTGGCGTGTATTCATTGTTGCAGCGCGATTCCTAGATTAATCTAACTTGATGGTGCTGCATATGTAACAAGTTATAGAAACGCGTTTACTGTGCGACTATTTAAAACTGCCCGGGTTTAACAGCCCGCCGCCGAGAGTCACATGAGTCGCTGTTAAATTCTATTGCTTTTAGACGGCTTCACTACGTGAGTTGCTGGGGCAACCGGCGCAAATACAAAGTGAGACCTCGTGTCCTGTCAGGGAAGAGGAGGAGGGGGGGGGGCGTTCATTAAGATTGGCCGTCCGTCCAGATTCTAAATCGTGACCGAGACGAAATGTCGCCGACCTGTCTCGTCTCCTATTGTGCTCTTTTCTAGGGGCACTCTCCTCCTCCGTCGTCCGCCTGTCCAGCTTCGCCGGCGCGTCTCAGTAACGTCGGACGCATTTAGTGAAAGTGATTTACTTCGCTCTCGGCCCGCACTTATGCTAATCTGATTCGGGTGGTCTGCTCAAGGGATACGAGAAGAGAAGGGAGCGTAATACCACCACTACCACTACCATCACGCGAGGGCCACTATGCCGTGCGTCGAGGACGGACCCCAACGGAGTCCTGCTTTTTCGGGGGTAAAGCGTGCCCGAACACGTGGTCGACGACGGTGATGATATCGACGTCTCTTTCTCCGATTGATCGACTCACCGAAGCTCGCGCGCCTCACACTCAAATCGGCTGTGCCTGCAAAGGCAAAATGAGTGGGTAATTTCCTTGGCCCGCTTCTTCGACGTTTTCTTCGTCATCATCATCCGCTTCGCCCCCCCCCCCCTTCTTCTTCTCCATCCGCCTCAACTCGAATATGCATGTAAGAACAGCAAACGCGTTTTTTTATGTGAGCGCATAAAACCTACCGATACGAGATTTTCTTTCGGTTGAAGATCTTTCGTTGTACGATATCCTATTTCGTATATATGCAGCTCGTTTTTCAACAGCAAGATACTCTCTGCTATGTGCTGTCTGCCACTGCTATCAGTTCTACGACATATGCTACGACTATTACTGTACCATTACTTCCGCCCGTCGATCGGCAGCGTCTCGTCTGACTAAACCCCAAGGGAAACGTTACTTTGAAAAGTCGGCAAAATTACTTTCTAGAACAACACGACTAAATACTGACGCTGAATTATCGTATGAAAATCGCATGTACGTATGTGGCGTATATTATATAACTAGTTTAAATGAAACACACAGTAAATGCTTTACTTCGCCCTTCTGGTATGAATTGCATAACTAAGGCTATTTCCTAAAGATTCGTCGCACTTTAATTTTTAGGCGCTTCTGTATACATTTCTATTACTACTGGCGGCTATATTTTACCCACGTGTGATCTCTAATGGCGGTTGTCTTCTTTAAACCTTCACGCATGCATGTGGCCACTTAGTCACATGTTTGCATTGCCTAGCGGACTTGAAAGTCCGTTGCAGAATGGCAATATAGCTTACCCTAACAGTTATTCGACAGGAACACGGGTTGTGGCAGTTGGCTGCTATCGTACGCTTTGGCCCTGGCTCTAATCCACGAATCCAGAACATGGCACAATGGAAAATGCAGGAAAAAAATATTTCCAAATCTCTGCAGCTTCAGCGCAGTTCCTCGTCAACGAAATACCTTGAATCGCCTCTGCTGTCCGCGATGACAATACAAACCACTCTCCGAACCTACCATCCCACCTGAAATTGTACCCCTGACAAGACGAGCGGTTTCCGTTCCCTACTGGAAAACGCATGGCCGTCCTGAGCGTCGTCCCACAGAACGACGTCCAGAGACTATAGCAGCGACCTAAATTCTTGAAATCACCCCATCTAACAGCGTTGGCAGTCTACTACGGGTCTCAGATGACCTAGCTGCTATAGAAGAAGGGTGTATTCAACAAAAGCCTTCCTTCCCCCGTACATTGTTTGTCTTTCCTTTAGTGTCCCCCATACGTCTCATATGAACGTGCGTCCGATGATCTTACCAGGTTAGTGTACTTTATGTATGTGGGGGGTCACCTCGGTAAGAAGCTGTGCCGGCGGCAGATAAACATCGATTGGTCGACAGACTTCATACATCCTTACCATCCTTACGAAGTGTCGAGGGAAACCTAGACAGCGTAAATATGTACATGTACTAACAGATAGCACACCGGGCCGAGCAGGCAACACAGCAACGAATCAAAATCGCAAGTAAAATCTAGTACTATATTGAATACAATTTGCTGAATTGGAAGGGTCAGCTATCGGCGAGAACAGCGTTGTTTCCATCACGGCCGCCTCCGTATGTTCGTTTGTTGATTGTTTTGCAAAACGCCATTTCCAACGAAACTACTCGTTGTATTTCGCCCAAAAATGAGGTTCTTTTCAGCACACCCTTGATTATAGTATATATATATATATATTAATGTTGGCCTTCGGCTGCGTTTTGCTTTTGTTTTGTTCCCTGTGAAACTCTTCAAGGGCCTGTTTCCGGGCATCGTTTTTGAACGGCCCATGTTCGTTTCTCGATCATCCTAGGCTAGCTACATTATCAGGCTTGCTGCGATAGTACCTGTTGTGTTTGCACTGGCGAATTGCATCGCCAGTTTTATTTGCACCTTCGGGTGTTTTCTCCTGCTTGGTTCCTTGCCATGTAGCGGCGTACAGGACAGTGGACCCCGCTACAATTGCGCTATATGTTCTCTTAGCCAGGCTGTTGGCCAGCCTTTCTAGCGTTGCATATGTCCAGAAAGACCATGCAGAACTCCCTTGACCATTAGTTCTTTTTCTTTTTTTCGACCTTTTGTAGAACTATGTCGATAGAAATTACCTTCGATGACCTCTTGCCGTGGCTGTCTACGGAAACGGCCTAGTTAGACGCCTTTTTGTTTTATTTGACGCAGTTAGCATCATATTGAGCCTACCCCCATAGAATATTGGGAAAACAAACAAAAGCCGTAATATACAGCTATACAGGACCACAGCTATTACTTCGGTATAGCCCAATCTCAGTAAGACCTATCAATGGAAATCCAGCATGTCCTTGGGGCGGCCAGATACTCCTGGCCTTTCGGGCAATACCTCTGGGACTGTTCAAATTGCACCTGCGATCGGTAAAGGGTAAAAGTGTTTGGCAAGCAATACTGCTGTTCGCATGGGTTCTTCCAAGTAAGACATCCGCTTAAACAGATGTCTTACCTGAACGTATGTAAAACGTCCGAAGACCCTCCATTTATTCGACAGGAATAGATGGCCGGCAACGTTTATTTCCTTGGAGCTATGAGAGCAAAACGCAACGACTAGCACATTTCTGTCTTGCTCTCTGGACTGTACGATTGGGTCAGGCTGTCAACGGCCTGTTACGAGCTGCTTGATAAAGCATTTATACATCATTTTTTTGTGAAGACCAATTTTGCGGTGTGTACTGGTGCTCAGGACGCTAAGGTGTTTAAGGGAACATAGCTCGCTATTTTGACAATAAGATATAACCAGATATAACAGAAATGTTTTTTTGCAAATAATACCAAAGAATGAATATATATTATACATTTTTACCATCGGAAGCAACCATCTAAGGAACATTTAAATATCCTATATCTTACAATGCAACTGCATCAATTAAGATGCAGTTACAACCTTATGTAAATGAGTTTCTACAGTAGTGTAGCCTTGTTCGTCAATTTTCCTTGGCCATACGACTCGGGCACGTGCCGTTGTCCGGAGGCACACTGGAGTACCCACCCACCCCAACAGCACAATCCAGTAATGGTCGTATTGTTCAGGGGCAATCGATCGAAGTGGTCCGATCAATTGCCCTGAACAATATGACTATACTCATAGGAATATTGTTACCCAATAGAAGTTTCGCTGGATTTTCCTTGTTTCTTCTCCTCCATTGGCAATCCACCTCGTACTGCTACGCCTTCCTGTTACTGTCACTATGTTTGCCATAGCCAGCCGAAGCAGCCGCCAGGTAGCACAGAGGCCTGCCGTTGTCAGGTCTCGTCACTGCGGCCCTAACTGCTGGAAGCGTTCAAACCGTACACAAGAAGAAAGTGTGGTATCCAAGCTAGCATGACAGGCGTGCACAACGAAGGTACTTACCTTCCGACATCAACGTATCACTCCTACTTAGGCAACGCATATTCACGTATCCCTGTGCCCTACCGTGTTGCCACCACCCGCTAGCCAACTAGGCCAGTTTAAAGTTAAACCAGAAACATCGCTACACGAGCGTAGGCGCTATTTATATATATATATATATACATAAGATATAACCATATAACAGAAATGTTTTTTTTGCAAATAATACCAAAGATGAATATATATATACATTTTACCATCGGAAGCAACCATCTAAGGAACATTTAAATATCCTATATCTTACAATGCAACTGCATCAATTAAGATGCAGTTACAACCTTATGTAATGAGTTTCTACAGTAGTGTAGCCTTTTCGTCAATTTTCCTTGGCCATACGACTCGGGCACGTGCCGTTGTCCGGAGGCACACTGGAGTACCCACCCCCCAACAGCACAATCCAGTAATGGTCGTATTGTTCAGGCAATCGATCGAAGTGTCCGATCAATTGCCCTGAACAATATGAATACTCATAGGAATATGACCAATAGAAGTTTCGTGGATTTTCCTTGTTTCTCTCCTCCATTGGCATCCACCTCGTACTGCTACGCCTTCTGTTACTGTCACTATGTTTGCCATAGCCAGCCGAGCAGCCGCCAGGTAGCACAGAGGCCTGCCCTTGTCAGGTCTCTTCACTGCGGCCTACTGCTGGAAGCGTTCAACCGTACACAAGAAGAAAGTGTGGTATCCCAAGCTAGCATGACAGGCGTGCACAAAGAGGTACTACCTTCCGACATCAAACGTTATCACTCCCTACTTAGGCACGCATATTCACGTATCCCTGTGCCCTACCGTGTGCCACCCCGCTAGCACAACTAGCCAGTTTAAAGTTAAACCAGAAAACCATAAGTAACAACCAAACAATAACATATTCAGCGCTACACGAGCGTAGGCGCTATTTATATATATATATATATATATATATCTCCTCCACAGGGTCGGTGAGTAGTTAAACCTCGCAACCGGAGAAAAGCGATCTGCGGGCTTCTTGAAACAACGCCTCGATCTCGATGTCTAACGCGGGAACGCGGCGTCCGTCCGTGGCGTACTGCTGAAGTGATCTCAGCTTCACCCTATGCAAGATTCAGTAATATTTACAGTTCACACGTTCTCAGGAGACAGTTGTCGCTCCACTTGCATCCTTAATAAAATCGAGTTAAAAGCGTTAGAAAAATGTATAACAAATATATGTATATATATTAGTGTGCGTCAGCAATGAAGCGCTAAAGAAGAACTTAATTGGAGCCTAAGTCGTCACACTTTAACGTTCTCCAGGATTTCAATTGAACTAGCTGCCGAGAGACATCTGCTGGCTCAGCGTTGACCCTGTTGCAAGTGCGCGTGTATTTGAGCGGTACGCGAACTTTGCCAGTTCTAATGAGCCAGACGCTCTGACAAAGTAAATATTGAGCATTCATTAAGAACTAAAAAAAACATGTATATATATCCCATTGTATACCTGAAGTGTATGAAGTGTTTTCCCAACATAAGACAAAACTTAGGCTTAGGTGACCGTTACGAGCAAGAGATTAGTGCATGTTGTGCGCTTCTTGCCGGGCAATATGGTACGAGTCCTAAAGCCAACTGGTTCGCATGGAGATATAACAGATATTTTTCATCATCCTCCCCTGCCGCCACCGTCACAAAGATCGACGCTTGTTTCGGACAAGAATCGTTACAATAATAATATTCCGGTCAATAGTAGGCAGAGTGCGTTGTTTAAAGGGTTACTAGGTACACCGAGGACAAGTTTTCGCAATTGACTATCCTAGGCTACACCAAGGATACGCCTTCACAATGCATCTCCACGGGGTATTGTTTTAGAATCGAACCCAGGACTTACGACACCAGAGTCAGTTGGTGCCATCTCCTCGACACCTTCGCGCCGTTTCGAATACGAATATCATGCACACGACGACAAGATCCTTCAGAAGCGAGCATAAGGGAAGCAGTCAGAGAACCGGACCGCTGATGGGGTTTTGTGCTGAGGGGCATGAATGCACGTAATACTTACGCGGTCGCCTATCGCCTGATTAGAGCGTCATTAGTCGACGATCACTCCCCGAAGTATCAACATTATGAACAACATTACCTTCCATATCTGCCCTGTTCTCGCTGGCCTCCCGGGGCGAGGCGTTCGTCGGCGTAGCGGTAGCATGGGCAATGCGACATAGATCGAACATATCCGTGCTCTTAGGAGACAGAACAACACGAAGAACGATCATGCATAAACAAATAAATATGTACGTGATGATTACGTGTTTTCTGGGAATGCGTGCGTAATCCGACAAATTTACGCCCAACGTGTGGCTACTAGATGAGTCAACACTAGCAGGACGCGGACAAGGCAGATTACGTAGTAGACTATAGTACAGAGGCTGTATGCTTTCGAGCGTATTTGCAAGTACTCTTGAATAAAGCTATGTGCTTCACTCATTCAGATGTGCAGAGTAAGGGTAGAGCATCAAAGGCGATACAATCTGATACAACCCGTGCACCTACTTAGTAGCTTTGGCAGTTGGCACATCATAGCTGCTAGATGTTCCTCTGGCAGATGAGATCATAGCATATCGTCAATTTGCTTATTCAAGCTCGTTTTACAGAATTAATTACGTTCGTTGAAGTGTTAAAATTGTATATAATGACGATTGAATTGTAATTATGCACCGTTAATCGCTAAAAATGCAACATTATCGCGGCATAAACAGTTTCTATGTATACAATTAATTACAGTCATTAGCGATTCCAGTGAACGCTGGCTAGCACGGCCTATGCCGCAGGATATTGGTCCATTATGCAGATGCGGTTCCGAGACCGGCTTTATTCGCAAGCATGAGTTTCGCTGTTTCGGGAGAATAGGACCTATGCTCTAAAATAAAATAGTGAGATATCGTTATTATGCTGTATAAGCAATATATATATATATATATATATATATGAATGCTGAATGAAGAGCTTCTGCAGACGCTGACATAGTAATTCCTATCGCAGACAGGTATGCAATTGTTGACGCAATACGACGTTCATTTTAGTTAGCTTCATGTCATGTATAATGAAAGGTCGTATTAAACAATAAAATAAGCGGGACGCAGAGAGTGTTGTTTCAGCTATATGCGTTCGAAATCTGATGTGGCGATCAAAACGAGACACACAGTTATCTCTAGTGGACGATCTGGAAAATTGCTCGCTAAATAAGGTTAATTTCCGACTGGTTGATCTTATGTCTAATCTCTACATGTATTGAGATCACCAATACACATTTTGTAGGCCGTTTGCATAGTAGGAGAAGAAAGCTTATTTTATTAGATAGGAAAACACAACAACCTTGTTTGTGGATTTAACACAATTTACTCTAATATGCAACGGCCGAGCACATGCGTCTTCGAAACTTTAGCAAACATCTATAACTAATGTGAAGTTGTTCGAGCCGAACGACTAGACTAAGGTTCTAAACTTTTGTAGTTTGCCAGCAAATACTGTGTATCGTCTTGTGGCCACATACAAGGCTGTTAAAGTTGTATAAATACACCAGAGCACAACAGAACGGTAGATTCACAAAAGAGTTCCCCTGTGTGAGAACATTGCAAAGAGTGTTTTACCTGTTATTGGAAAAGTAAATCTCCAATCTAGGTGTACGTCTTAAGTGCTGTATCTAGTAAGGGAGGTAAAACTAAGGATATATAGATACAGACTCTGGTGGGACATACGTTTTCAGCAAGCACCTGCTCGTACAAGCCACGTAGCGCGGGTGGGGCTGACAAAACTTATGAGCATGTTATCCGAGAGGTAGCCGCTGGCGGCCTGAAATTAAATCTCGTGGATTACGGTGTACAGAGAGTGCTTAAGCGGAGATCTAACAAATAGCGACATGCCAACGTCGACTCACTCACTGTTCCAATTAAACAGAAAGATATATCTATATATATATATATGGTGGGTTGAAAAATGAGGGTGATATTGAGAGTGAATTTCTTTTTCAAGTCACCTTCAGCGTTAGTTTGAATTACTGTAACAAAACATTAACGCAACATGCTATACAATGTTGGTAATAGTTACTTCTACATCTACTTGTTACAGGTAACGCTAAAATGCGGTAACCCACGAAGTGCGTTTTAAAGGTGCATATGTACCTGAATGTATACGGGTCCAACGCTAATTGATAATCATTACTAAAGCATGAAGCGATTTCGTGATCCGAGTATATGTATATATATATATATATATATATATATATAGGCTGTGTATATACACCCTAACCATTTTAACCATAATAAACAAATAGTCAGAGAGTGCCGCCAGTATATATATATATATATATATATATATATGTTCCGCGAATCGAGCCTGTCCAAACAAAGATAAGGTGGTCTGTAGTTAATCCATGGCTTCGTAATAGCGCCGCCCACTCTAATCAATACACACGATAGGTCAGTTTCATTAGTCCGGATGCTGCGGCAGTAATGTTTCGAGGCTGCTATGGGGATGCAACGTAGTGCCCCGCTTGAGCTACTGAGAGCCATCGTATCGGTGTCCTGAGTCGATAACTTGACTTGTTTTAGACTGCACGATTCCTAACTGTACTACAAAGAAGAGCACACGCAGCTAGCTGAACAAAATAAGTACAATCACCCATTTCGCATAGCGTTCTGAATAGAGTAACGCACATTTAGTCTGAAAGATATTCATTTCCATGTACATTGAGTCTATTGCTGCCGCTGTTGTTTATTTTAGCTTAGTTTGTCTGGTTGTACTCTACTAGTTTATGATATGGAGCGTAACGCTATTAGGTAGGAGATGTTGTTCTGACGATATTTCGAACTCTGGGATAATTTATGGGGCGCTTGGAACAATTTAAGGACGTTTTGAAATTACGAAAACAAATCAAGCAGAAGAGAAAACGAACAGAGGTCAGGGACAGACGTATATAGATGCAGGGGGTTCGAAAGATACGAATCGCTAGAAAAAATCGAAAAAAATCGAAAGAATCGAATTCGCTAAGATACGAATACAAACGAACGAAGGACGACGACCGTTACCCATAATTTGTTTGTGCAGCAAGTCGCTTGGCGCTTGGTCTGACACGGGGGGCTGCCACAGATGCTTCTGCAGGCGCTGGCGTTTCTAGCACCATTACCAATCTGGTGTGTTCTACACGAGTGTACCACACGACCAGACTGTGAAATGCGTTGCTTGATACGTTTTTCTTGCTTTATTTCGTTTGTTAATCGTCGTCGTCGTCATCAGCATCATAGTCTGTTGCTGTTGTTCGGACAGTTAACTGCCTCGTCTACCTATGATTCGATGTAATGCGCTCTGTTTACCTCAATATAAACCTTGCTGTCGCTCTTTTCTGTTCAAGGGGGTGGGCGGGGGTGTGAACCGCCATATGTCTGTTGTTGAAGCGCTCTATACATCTAAGTGCACAGTGAATTACGTCTTCTGGGACGGAACACTCAGCTCACGTAGAACATCCAAGTTCGACTAGGACCTAAGAAATTAGTGGGCGCGCAACGGCCGGCAATCAGGTCGAACGGCAGCTACGAAATTGGCCTATAGACGCGTGCTTCTTTCTCTATCTATTGTTCATTTGCACTAAAGAAATGGACGGAAGCTTGTTTGAAGCGTAAAACGTTTGTATAAAAAGCAGGGCGTCAACGATTGGCAGGTACAGGATAACATTTTGGACAGCTTAGTTAAAAGCATCTATCGATCACATTAAGCGAAACACGTCATCGGAACGCATATCGGAGTCAAACGCGTTAAACCTTGCTAGACTTTAGCAAAATAATACAAAACCGCCCAGCTTACCCACCGATTTTGTCATAGAATCCCTTAACTTAATTAACTGTCTAACAAAACATGCGTGCTGTTAAGTCATGAGCACAAAAGTTTCCTCACATTTTTGCATTTTGCTTCTAAATAGGTGCTTGGCGACTATCTCGCCGCTTAATGCAGTCGACGAAAGTCAGCGCAGAGTTGCTATGATCTCACAGCGGTTTACTCAAGATTCGCTCTTAATGATACCGTATATGTGTAATCCTGTGACGTTACCAAAAGGTTTGCTAATGATCTTGTAGAGCACGCACACGACAACCCCACTATTCGATACAGATCCACCCGCTGGTGCAGGCCCAATTATCGACCTGCTCTCAGATCCG
Source organism: Dermanyssus gallinae (assembly GCA_003439945.1). Taxonomy (NCBI): domain Eukaryota; kingdom Metazoa; phylum Arthropoda; class Arachnida; order Mesostigmata; family Dermanyssidae; genus Dermanyssus; species Dermanyssus gallinae. Next base: position 482,914 of record QVRM01006864.1, on the reverse strand, counting down.
ACATCTCGGACACAAAACGGCGAGGCTAAATTTGAGACTGACGCAGGTGACCGACTCTTCACCTACAGTTGAAGGGATTACGACGCAAAGTCCCTGGCGATCGGACGCAAAAGTCTCTCACGACACAAAGTCTAAGCTAAACTGGAAAAACTCATTTTCAAAATAAGTCCGCTTTGCGGCATGTGAAAATGATAGGTCTACGTAACGTGCGTATGATGACTCTGCCAATAAAGCCATGCTGAAATGATCAGTCCGCAATGAGAGTAGGAATGGGTAGCCGTGTCAAGCACTATCGCGCTAATTACCGTGTATGCACTGATACAATGTTAGGTATCTAGGGGATATAATGTGGCAAGATTGGGATGGTAAAATATTCGTATGCAGGGGGAGTGTACTAGCGTCAACACGGACAGAGGTAGAACGGGAGAGAAAAGCAGCTACGAATTACTACTATATTGAGTGCTTGACAGCTGCCTTGACACACCGTCGCCCCACGCCTGTGTCCGACATTGTGTGTCTTTAAGCATTCGCCTTAGGCTGGATGAGGCGGTTAAAATGAAGCATGCATGGAAGACGTGTTTAGGCCAAAGCTGTGCCGTGGAACACGTTCGCATAGACAAAGCTTACGGGAGCCGGGGAGGAACGTAAGCAAGATCTCGAGAATTCCGAGCCTGCGAAGTTTTAACCCAACGACGCTCGTGTAAGGGACACACACACCAATTATGTCCATCTGTTCGTATAAGACGCAAATTGCGTTAAAAACTGAACATGACCAGGACGCGCAGCTGAAGCCAAAAGATTAGTTTCTTTTTTCAGGCAAGGTTACATCAAGTGTAAGCCAGCGACGTAGTCGTGGTGTAGTGACGCACGCTGCCTATTCTGGCCGTTCTTTGTATGCTCTGACATGAAGACAGCTTTCACGAGGTTCCTTGGCTGAAGGTTTGAAAAAACGTGCTTTTTTGTCACGGGGCCGCATCGTGTTCTGCGTCGGGCCGCATCGTCACTGCGTGGAGTTCAACACTAAAGCTTAATAACTCAGCTCCAATTTTAAACTGTGTCGTTCATTGAAATTCACGTGTTTCGTTGCGTAATGATATGATAGGCTGTTTGCATGTAGTGCATACCGTAGGCATAAGTTTTACCTATAGAGACAGTGTATATGTAAGGATAGTATGGCACGCGTTTTATTTTGTCTGAACTAGTAAAAGCGCGTACCTCATGTAGCGCGCACCTCATGTAGCGCGCATAATTTGGCAAACAAATAGAATAATTTACTAGAAACAAAATGATCTGCGTTTACGATTTAGTACGCTTTTAAAATGAGAGAGCATATCTAGACAATAATGCTTAAACGAACACCTTGCACGTACAAGAAGTATTTGCGCAATTTTTACAAAAAAACAATCATATATTCAGGATAACTGAGATCTTTTCTAAGTTCTCCTATATAACTCAGTCGAACGTTTTTCTTCACAATTAGAGTACACCCATCTTGTAATATGATTACTATTGGTAATATTATTACTATGACTATTATTATTACGTGATCATCACTCTGAGTAACATCATATGCACCTCGGAAACTCTTCATCGACACAGGACGTACAGAGTACAGGCGTGATTTGGACGAGACCTGCCATGCAAATGGGCGTGCAGATGCGGCCGTAGGCAAATTTCCCTTGGGATTGGATGAATGTCATTGAATGTCGCATCGCTAATAGCATTAGACTGTATCCTAAGGAGAGAGGCTCAACGCAGCCCGGGATCAGAAGTCAGTCAGCCGCTCTAGAGCAAGCCGTTTTGCAGCTAGCCCTTCAAGGGATGGGGTCGACGTAGCGCGCCTGTTGTCGTTATCTGGCATATTATCGTGGCTGACATGGCCTGCCAGCGGTGATGGAACGTGTAGCATGCATACTTCGTATCCGTAAGTGTATCCGACAACCTTCAGGCTGAGCAAAGAGAAACAGCTGGAAGCTCCGAAAAACAATCTGGCTCCCTAAAGTTCACTCTGTCGGCTACGACAAACAACTAGCAGCTATATCGTTGAACAGTAGCCAGAGCACGCTGCCGCGTCCCGCATCGGTCGCCTTTGCGTATATGTTTTTCCGTCGACTATTGCATCCCCTAATGCATTATCAAATGGCGACCGGGAGCTAAAGAATAAAAATGTATATATATATATATATATATATATATATATGGAGAGAGAGAGATTAACGGAACCTAGGAAGAGGGTTCATACAGGTAACATCTCGCTGAACGGGTTGTCAGTTAAAATGCTTGAGTCGTGCTTGATACGGGGGCCATGGAACCATTATACACAAAGTATATGGCTGAGAAGGTACAGCAGTCCCTTCGAAACCAGGCGAAGATTTCCTCTCGCGTAGGTGGGGCATCCGAAATCAAACCAAGACTGCTGGGTACCACAGCGGAGTCGATAGCATTGTATGCGGCCCCTGTGTGACGTGCCGGCCGGCCGGGATCGGCTCCAAAGGGATAATGGCTATACGTATCCGCCGCGCTTAGCAAACGACGTCAGCAGTCTTGGCCTTGTTGGCATCCAAACAACCTCCTTAAAAAAATGTTTTTAATTCTAAGCCTTGTTGGCATTATCGCTTGGGATTCGCTCGCCAGTGAGCGAGCGGAGCGCGCCATCGATGGTGCCCTAGATCTTGGGACAGCCCGAGTTAACGATGGCCACGAGACAGGAAGAATGGGATCGGGCAACAGGCGAAGGAATTCCTAAATCGGCAATAAACTTCCCTTTGAAAAACTGGCCATTCTTCTAGCGGAGCGTCTAAAGCTGATCTTTGAGGGATCGTTTAATGACTCTAAAATCCCTATTTTTTAAACAAAGTATTGTGACACTGATGCATAACAAGGACCAAGAAACGCGTCGAGAACTAGCATCGCGTGTCGCAGTGCTCAGTCGCCTGCACTGTTTTTGAAAACGTTCTAGTTAGACACATAACATTGACATGATTGTTAACAAGTAATTCAATGTGATACTACAGGCTATATGTCTGCCGATCTACGCATAGTACTGAGAATGATGTACGACTGGGCGTTACGCATGAAAGTCAACAAATGTTTTCTAATGTATTTAGTTTGATTATTAAATTTGATCAGAAAAGTTATTTTGACAGGGTCAATCATAAGATTGTAGTCAACAGGGATTGATGTCGCAGGGAAGCTGCGTCTCTCTGCATCATTTTTTCAGCAAATGTTGTGTGTTTTTGTACACAACGTTTGTTCTCGATATGAAACCCTATTTATTACCAAGTGTTAAAAATCTTTTCCACGCAGACAATCTTTAAATATATAGTGCCTTAACTCCTTATTGTTAAACATCTTTTGCACGCAGACAATCTTGAAATATATACCCTTTAGTCCTCATCAGCGCACACAGCACTCTAGTCCGCTGCAGACAGTGTCGACCGGTGGTGCATTGACAACAATATGCAGCTCTCCGTTCATAAATGTCTTGTTTTAAAGCACGACTCGCCCGAGTTAAACTATCTACTAAATAGATCAACACTGCTAACATCAATCAATCAATGTGACGCAGAATCTTGGAGTTTTAATCTCGACGAACTTCGCTTACTCCGCATACCAAGGAACTAGTCAAAGCAGCATCTATACGTGTGAATATGTTGTTTTGCTGTTTCATTGTTAAAATAACCTACCGCGTATCTTTGTTAATACATATCTGATTGTGTTGTCCAAACATTTCTACTGTTCACCTTGTATGACATCCACCTTTGTGTAAGTACATAGGTAGGATTGAAGGTGTACAAAAGACATTCTCAATAGCACAAACGGATTCTAGCTCAACGTGTGGGTGCAAAGCCACATAATGGCTATTGATTTATTGATGAGTTATTATTCACTTTTCTGAAGTGCGGCCGAAAAATCGCAGAAGCCAAATAATGTATGTGCCTAACTGGACTGCAAAAACCGAACACATCAATTATATGTACACCTGGCGCGTAGTCAGAAGTTTTCACAACAGAGCGCAATTCCCTTCTGCGAGCAGTCTTTTGTTGACCTTGATTTCCTAAATAAAGAAGCTTCTATTCTATTATACTTTAATTCTCATTTATGAGTTGACCAGAACACTCGGACCGGATCTGCGGGCATGGTACAACAGCCATTAGCGCAAACTACCGTACTACTCCACGCGGGTCCTTGCAGGCCACGGACGTTCCAGTCTTACATGGTTAGACTCGGGAAGATCGAGATACACGTATGCGTTCTGTGCGACACGAGGGACGACCTGATGATATGAGCACACAGTCACGCGATGCCCGGCTTTTGCCTGAAGGCGATCTTGGAGGCGATCAGTGGCCTCTCCACGCGCGGGGTGTACATGATGACCTCAGGGGAGGCGCGGAGGGAGGGAAGAACGTTTCTGAACAGGGGTAATGGCACGGAAGGTAGAACTTGAGAAGGCCAGGCGGGAACAGATCGACGTCGCCAGCGACAGGACGGTCGGCACATGGGGTCGAGGTAAGGGGTAACCGAGGCAGCTAGGCCGTTAGCGTTATCTCGACGCACCTCCACAGAGCGCTAAAGAATGTTCACCCTTCATGCAGTCGCCGAAATTCCAAGTAATTTCGCTCCTGGTGAGATAGGGAGGAATTCCGGGTTTAGTCGATTTGTGCCACAGTAGTCGCCGTGGACCGCCAGCGACGTATGTGCATCGTGCATTATATATATATATATATATATATACACGCATTCTTACACAGACGTATATCTTAATTTACGCTCGTGTGTCTCGCGGGGCTGCCAAGAACTACACCTAAAGGCTTGTTAACGATGGCAGCTGACATACTCGGAATCATCCAAGCTTCTAATAAGTAGCCATACACATATATATATAACACGCAGTTGTGAATCGGCTTGGGCGGCGCATTGTTGCCGGCGCCGAAACTGCGGAAGTTTAGTGGTGGTCAACACAAATTACCCATACACACAAACTGTGCTTAAATGCATGTAGTTTCCAATTCAATTTTGGTCTCTATTTATATCCCTATTAAATCCGAAGATAATCGGCTACGACAGAATTCAGCACATCTATGAAGATGGAATTGGCACTCGAGATTGGCCGAGGCATGCAAGATTTGAGTCTGGCACAGCTTGACGACGCTGGTATCATCGCAGGGCAATGCCTGCGGCGATAAATCGCCTTTGCTAGTCAAAGCAGATGGTCGAGCAGAGTGTAACTAACAGGTCTAGGTAGTGTGGCAAAAGCCCGTTACCGACTTCTCGGAAAAGACCTTACATAAAAATCATCTAGCACACATCCAGCGCATCGTCGTGCTCATCACGCTGGGCCATATGGCCTCCTATGCACTCCTGTGCTGTATGCTGTGGAACTGCTCGCCGTTGCTGGTATCGAGTGGCATTGCGCCGTACATACAGCTCTGCAGGAGGCTGCCCTCTGTAGCCAAGCTCAACAATGCGACCGCTTGTCCCAGGTGTAAGCGGGCCGAGAAGCAATTCCGACGTCCATCGCCGAGTACTCTGCGCGCCTGGCGAATTGGGCCCAGACAGGCCCAGCCAGACCCGCACCCGGGCGGGTTGACCAGTTGCCGGCGAGGAAAACGCGCAATCGTAGCATACCTCCGTACATCCGACATTAACGTTTATATATATATATATATATATATATATATATATATATATAGAGAGAGAGAGAGAGAAAGATGCAGATAAACGTAAGATGAGGAATCAAAGATTATGTTGTTGTTGTTGTTTTTGTCAGCGGTAATGCAAGCAGCCTTTCTAAGACAATCAGCAACACGTGATGCTTTCGTCCCACTGGATAATCAAATAAGCAAAAAGAGGTGAAGCAACAAATGATTCTGTCGTCTGCCTTCCTGCCGGTAATCACACGCTGTGCTAGTAGTGTTACATGACGAGCTAAAGCCGCACAATGAACCCGCACAAGGACCATCCGCGCTCAATGCCTACACGACTTTTTATCGTAACCATTTCCAGCAAGCAGTGACCACTGCTCAACGCGAAGGAAGAAATTGCTAATAGTCTATGTTATTACAACAGCGACCACAGCTGCCTGTTTCATTGCCTGCTACCACTTGAAGGTGTTCAAACGCATGATGGATAAAATGCATACCAGCGGAGAATATTCTAAGCTGTGAAAAACGGCGCGCTCAACCTTTATACCGAAACATATTGCCTTCCTCTTCTAGGAGCCCATCGGGAACTCTTCTTAATCAGGTCTTCTTTCTCTTCTCTCCCTCCACCTTTTTGGAGAAGCTGACCTATCTAATCGGGCCGACGACTTGCAAGCGCTCAACGAGTTGACACTGTCTACCTTCGAGGCCCTGCCTAACACATATCTACCACCTAGCGCACGTCAACAGGCTATTACTGCCCGTTTCTAAAGAGGGCCTCGGGGTTCCAAATTTGAAGACCCTGGCCTAATCCTAAGAACCAAGCCTGTGAAATATTACTTACGATGGAATACTTAGACTCCCTCATACCCTGGGAGTACATTGTGTCGCTTACGCAGATGATCTGGCACTAATCGTTACCGTCTGCGACAAGGATTTGCTTAAAGGAACAGCCAGCAGAGCCCTGGCGGCAATACGTCTACAAGCTAGGTTTCGATTCGGCTATACAAGAAACGGAAGCAATTGTCTCAAAAGGACTGAAACACCCTCTACAGAATATCAACTTGCGCCGGGAGGCACAGTAATACGCACCCAGTAATACCTACGCCCATGGTTAGGTCGCCTGGACATGATTCTACGTAGCACTGTCACAGGATTACTTTTTTTGCCGCAAAAATCCTCCCGCGGACCAGAGGAGCAACCGACTCTCGGCGACGCCTCTTAGCATCAGTAGTAAAGCTCATCTTTTTATATGCCGCACGATTAGGGAAGCGCACAACACCAGGGTTACAACCCGCCGCTTTCCCAACAGGACTCAAAGACCTATAGCGCTCAACATCGCACGGGCAGGTCGCATGCCTTGCACAGGCAGCCGCACAAGTCTTCTCAACAAATGTTTTTAACTTAAGGGTATAATACCGGGTTTAACTGAGTCTTGGTGGCAAAGCCTTTGCCTTGCATTCGGGGGCCTGGATTCAAGACCCAGACCGGCCACTCTTAAATTGATTTGCATGGTTTCCAAATTAGACAAGGCGACGGAGTGTATTTAAAATCAGCCATGAAGAAAACCGTACACGGGCATTAGCCTTACGGAAAAACTGAAACGCCATATATATATATATATATATATATATATATATATATATATAATGCCCTACAATGAGTACAGCATGTCATTTGTCGGCGGCACCTTTGATCTCCTGGAATAAGTCTCTTTCTTGCCTTGCTAAATCTGCTTAGCAGTCACGGCCGGTGTCTGCTGGTCGATTGGGCCGCGAATATATACATACGTACAGGACCAAGAGTATCTTTCACGCTACGCTGCGTTATTACCGTTGGCCGTAATGGGATCGGGAGACGATGAGAGTAGCAGAAACCTGCCTGTCGATTTGTCCGTAAGGCCGTTGATGACGATGGCCTTCTCCAGCGGCCATTTTCGTATGCGACTGCGTGCCCAGGGGCCGATGACTAGATAGGAATAGATACGGCGGCCAGATGTGTCTGCTGTTTTGATTGCAGCGAAACAAATGAAATATTTATGACTTCGGGAACCATTCAAGTTTTTCCGCCACGTTTCTTCTCTCGCTGCGCACTTTTCTTTCCGTAGTTTTCTCTCCCTATTATGTTCCGCAGTTTTCCCGCCTCTATTTGTCAGCTTGCCCCCTCCTCGTATCGTATCGCGGTAGTGTTGGCTGAACCCAGACGCTTCTATTTACGGGACTGACCTGCCCTTTCGGTCCGCCATGCGACGCCACCAGATCTAATGACGTCGAGGTGAGTAACCTCGGTCGCCATACAGGCCTACACACATCCAAACGTCTGCCACGTGTTACGCACGCTGTTCGATCGATTGGCACTGTTACCAGGAGGATTGTCAGGACGGCTGTGCTATGGCGCGTGCAGCTAGGACAAGCCTCGCGGGGCTCATTTCACTCATTTGCATTCATCATGTGAGAATTCGACCATCGGCCAAATTCTCAGCGTGAACACTAAAATACAAACGTCCGCTGTTCCGTACGACAATAGCGATCGACGTTTTTATTGGCTCCCACCAATAACACACTAAGTGTCATATCTCGACGACAAACGATACTGTGAAACGTACATTAGAACGCTAGGCAACGGCAACAACAACAACAACAGCAACCAGGACCGTTACGGCCAGGAATGCCAAACCAACTAGAATATCGTCTCACAGAAAACTTTTCGGCCGTCGAGGATGAACGAAGCTGCTATGCGGCATAAGACGTCGCCTGCAGCCGGGCGGTTTCAATTCCTTCGTGCTTAGAGAGCATTCCTCCTTCTAATTGCATGCTGTCTTTCTTTTGTCGTTCTTACTTTGTCTGCAAATAGTAGATCTCAGCCTTGTTTGACGAATTATACGGAACGGAACGAGAGTAGACGCAATAACAGTGTACTGCGACAATAGAAAACGTCGTTGTCTGCCTTCGAAGTTGTTTGAACTGTCTGTCAGCAGCTATCGACCGGGGGCGGTATCTATACGTAGAAGACACTTTTTACTTGTTCTCTCTCTCTCTCTTTGTCTGACTTTAGTTTCTCTCCACGATCGCCGTTGCAGAACAATGTACTCGGCCGCCGGCATGGCATCGGCTGTGGTGGCAATGTGCGACGTGCGAATCCATGGTTTATGGCCAATCTTGGAGGTTGGCCAGCTCAGCGCGGCCCGCCGTCGATGTCCTCTCTACGGATGACTTCGATCGATCGGGATTCGTTGCACGAGATTGCCGACCTCACTGCTATGTGGAGCACGGGGGGGGGGGCACATTGCGGCCATAGCTGTGCCTGGGTGGCAATCGATAACCGTGTCCATCCCTGCTTGGCTGATGACTAGAGTCTCTCTCTCGAGGAAAAACAAGCACAAGAAAGAGAAGAAAAGTAGAAGATGTACACTACGACACGATTCTCGCTTCCTTTCCGGAAATCTATCCGGAAGCTCAGCCGCAGCTCGAGGTCCCGCTTCTACTACGACTACATGCCAGCCAATAGCTATCGTGTAGTACGTAGTGAGTCGTTAGTGCCTGTCCAAAAGAGATGACGAAGGTCCATGACCTAAAAAAACGGCAAAGATGTCTCAGGTCTGACGTTTATGACACAAGTGGCGCACTTCGAAGGTATGGCTTATCGGCAAATCCATTGCCTTGCATTCGGGAGGCGGCGAGTTCAAGTCCTGAACCGGCTATTCGTAAATTGGTTATTATAGTTGCCAATGTAGACAAGATGATTGTCGGACTGAACCATAATCGGCCATGATAGGGCCATAACGAAAAAAAACAGGGAGCACACATATAACATGATTGTAATGCATGTATAATTCGAACAACACATTAATGGTACACTTTCGCGAATTGCCGTTGCTGTATTCGCAAATCGCTGTATACAGGTTTTATTCCGCTGCCACCTGAGGTGCAGCGCATCTAAACACTGAGAAACATTAGTTATACAATCGCTAAATGTAGTCCGTAAGGCTTGAGTTTTATTGGAGTCGGTCTCGATGGGATTTTGACAAATGCGTGCATATATGTACATATATATATATATACGGTCACGGCCCGCGAGCTAATTCGCAGGCTTGGAGGGCGTGACCGACGGATAGGCAGGTTTGTTTAGGTCAAGCATATTATCATTATTACCACCATTATCCGGCAATTCCTGCAACCCTAATAGTATAAAGTTGCTGTGAAGGAGCAGACTTAATCTATTCAACGCAATAATTAAAAAAACGAGAGTTCGGTTTTTCGACGCCATAGCTACCAAAACAATGTCGAACATTCTTTCATTTATTACCATCATGCCTGAATGCACGAATGATGAAGGTCAAATGTTTTGCATGCAGCAGAAAATAATGAATATGATAAAAATCGGCAACGCGAATCGAGACTGAAACATTTCCATTTTAATCAGTTCTATTGCCGGAGCCATCCTGGGTTGCTTTCGTTTTCTCTTCCCGTTTGCCCATCGGCGGGGCCCCTTCCAACTTGGTTTTCTTGTAGCTTTTCGGTGCGCCACAACATGTCACCAAATACGCTGACATCAGCCAAATCCTCGGGGAACTAGCTATCCGTGCGTCTTTCTTTGGTCTAATGCACAACTTCGTCACTCGCAACTTTATCTTTGTCACTATCTGCGTCCAAACAAAACAACCTCATGTAGAGGCAGCCGCGTCCACCGTGAAAGAAGATCATGTATAATGCTTTGGTCATACGAGAATGAGACATATTACCAGTAATTGTATTGTTTTTATAGACTGGTGTTTATATCGGCAACACATATTTACTCGCCTCCATTTAAACTTTTATATATTTATTAGTGCTATCATAAGGACGACACAGCAACCAGAATGTGTTTGTATAAAGTGTAAAAATAATTGAAGCATTGAAGCGCCCGGAAAGCCTCATCTTTCAGGGTCTTTTACATAGTTTTGCACCCCGGCCGATGTGCAGTCGCAACAATATATATATATATATATATATATATATATATAACTTATCTATGTTAGCACTTTAGAGTGGATAATTGTCAGCTCCGTCCCTTAGCGACCTTCAGAGTGTCTACTCTATAGCAATGTCTAGACAAATTTGCAAAGTTCACGAAATAATACCTCGAAAGCGTATATGTTCCCGAGATAACCTTGAAAGGGTGGTATTTATACGGACCTAAGTGTACTGGTCGCCGGCTTTTTAACCCAGGACGTCCTAGCAACCATCATCGAGCTTATTTTAACAGGGCGCTATGTACTGCATGCGCCCGTTCATGTCTTAGCGACGACCACTAAGCAAGTTAGCTTGCAAATTCGATGTTGGGTTGTGACTTTGTGTTCTCGATTGTGGGCGGCAGTCTGACATCAGAGCAGCGCCCCAAAGCCTAGCACAAACCGCAAATAGCGGAGACTTGGCCTGCTAATTACCTAACTTTACTCTGCCACAAATTTAAATATTTTTCATTGAGTGATTGGCTGGAGGAACCTAGATCGAACGAAGCCATGTGCTTCCCAGAGATGCGACAATAATGATATGTATGCATAAATAGTTATAGAATATATATATAGTTTTGGAAACGAAAATGTCCAGGAGAAAGTAAACTGAAAATACACTGTTATATGTATATATATATATATATATATATATATATATATATATATATGTATATATACATATATATATATATATATATATATATATGTATATATACATATATATATATATATATATATATATATATATATATATATATATATATATATATATATATATGCATTGGTAGACAAAACGTTGCAGCACAGGGACGACCCACGTTTACGACCAGACGTTCATTCAAGCAGCCAATCGGTACGTATTTCAACATCACCAGCCCCTCCCCCCCCCAGTAGGCAGTGGGGAAGACGAGGTAAACTCAAAGTAGAAATACGTACACGCACGAATAAATATACACATACGCATTGACGGTGGCATAGTATAACGTAGCAGACGGCATCCATAGTGGCTTCATTCAAGTGAAAGTACAACGCTGAAAACGGCAATACCATATAGAGATATATATATATATATATATATATATATATATATGTAGTTGCCGATATACATATACATATATATATATATATATATATATATATATAAATTAAATATGCATAACAGCATATTAATATAGATGTCGTGTTGTCATCGTGTTATCAGACCGTTGATATCATACAGCAGAATGAAATGCATCGTCGATGTTGTGTGTTCGTCACAACGATAACAACAGCAGCAGTACCAGCCCCGGCAGCAGGACGTGAGAGCGACGGCAGCAGGTCTGGCCATCGCGGCACCGTGGCGGAGGAACAGGGTCCCGATCTGTCTGCGGTTTGAACGTAGAACAATACAGTACAGCAGACAGTGTCTGCAATGCATTGTCTTACCCCACCGTCTGCCCATCCGTCTGTTCGTTTCGTGTGTTTATCAGTTTTGTACGGTGCAGACGCCAGGACGCTACGGTTGGCCAACCATCAACCCCCTCGCCGCCCCCCAGAACCCCATCGGCCGCAGAAGCAACCGCAGTAGCAGCAGAGGTAAATATACTGTACATACAATTTTATACTATTGTTACCACACCACCTGTGTCACTTGTCTGTGCAACCTGTAATATCGATAAGCGTTTTCATAAGCGTATATAGCACGCGTCATTAGCATGAACTATAGTGAACTATAGCATCGACAGGAAGGCGTACAGAGCAAATAAGTGTTGTCATAGTCCTATGGGACTGCTTTTCGCATTGCTTCATAGACGGACTCCCGCCGCATAAATACAAATGTGTGGAACGGTGGGGCTCGAACCCACGCATCTATGTGTCTCCTCCGGTTGCGATGCGCAGACGAATGCACCACGCCACCGGGCTCGATTGCATCTTTATTTTAAAATTGCCAAAACAGAATAACAGGCAAGAATAACAGCAGCAACAAATTGCAAAGGCTATCGGCAAACAACATGCATAGCAGCAACAGGATCGATAGCAACAACGACGACAGCAACAACAACAACAACAACAGCAGCGGCGAAAACAACAACACAAACGCTTGTTTGCAAGCCCAAAAAACGCAACAACTAATGCTACAGCTACTAGCAATTAAGAGTAGGAAATCACTAAAAGTTGCAAACACCTATTAGACGTGATTGACGCCCCATCAGACTTGAATGAGCAAGACACGAACGAACTGCCGCCTAATGCTGTCACCATCACCGCTAACGCTTCCAACAACAACAACAACAAACAACGTCAACAGCAGTCGCCGAAGCAGCGGGTCAAATTTTTGGCGAACACGGTGTACCATAATCTGGTATCGCATGGTAAGTCGCAGGCTTGACGAGCCCAACGCCGGTACGCGACTAGTTTGTAATGAAACCCTTCGTTTCTGGTAAAACCCTGTCTCCTACTATTGCCAAAAAAACGATATATTTTTACACATCGTTTTTTTTTTCCTTCCTAAATAATAAGACACAATGATAAAGAGGAGAACGTGGGGCCAAGGGCGTTACGTGCCCCTGCGATATGAGGGGATGGCTGGGGAATCAATACAAAACAAGGAAAAACACGACTAGTTGACACTATGGGACTAGAAGTAGCAACAGCAACTATAGGGACAACGGCTGGTAAGTTGGAAGTGGCACAGCAATATACCTAAGAAAAATAACAACAACAGCTGCAGATGTATGCAAAGAAACGCAGCAAATATACAAAGATGACAACAGCGACAATAAAAATAGCGTCAAACAAAAACAATAGCTAGTATAAGGAAAAACAACTGCGACTGGGCCACATGGAGGTCAGCAACGACAACAGGAACATTCTCTCATTCACTCTCTTTCTCTCTTTTTCAAGATATCCTTGATTGTACCGTTTTTTTTAAGTGAATAGAAGAAATACCACACGCCGCCTGATACCGAACCCAAAGTTCTGACGCCAGCATTCAGGACGGGCGGACAATCGATACAAACGCATTTTCTGTGTAATAAAAAAGACGGATAAGAACGACTTTGACACACGAGTCGTGGGTTCGATGTCAGCGCGGAACATATCTTTTCGAAGCTATCTTTCTCAAAATTCGCTGATTTAAGGGGTTAAGATTAAAATAAAACATATTTTCCCTATACTATTTTCTTAGTGCTACTTTCTAACGTAGTCGCCTGCAACAAGCGGTGCGGATTTCAGTACGAGCATATACGAATACGTTGATTTAAGCGCAGCATATAGATATATCTATATATATATAGATATATATATATAAATATACATATGATATATATATATATATATATATATATATATATATATATATATATATATATATATATATATATATATACATATATATATATATATACATATATATATATATATATGCATATATATATATATATATATATATATATATACATATATATAAGAAGTCAGAAAGACCGGAGGACAGGGAAAAGCGAGCCTCATGATGCTTCCATGGACGAAACAGGCGGGATCAGGTCGATGTCCGCGGCGTACGAAAGTGGCATAGTCAGCCAAACGCGACTTTGTGTACGCACAAAGTGCATAAAATAAACAATCAGCCACCTTATCTGCCAAAAGTTTTCTCCTCACGGCAAAGAAACGTGCTACGCGGTGCAACAAGCACTTGCAGCACAGTAGCATTAGCAACACTGAGCGCACGATCGAGCAGCGAGCGGATCTTGGCGCGTTTTTGCGACCGACCGGAGAAAGCCATGCACTTTCTTTCTTCTTTTTATTACCAACAGCGGCAAAATACAACATGCCGCTTTCGTGGAACAGGCTGTGCAACTCGATTGACTCCGCAATCTTCTGGCGCTGTTTCTGTCCACACGTCTTGCCCTCGTTTGTCTCCGACATTTTCTGCGCAACCTAGCTTAGAAAAAACCTTTGACAAAAAAACCCTAGAAGCATATGAAACTGGATGTCTGATGACTGCGTGGGAGCGACATGCACGGTTTGGCTAATAACAACAGGCCAATCCGTCAGACCGACAGCGACCAAGTGTAAACAAATCACCGAGTCGGTGAAAAACTGAAAAAACTTCGTAGTTTCACAACCCCCCTCGCGCCTGCCTCAATTGGCATGCGAGTTGTTCGAAATTGTATGCGTTCTTTTTCATGGAAAATAGACCGCCCTTTTCACCTTTGCCCCATCGTCCGTTATTTTGATTACTGCAATTATTTTGTTGTTGATGTTGATGATGTTGATGTTGTTGTTGTTGATGTTGTTGTTGATGTTGTTGTTGTTGTTGTTGATGTTGTTGTTGATGTTGATGTTGTGTGTTGCTGCTGCTAGTGTCATTATTGCAGTCGTTGCAACGAAATTTAGTTTCTCTAGATGTTACAAAAACAGCTCATTAAACTCAAGCCCAGTCGGAAGTCCTCGTTGTGCATTATCGACTTTGTTTCATCTTACCATATTCGCGCGCCTTAATATCACACACACACAGAGACAACAGGTCTCGAAGTTGTAAAAAGTGTTCTTATGATATGTTTCACTGGTTCGTGTTTTAAAGCCCATGCTAGGCATCTCATACAATCTCATGTGTCTCATACCTGAATTCCTGCACTCTATATCTTGCGCCTCTTAGAGCCTTGCGTGACAGCCGGTAGTCGACAGACATCGCGCGCCTTTGAGTTACTTCTATATAGTTGTACTGTAGTAGCCAAAGGCTCCTCTTAAGAGTTCCACACGGGTGTAGCTTGTCATTCAACACCAGATGCAGTCGACACATTTGCGCAGTAGTCTTTCTATGCGCAGCTTGAAGCCCGTCTGGCCTCATATTGACGAACACCGACGACTATTTGAATATGGGCCGCATTCTTTTACACTGATCTTGCTTCGACGTATTTTTACAAGAAGGTTCGTACTTATGCACAGTTGCCCTGCAATGCTGAATATTCATACCATAAGTGATCTATCTATCTTGTGTAGTTTTCTATATATCTGTCGCCGCGTATTGCATCGCGTATTGCAGAAACAACGTTACGTCATACGCCTCAACGGTACGAGTATTTCTTACCTCAACGGAACTGTCAAATTCGTTACCATCGACCGCAAGAAGCAAACACATTTTTTCAATTTCATTTTTCTTTCAAAATTTCTTTGTCTCGTATCCCTAATTAATGATCTGCTTAGCAACTGTTTTTTTTTTTTTTTGTAAAGGTAACTGGTAAAATGCGTGATGCACACCGGGCGTCGTTGTTAAAGCCACGGTAGTTCGGAACTCACAAACCCACTAAAACCCAGTTCTCCTCTTTGCCCCTTGTCGCGGGTTGGCCGCAGTACTGTCGCGTTCTCGAGATTACTTCACTTGGCTACACTTTTTGTTTTGTGTGGCGGTTATTTTCGCCGCGGAGACAGTTTCTTCTAATCTTCTTATAATAATCCAGGATTCATGATTCTTGAGGAGCGCCTCTACAAGGGCTTGGCATGCCAGGGGTTCGTCAGTCGTAAGTTACTCCGGGATAGTAGCTCTCGCTCGGTGAAGACAAAGGCGGAGCGTTCATTGTAGTGCCTTACATCGTCAGCCTCCCCTGAGTTGCTGAAAGCAGCCACCATGACATGTTAGCAGTTGCGCATGTGGGTAGGTAAGCGAGCCGTATTTGAGGCTGCACCATTTTTTGAGATCAGAGAGTATTGATTTTGTCTAATGTCCAGGATGGCTCGGCTGGATTGTTCCCATTGTTGGCTCCATTTGCTTAGGGTGTCTGTTCTGCTGATTAGTGTTACCTCAGTCCGGCCGTTAATTAAGGGGTTTCTTGATTAACGGCCGGACGGAGCGAACACTAACCAGCCGAACACCTACCTAGCTAATAGCCAAAGAAAATTATTAACAATTTCATAAACGAAGGTAGAATAAGCAGTTCGTTACATAGTCATCCTGTGACTGAGGAACAACTATATTACTATCACCACGGTTTGATGCTTTGAACTTTTTGCTCGGTTCCCATACAATGCTTTATTTTGATAGGGGTCACTTCCATTAGCATTGACGTTAAATAAACGTCTAAGCACGTATAAACTTTGTAGTCTGGCACATACTTTGTTTAGTTGTGATTGCACGAATCAGTCCGTACCCTTTCTGGCTAAATGTTGTACTTTTATTTTTATTAAGTTTGCGCCCAAATTGCGTTGTACATAGATATTCAGTACCTCTAGCAACTATCTTGACTTATTGCATTTGTAACCAAACAAACCATTTAGCATCCGCAGAAAAGAATCAGCAGTTTGAAACTAATTCTTTGCTCGTTCTCTGAGTCTGCCAGTCTATTTTAAGGTACTGTTTCGACGACAACTTTTGCATATGCATATTTATTTATAGAGAAGGTTGGCTTGTAGGAGACCGCTTTATGCCATCAATTCGTCTTTAGCTTTTAACCACCGTCGTATTTGAGCTTTCTCCATCAGAAAAATGTACACGCGGGTGAATGTTTAACTGGATTTAAAAACTAACGAGGAAAAAAATTCTACCCGGTTATTTTCGAACCAAGCATCGGTCACCTGAGTCACCAGCCACTGCTATATATATATATATATATATATATATTTAACGGCAACACGCCATTTCACTTTCGTAGGCGTTCTACAAACAGATTTTGGCCCGAGCCTACATTTGTAGTTTTTCAGAATACGTAGCCATGCATACTGGTGTCTTGGTTCTAGAAGGAAATTTCCAGCTACGTCCAAGAGATGAGTACCGCTATTTTCACTTGCTACTATTTCCACACTACGTCACGACACGACTATTTTCATCATCAAACACGTCAAGCTGACAACTGACGGGTCAATGGTGTGGGCAAGCGGCTTTCAGCAGGGCTTTTAGGCACGTGTCGCCTGCACGCACGGCCTGCATTGTCACCCGTATCCGCGCTGCTGCTACTGTTGTTGTTGTTGTTGTTGTTGTTGTTGTTGTTGTTGCTATTGTTGTTGTTGTTGTTGTTGTTGTTGTTGTTGCTATTGTTTTGTTGTTGTTGTTGTTGCTATTGTTGTTGTTGTTGCTGCTGTTGCTGCTTGCGGCTGCAGACGCTGCCGCCCTGATCAACCCTACCACCAGCACGAGCACTACGAACCAATAGTGGGTGTCACCATCTGCTGCACCACACGCACTGGCGTGCCTTCGTGCCACGACACCGAGGATGCGGTCTGTCGTCGACAACTCACGTCTGCGTGTTCTGCCATTCGCCGTCGCCGGTGCCGCCGCCGCCACGGCCGCTGTCGTCTCTCTGCCCATCTGTCTATGGGCTTCTCGGGCCCGATTCCGGCCAGTAGCCGCACCTACCTACGGACACACGCGTCTTCCTTCACTCGACTTCACCTGATTTCACTTGACTTCACTTGCTCACTCCCCCTTCTCGATCACTCTTTCTTTTCTCTTTCCCCTTACTCCCTCTCTCTCTCTCTCTCTCTCTGTCTTCTATATATATATATATATATATATAGATATCTTCCTCTATCAATATCTCCCCCTTTTCCATCTATCTCTCCAGCTTTCTCTTTCATGGCTTAATCCTCTCTCTCTCTCTCCCTCGCTTCCCCTCTCCCGTTCTCTCTTACGCCCAGTTGTTATTCGGTCGTTCACAGAGTGGCAACACACAACGTGACTGACAACGTCACCCGAAGCAGCTACAAGCTGCTAACATCGTCTACTACGGTCGTGCTGGCTTGTCAATGGTTGTTTGTGCCCGCCACCGTTCGGTGGGTCGGTCGGTCGGTCGGTTGGCTTTACTATGGCCGGCCGGCTTAGACCGAGTCGATTAGCGTTACTACGACTACTACTACTACTACTACTACTACTAGCCACCTCTACCTTCGTCATCTTGTTGCACTCTTCATGCAGCAGGCTGTCCTTCATAATAGCAGCTCTACCTATGAAGACAGCGTCGACGAAGAAGAAGAAAAAGAAGAAGCAGCGCTGAGGAGAACAGGACATCAAAGACGAAGGAAAAAGAAGACCGGTGCACTCGTTTTTGTTTGTTTACTTTTGAGTAGATCTGCTTCTTGTCGCAGTACTGTTGTATACTGTGTAAGGGTACTGTTGGTGGTACTGTTGATGGTGTGTAGTGCTCTAGTGTTGTTACTAATGCAGGGTGTTGTTGCTGGTGCTGCTGTTGTAGCTATTATTATTATTGTTATTGTTGTTGTTGAGTCAGAGTCGCGGGGTAGATCTCTCTATCTACTACAACGTCTTACCGACCAGTGGAGCAATTGATAGTGAATATTCATAGCCGTTATTTCTATTGTATAAAACATTGCCGTTATTTCTATCTTATAAAACTTTGCCGGTAAATCTTATAAAACTTGGCTTAAAAAACAGCTACCGTCGCGTTCCATAGCAGTAATCGGCCGCTTGGGGTTAACTTGATGCTAAGATAGCTGCACTCGAACACAAGCTCCAAGTGAACACTACCGAGATTCGACCTGTGTAAGCGTCTAAGCGTACCATCCAAGTAGGACTTCAGCCACACATATTCGTCGAAGAGCAGACGACAAGGACCAGTTTCCTTTAGACGTAGACCACCTGAATCACACGCGTTAGCGATACCTTCCTCGAATGGCTCTTCTTCCTCCGGAAATGCGACTCAGTCTTGCGCAGATGTTACTGTGTAGGGCTGAGTCGCAAAACGAACCAGTTTTTTTAATTTAGTTATTTATCTGTTAGGATTCTGTCATGTTTTTTTTGCCGGTAAGAACCGGATCAACACTCGCACTTGAGGGCATCCCTGCACGTTGCGCGTCGTACGACAAACCTAGCTAATTTCTAGGATTTTGGGATTTTGATGCCATGTCCTTGTGTTGAATATCATGTCATCTCTAGCCAACAGAAGTCTTTGGCGAACTTACGTAAGAAAAAAACTGTAGATTGGGAAAAAGCACACACTACAATACGTACGAGATCAAACCATCATTCTTCCTAGCACATTTGTTCCCAAGTCTTTCTCGATCTCTCTCTCTCTCTCTCTCTTCTAATTAACCCTCTCTACCTTCATATATTTCTTGCCGCTATTCTCTTCTCTTCCTCTCTCTCTCATATTTTTAAATCAGTGTATCTCTGTGTTGTTCGGCCACTATAGGCAGTTTATCGTATTATCTATCCGTCTATGCTTGTCCTTCCGTTGGCTCCCGCAGCTAGAGCGGTGATAGCGCTTCAGAGGCGGCGGCGGGCGCTGCCTTATTTGGGTGATGATACCCGCTCGTTGGACGCGCTGTGTCACCTGTCATCGTAAACAAAGCTACCGTCCCCAGAAAATTCTTTCGTAGAGGCCGCCACCACGCCAGCAAGACGCCAGCGCGACGTCTCACCATGTTCGCGTCCACCCGCGCAATACGTGTAGTTGTTGTGAGAGGTGTTATTGTTGTTGCTTGTATTTGCTGCTTCTGCTATTGCTGCTCTTGTTCTGGTGGTCGCAACAGCCGAATTAACATCTTACATTGTAATTGGTATGATTCTTTGGGATTAAATTAGTCCCAAAGAATCATCATACCAATTACAATGTGAAAGATGAGAGGGAGAGAGACAGCACACGCAAGAAGAGGAAGAATAAGAATAGAAATACAACTATGCTTCTTGAGGTTGTTCGCATGGCTGTGGCTCTTCGATGGCGAATCGATCGAGCCGGTGGATAAATTATTACTTAGAGCATCGGAGGACTAATCCGCACGGACTCCTCGTCACGTTTTTATACAAGGTTATCTAAAGCTTGGACTTAGCTGTTCTGGATGTTCTGTCCAAAATAGCACATACGACGTGTCTCTGTCTTGAGTGTCCTGGTAACTTACCTGCAAACACATGAAAATTAGCGATATCTCGTTAGTCGACTCGACAACCAGACATCCGAATTCGTCTGTCCTTTACGATCTGACAAGCACAGTTACAACTGTGATGGTTGTTACAGCAATAGTAGTGTGAAAACCTGATTTTATTGATTAAAAAAAAAGCTGTTTCCGGGTTACTGCTAAGATTGCACCTGCCCCGTGCACTGAGAGATACTACGAAACAACGTCTCCGCAGGCAATGTTTACCGCAGTCCCTGATGATATAGGCGTAGGCCACAGCAATTGAGGACAACCTAGGACGAACAACAGTAGGTAAGCCAAGGCCGGTTATGCTGTCTAGTACACCACTCTTCGACTGGACAGTTGCAATGAGAGGGGCCACCATCCGAAGGTGTATGCATCTTTGGCCAGTGCGCTCTGTACTGTTCTGGGCAGACTCATGTACACTCTTTTTTTTTTTATAAGCAACCCCTTTATCCTGCGTCGCACAGGTTGCAGTCAATTGGCCGCACAGTCTTGTAGTCTGCTGAGTCGCAATCGTTAAGCGTGTCAGCGTTAGTTGACATCGCCCGCTCTACGGTCTAGTTTTCAGGTAGTCGAGCTTCGCCTTGAATGAGGGAGTCTCTTTCGGGCGGTGAGACAAGCCGTCTCAAAAAGTGTTTCGTAGTAGTGGCAAACAGCATTTGCAGTGTACACACGCACCTAAATACCTACACATGACACATATATGCATGCGGTCAGCATAGAAGTATTAATACATCTACATAGCGTCGAGAAACGATCAATTAGCCCTATTTTTATCAATCTTATACTTACCTATATATACCCACATTACACATACGTATATGCGTTTAGCGTAGAAGTATAAATACATCTACATATACTCTGAGCTAAACGTTATCCTGATCAATCTAGTTTTGGCGACTTATATATATATATATATATATATATATATATATATATTATATATATATGCAAAAAGGTCCATCGTCCATCTTGTACGAAAATTGATCCACAAATCCTAGAAGAATGAGATCGCCTCTCCCCCTTCGCTTACGAACTGCCAACGGCGGTGTCAAAACCAGAAACGAACAGCTGTTCCCGCCGATCACGACCAGTGTCGTCATCTTCAAGAAAAGGTCACCGCCCTGAACGGAACTCGCTAAGCGGGTCACGCGTATCTCTATAGGAAATGCCAGCTGCCGGAAGAAATGCTCCTATAACATCCTTTATCAAAATCAATATTATAATTTTCCGGCTTTATGTACCAATTGTGATATATATATATATATATATATATATATATATATATATATATTGGATGCATTTATTATTCGCTTTACGGTACACCTAAATAAACATGGCACCCTCTTATATCAGGGCGGCCTAGAGCGGCAGCACAAGCGGACATGTTGAGATATCTAGGGTTTCTCCAACAGACCTTAGGTGTAGCATGGTCACTGACTCTCAACGGCATTGTTTGTCGTCGTCTAACCTCAATGAGCGTCATTTAATGATTCAATAAACATATATATATATATATATATATATATATTGCTCGCTCATCGAATTTGTTCGGCTCTCTGAAAGGTGTTGCATATTAAGGTATTAATAACTGTAACCACACAGCAACTACCGTTAATTAGTGCCCTTCCCAGTGGCCAGTACGGTGTATCCAGACGTCTGAAACCTCTCTTGCGAAAGGAGGCCAGATGTTATTAGACTACGTTGCCCCCTCTTGGCGTCGATAACGATACGGGCCTGCGTTACGTCTGGTCTCGCTACGTATACGATAGAGTGTCTGCTGCAGCCGATTACGAATAATTGATTCTCGTGCTGCTGCTGTGGGTGACGGTTAGGATTTGCTCGTTGAAAGCTCCCCCCCCCCCCCACGCGAGGAGAGTGACATCGAGAGAGATGGATAGGTTTTTTGCTACACGGCTCAAGCTTGCCATGGATGTGTTACCTGCTTACGGGTGCTATTGTTGCCGCTGCATTCGGCAACGACACATGTCGTTATATCAGCCGCAACAAGCGAGAGAGAGGTCTACTGACACCTGGAGGCGAGAGGTCTACTGCGTTAGAGACGGTGAAGGCCATCATCATCCTAATAATGCATGCATGCAAGTTCTGTCTCGTTCTCCCCCTCTTCTCTACGATCTATCTCTTGGTGTCTCTCGTTTTTCTGCAGCAGACCAAAATGGCATTTACGCCATGCGGCGCCGATCGGCCTTGACGACAAAACACGATAGCCTTTGTTTATCTCTGTGCGTAAAGCATGGAGAATCGTGCGGCGATATCGAGGTCGAGGTCCCTTTTGGTGAGTAACTACGACGATGTGTATCGTATGCCTAGCTGTGTGCATGAAAAGGCCCATAGCAGCAGCAAGGAGGACGGAGGGCGACCCTGTTTAGGTCCTTACGCCCACGACTAAGGCATAGATCGATCAACAAGGCGGCGCGGCCCAGCAGAAGTTCTACATCTTGCAACCTAGCCTCCACTCGACTGTAACGAACTGTCAACCAATATTATGTCATCTGCGACATCTGCCCTAAGGGTACAATCGCAAATCAACCACCCTGCCGACCTACCTTTCTATATATATATATATATATATATATATGTATATATATTTATATATATATATATATATATATATATGTATATATATTTATATATATATATAGCGCCAGGTCTATACGTTCCTTCTGGTTGTCGGCGACGTGACAAATAGTTTCGTCTCACTGCCAGTAGCACATACTTACACAAGTCGAGCTTTGGCTACTCTGTATCACAATTGTAGATCATATATATTTATAAGTGGAATTTATTACTTTACCATTACTTTAGAAGTAAGATCGTGTTAGATAGCTTGTTTATGCTATTATCACTATTACCCTGCCGTATTCCTAGTTACCACTATTCATTATGTAGAAGTTGAACAGTGGTTTTCTAGAGTTAGTTTGAGTAAATACAAAATTTACACATAAATGCAGACGTCAACACATTGAAACAAAGAACCGCAATACACATAACATTTATATTAAGCATGCTTTGTCTCACAAGGGTAAATACATTGTAAGAGTGACTAGACCAGTCAAATACTTAATTAAATCAGCATTAACATGCAGTTAGAATAGTGCGTTTACTCTTAAAAATGTTAAAGTAAAATACATAGAAAATAGATATGGAACAAACATTGCACTCCAAACCAATATCGAGACAGCGTGAAAGGTCGCACAAACCGCTCTCCTCGTAGCCGGTGCACTGTATTCGGCCTTTCGATACGTTAGAGACACAGCATAGTCTCACCCAACAATGGCTTCAAGCAATCTCTCTCTCTCTCTCCTCTTTACCTCTCTCTCTCTCTCTCTTTCTATATATATATATATATAGGATATTTTGCCGTAAGACAATCGCCGCCGCATTGCTGAAGCGCTGACGGCCATTCAACGTCATCTCAATTAGATTCGTTCTTAGATGCTTCAAATGTGCTTACGCCTCGATGAGGCTCGACGGCTGCATAGGTGACAGCACCGTCACATTTAAATAAATACACTTATAGCTCTAGATAGTCTAACGTATAATTGGCGGTATCATACAGCGACGGAAGCTCCAGCTCATCACCGACAGAATGCTGCGCAATACAGCCAGCGACTACGCATTGCAAACTCCGGATGTTCGACAATATGGGCAATATTGGATTAAAAGTTTTCCTTTCTAACTTGGTTATTCTCTCGCACCGCTCAGGGATCTGCACAACATTATACTATTTGTTTCCAGACCCTCAATGTTTTTTTTAGCGCTTTTAAAGCGTAAACATGCTGCATATACATATATATATATATATATATATATATATATATATATATATATATATATATATATATAACTGCAGGACCCTCTTATATTATTACTGCCGACACAGGGATTTGGCCGTGCTCCAAGTTGGCGCAGGTGTATGGCCTTGAGAGTGCAGAGAGTGACGTCCAGAGAACGGTCACACTAAGTGCGGAAGTATGCCTGTACTCGATTTTGGCGGCTACACCCAAACACTGTCGCATACAAGCATATAACCCTCAACCACCATACTTCGGAGTTGGATTTGGATTTGGACTTTGGAGTGGTATGTACAAAACTGACAGTACTCGTCGTGGCCAAAAACGACATGGCTTTTATTCCTTCCATGAAAGTGAAGTGCAACAGATTTAAAATAGATCGAGCACTGGCAGAGGCAGTAGTCACAAGCGTCTTATTGTAAAACTGTGTTTGACTGCGTCTGCTGACAGCGGCTAACATTTAACAACGGCGAGAAATGACTTTAACAATTTTGAGTTTGTTGTAGAGCCCACCTAATGGAGAGGCGATACAGCAGATCTTAATGAACACAAAAGAATATCGCAGGCCTATTTTTAGACATATTGCAGTAAGCAGGAATAGAACTGCAGACTGCTTTCATTGAGACAGCTTTCTAATTACGGGTAAACCAAAACAGCGCAATAAATGGTATATAACCGAGATAAAGAGAACAAGCTCACTATCATTATGACCAAAACAAAATTTCTTTAGTTCGACCATGGAGAGCAAAGCGCGGCCAACAATAAGCATATTATACATTACGTAGCAAGAACCTTCCACGGTCGAGTGCTTGAAATGCCTTAGAGAAACGCTATATCCCGGCACCTGGGGAAGGGAAGTAGCAAACAAGGGCCACTACGCCGATAATGCTTCTTCGAAGTATGCAGAAGGGGAACGTAAAAACCACCATATCCATTTTTAGACTAAAGTAGCCTTAAGTATGAAATAGTACCTTTGAACGCTTAGACGCATCTCAGCTACGAAACAAAATTTAAAAAAATAAGGTCAAAAGTACATACACTAAACAGATGTTCAGAGTACCGCGAAATGTCACGGTAACATTTGCATTGCACATTTATACAAAGAAAACATATTTGCTAAGAGCTTCGTAGAAGCAAGAGATACGCCTGCAATGCGGTTCTGTTTTAAAAAAAAGTACCGGATTATCGAGAGGAATGCAGCATGGCCTTCGCCTTTAGTATCTTCACTAATGGGCCTGCAATTAAAACAAAAGGGCTGCTGGCACTATCACAGTGTTAGGCAACGGCGTTTAATTAATGTATGAAGATGGGGCAAATTTAAAAGCATGGAGAGACGCCAGCATGTTGCGTATGGCTAAATGAAAAAAAAAAGCCGAAACAAAGCCACAGTCGTAGAGAGGAATGCCACAGAAAAGTTTTATATATAAAACGTTCTCAGGGGTGCCGGCATGAAGTCTTTCTGGATGAAAGGAGGATAATACTAGCAAACGTGATTAGGTATAGGAAAAGTAGAGCAACACAACCAACGGCTCTCGAGTTGCTAAAGGAGATGTGGGTGACATTATTGAAATCGCGAGACTTCCTTTATGTCGTGCTTCTGATCCTGAAGGCTGCATTTGATGTGGCTCCGAGAAACAACTAGAGCTAAGCTAGAAAGGATTCCTACGTACCCGCGAAATCGCTTGACAGCATTTTGAGAATGATTGAACAAAAACAAAAAAGTGAAGTGGAAATAGCTGTCCACGGTCACGTAGACGACAGGGGTAGCTTATGGGGAGGGGTTATTCCCTGCCGTTCTCAGCACATTAAAAAAGGATTGAGTCAGGTGTAGAGAACTATGGTACTGTACGCAGACGGCCAGCCGATTGTCTAAAGCAAGGAATAGAGACCGTAATGAGAACATAGATGAGAGGGGGTTACAAATGAGCGGGAAATTAAACAAAACAGTAGCGGTAAAATTAAGCCGAAGGAAGTCTGCCAAGAGACGGTAAACTCCACATTACAAGAAACGTAACAGATTTTATTAATAGGTTTACCTGCTTGCGGATCACACTATCGGCAACTGGTAATGGCTTTAAAAGCTACGTTGAAACTCACAGACTGTTGGTCAGGGCTGTTGCGGCACTAAAAAACCCTTAGATGCTATTAATGCAAACGACCGTAGCCCTTACTAAACTTAAGATACAACCAGTGTGTATATACAGAAGTGCCGGTGTAGACTGGGGGGGGGGGGGGCTAGTACGCTGCCATGGTTGTCATCTAATGGGGTGACGCCGGTTCAATCACTGTTGTTGATCCATGAAAGTAAGCGACCACGCTTTTACAAGGGCTGTTAGCGAAAGTTTAGTTATCTCAATAAACCTTATCTACCAATTTTACGGTGAAATAAATGCTTAATAGAATTAAGTCAATAATTCCGCGAATGCTGCCGCTCCAAGCGACCCCCGGACAGAAGTGTGACATGTGTATTTATTTATGAATGTCAAGCAAACATATATGCTTCCATTCATTTACCACCTATTTGAATAAACTGATCGTAGGAGATATAAGACTCATAGAATTAGAGTTTTATTTTTTGAATTTTATCGGTTGTCGAATTCGCGGAGAATAAAAGTTGGTTTACTTGAGAGGGTACACTACTCACAACTGACATTCAAGCATAGTACGGTCTAGCAAAACCAAGGATTTTTGAAAGCTATATGGCTAAGTAATGCGGGCAGTTGGGGGCTATAGATGTGGGAGACCTATAAAACCTCAAAATACCAAAGTATACCCTAGCGAGCGGAAGAGGTGACAGGCAGCCATATAGCAACCTCTTGTGCTACACATGGATTTCATCATGTGCTATGTTGTAGCGACGGTTTTCACCAACGCGATGAAAGATGCAGATGTGTGAGGTGCCTGGATGAAAAGAACAGATATCCTGCCGCAGTATGTCCGGCGGCTCACTCTATAGCCGCGTTACCAATTGCATTAATTATGAATTAAACTATTTTACAAAAAAACAATATAAATATATATATATATATATATATATATATATATATCGAGATATATATATATATATATATATATATATATATTATATATATATATATATATATAGTGCAAAAGCACATAACCAAGTGTTACGAGGGTGCAGATCCATTTATGGCAAGTTCCTACACACACATATATATATATATATATATATTCTTGGAGACGGACCAAGCTGTGAGCTGTCTATCTGCGTAGATAGCCTACGGATTAGTTTAAAGAACCGCCAACCTGACAAGACAACAAACAGCCAGTCTTTGATCTAGTGCCATATGCCGCGGTCTCGCGGGTAACGCCTGCTTCTCTACAAGTGAATTAACTGTTGTTCGTAGCCGTTGCGGTTGATGTTTTTGTAGTCGTTGTTAATATTACTAGTAGTCGTAGAACTAGTAGTAGTGATAATGTTGTTGTTGTTGTGGTTATTGTTGCTGCTGCTGTTGTTGTTGCATTAGTGGTGACCACGCTAAGGCTGCCGGTGCTGTTGTTGGCAGGCAGAGCAAAGGCATTCGCTGAGAGAGCCGACTCGAGCCGTTGGCCGGGCCGCGACCCGGCGCGCGGGGCCCCATCATCAGCGGCCGCCTTGTCGGTGACAGGATTCGGCTTAATGTCGCCACACGATAGCTCCACCACTACGCGTACTTTTGGCACTTGTCAAGTCGAACAGCGATGCCAAAATGTCAAGAATGGCGTCGGCGGACGCTATTTGCGTCATTTCTGCTGTGGTAGTTGTTTCAGCTGCTGGTGCTTCTGATGATGTTGTTGTTGCTGTTGTTGTTGTTTTTGCTGTTGCTGCTGCTGCTGCTGCTCTAGACTCAGTCATCATGCGACACGGATCGCATTGTGAGAAGATAACAGCTTTGTGGAATTAAAGTGTAAACACCTTATAACTCGATCGGCAGACGCTCCGCAGGGACTCCTCACCGAGTACAGTGACAGCAGTATAATAATAATAATAATAATAATAATAATAATAATAATAATAATAATAATAATAATAATAATAGGAACAGCAGCAGTAGCAACAATTCGTGCAAGGACAACAATAATTCTAACAACAATGATATCAACTACAACAACAACAATAATAACAACCACAACAACAATAATTATAACAATAATAATAACAACAACAACTTCTAATACTACTACTACCACTGCTACGGTGACAACGTAGTGACTGTAAGCCAACCGAGACGTTCGTTTTGATGTGAATAAAATGAAAAAAAAAAAACTTAAATTATCATTGTTTTTGTTGTCCTTAATATTATTGTTGTTGTTGTTAATGATAATGATGATAAACATGTGCACTCTCGTTCGTTTTTCGGAGGAGGCAATCAAGGTGACGGGTTTGTGATACGTTCATGCCGCCGCAAAGTGTCACGTCCGGACACAGTTTCTGATGCTTATTCTGCATTCGCTTCTCCCTCCAGCTTGCCCTGTCGCTTTCTCTCTCTCTCTCTCCCACACACACACACACACAACAGACACAACAGACACACACACACTATCTAGCTTGCTCTTTCTCTGTCTCGTTCCCTGGTCGATTGAGTTCTCGGAATCAGCCGACGCAAATGTGTTTCGCGGTGTATTCCTTTGCGGGCGATGCGACAAGGAACGTCTAAACGAGCGCGCATGAGCGGGATGAGGCGTCGTATTGATGATGCTGTTGTTGCTACTACTACTACTTGTTGCACCCACAACGATCGCAGCCTCATTCAGCATTGTCGGCACGGCGTGGCGATGAAAGAAAAAGAAAAGCAAACTTCATCAAGGTGAAGCCGAAGCCGAACTCCTAGCCGTGCTGACAGCTCGACCGCCTGACAGCCCTAGCAAGAGGAAGAGGTCGACGGCATAATGCAGCGAAATGAGTGAAGAAACGAACGCTCTGCTGTCTGATCACACGCACATCCGACATACGGAAAACGACGTAGCGGGCGTGTTAAGTGTCTTCACAGACCGCTTTCCGGTTCGGTTTTGTTTTCTCTCATCTCTCGTATGAATGAACACATCTGACGCACCACCCTTCGGCGGTGCAGGAATCATAGGTCGTTTCGGCGGCAGAAGACGCATAGAAGACAAATGTACAGAGAACGCTTGCCGCCCAGCGTCTGTGAACGAGCAACGAAAACGAGCTAAAAACAATCGGAAGGCACAGGCAGTCAGGCAAACTGATACACAGACAGAGAAACATTATCTAGAACAGTCGGAACAGAACCGAGAGAGAGACGAAGTGCCGCGCTGAGATGCTAGATGATTGAGCAGATTAAATCATGTCAAACGAGACTCGACAATGTCTCGCCTGTTTCGCTAGGTCCATCTTTTTAGTCTAGCCTCGTTCCTAAGAAGTCGTCTCGTTGCTATATACAGGGTGACCGGACAATCTCCTCTAAAACTCTGGGGTATGTTCAAACCAGGTGAAAAATCACTTTTGCCAATGGAAAGGGGAGCAGGAATGTTTCGTGTATAGGAGTAAGATGATTTTTTAATGCATTTTTTTAAACTGTGAGTTTAGGTAGGCTGTCCGACACAAACTTGTAAAATACACGAATCCGAGGAACGGATTACTTACTTGAAAAACCAAGCATACTGACGCATTCGGAGAAAATTCTGAAAAATATCTGGTCTTAGCTAGATCAGGAGCCATTGTGATACTAAGAAGAGTTTGTAAAATTATATTATTGTACATAGAGTTCCTACTCTAGCTAAGACTAATCATATTTCAGTATAATGATGATTAGTAGAACGATGTATTTGCTCCGAGATGAGCCGGTACGCCTGATTTTTTAATTGAGTAATGCGTTCTCTCACAGACGTCCATTTTATATACTAATATCGGACAGCCTACCTAGAATCACAGCTTGGAAAAAATTTCATCTTAATCTTACACGAAACATTCCGCTCTCCATTTCCATTAGTAAAAATTATTTTTTACCGAGCTCGAGCTTGCCACAGAATGTTAGAATAGATTATCCAGACACCTAGTATATATATATATATTTTTTTAGTTATGGCACCGTCTTCTTCAGACGGCAAAATTATTTAAGTTAAAAAAAATCTTCATTAAGCATGAAATTTCCATTATTAAATAAATTCAAACAATTATAACTATTCAGGTAATTTTGCAGAAAAAGGCTATCGCCCGCGAATATATATATATATATATATATATATATATATATATATATATATATATATATATATAATATATATATATATATATATATATATATATATATTTGGTAAATATATATATATATATATATATATATATATTTGGTAAATACAAATAAATAAAATTAATAAAAATAACGTGACTCGGTTCCATGGCGGTATGGTCTAGAAGCTAGTCATTCATCTGGGTGTCGCAGGTTCGATCCCTGTTGTTGATATATGTGTTGATATAATCGCAGGTCAAATGATAAATCGAACTGCTTTGACTCAGCGGACATGCTGCCTCAAGGTCAGTTCTAGGAGAAACCCTAGATATTTTAATAGCCCACAATGGACGGATGATGGTCTAGATTTAAAAACCTCCTTAAAAAATGAATTCTATTGCAGGTGCCGTTCCTGAATGTCTCTCTTGAGTTTGCTATTGGTTCAATTAGGCATACCAGAGAGAAGTACAATCTGCGATAGCATCATCATAATCATTACTAAATGTGTAGTTATCTTTTATCGTAAAATTAGAATAGAATCTAATGCACTTTACTGACATAGTAAAGGGGGTACATAGGTATATGTTATGCGTGTAGTGGTAATAGCAGACTGAAACAACTGCCCCAGTGCGAGCATGTTAATTACATTGTACTTAATAAAATGAAACCTCGCGGGAACCATTTGCATGGATTCCTTTTGACATGCGTAATACCAGCACATTGTTAATATGGCTCGTCAATAGATAAGGGGTCAATAGAAAATGGTTTCTCACTTTTATATGCCAAATAGTCATACGTCAAAGGATCGTGTTTCTGGTGTGGTGCATTACGCCCAGACAGAAGCCACTTATTCTGGCATTACGCGCGGAATAAACCATTGAGACAGTTGTATTTCAGTGATTGAATAGAGTTTCTCCAGCCTAACCGTTTTAGTACGGTTCTCACAAAGACGATCAACAAATAACTTATTATTAAACGAGTAAAAGCATTAGCACATGACACGGAGGAATGTCGAACTAATTCACAACGATGACGTTCCATCACTTCTACTTATGAACAAAGATGATGTTTGTACGTCACACAACTCATATTTCGATTGGTAAAGATTAGATCGCTTCTCAACGTATTCGTGGTGTTTAGTCCTAAACCACCGTCGCGATGCATATTCCTTTCACTAGCTACGCTAATAACACTATGTACGTATATATATATATATATTTGTGAGAGTGTGATCAAGATCGTATACATTTCGTAGAGAGGCGTATGTATAGATGAAGCGCTCTATATGGCTTAGAAACAGTTTGGCTTTTTATGACATCATAAGCGCTAATTTGCGTTAAAGCTAGATAGAGAGAATTATTGGCTAGGCGACAAAATCGGCCTAAACCTACAGCCTATAGGTCCTAGCTGAACAGCAACCATGCATTTTATGACTATTACCACGATACACGATCGATGTGGCGATAACTCCTATTATTATTCTCATCCTAGCTCCTAAGTTCCATGGGCTCGACAATACAAGCGGCGTTTCTTCGGCACACTGCAAGCGACAGCAGTTGCCGTAAAAACTCTCTTTCGCGTCGGTTGCCTCTGAGATCTGTAATCCGTCTGCCCAGCTCACTAATGAATCTCTTGGTTGCATTGCTTAGCGGACTCATTGCATTCATAGATATTGGTACTTGGTTTAGCCTGTCTCCAATTCCTGGTGCTTGCGTTTTTCCAATTTTCTGCGGCAACCCATCCTGCCTCTAGTGAACTGTGACGCAGATATGAGGGAGGCACTGTGCAGGACACTGTAGCATCCCATACCAAGCATTAGCCGTTAGCTTATAGCAGGATTGTTACACCATCGTTTGTCGTCATCAAGTCTTAATCTGGACTCGGGCGTGCTTGGTATGCCAGCCTTGCGTAAGTCTCTTCTTATCATTGCGTTGGCTTCAGCGTGTCTAGAAGCTCTACCGTGGCTTGTAATGCAGTTAAGGCTTTTAATGCATTCGTTTTTATAATACGTTCTACTCAAAAATGCCACTGCTTTGGAAAGAGACCGATTTTGCGACACTCTGTATTAAATCCGCCAGCTAGCTTTGTTGCTCCGTCTTTTATATATATATATATATATATATATATATATAACGCTTTACTAACAGTTGATTGGACAAGAGAATTCTAGCAAGCTGGCGAACAAATATAATACAACCAATTAAAGAATGATTGCTTCTGCCGAGATCGATTGTCAGAGACAATTCATAAAGATTTTAATTTTCATAAAAAATAATTAAACCTTCTTCCCAGTATTCTATTTTATATTTTTTCTCAGTAAATGATGGAGCCCATCTTACCGACCAAGGTATTCGGCAATCCGTCATTGTGATACAAGAGACTCGCAAGCCTTGTTTTGTTCGTACTGTACTGTTGCTGGATTCAGCCAGGCGGTAAAGAAGGTCTTAGCTCGTATATATATATATATATATATATATATATATATATATATATATATATATATATATATATATATATATATATATATATATATATACATATATATATATATATATACATACATAAAGAGAGAGAGAGAGAGAGAGAGCTGAGCCGTCGGCAAAATAAAGAGCATGCCTCCTGCAACTCTGATGTTATGAAACGTCATGGCCTCAATCCCGAGAAACTACGCTCTCGCCCTAGGTAACCGAGTAGTTCCAAATCAATAATGTTTATAAAAGCAGAGTATTATACAATATGTCGTATATACATGTACATACGTGAAAACTGTACACATTTATTTGCCAGAAATGCAGTTACCTAAACATTAGCGACGTGCCTGCGAGGTGACACGTTTACTAACGGCGTCCTACTAAAGACGGCTCGGTGGCTTCGTCTCATTCGTAATGGTCTGGCTGCCAGACAAAGGTGGCGCCGTGTGGGCGGATGAGGCTGGCTGCCTTGATGGGAACGCAGAAATGCCATAGCACGCCTCGCCATGGCCGCCATCATCCCCATGTTGTTCACTTGTGCAGAAGCAAGTTGAACGAGCAACTACAACGGAGAGTAGCAAACGTGAAAGCAACGAAATGAATGCATATAATAAAAAAAGTACATACACTGCATGCATAAATGCACAGATTATTGCGCCACGAAACAAAGGAGACAGGGCCACAGAGTCGATGGGTGAATAATTGGGCGTAAAAATACCAAGCGAGGACGGCGAAATGAAGCGCAAGAGAACGAGAGAGAGAAAGATAAAGCAGTACAACGGAAAGAGAAATCATGGCATACACTAAATGGGCCATAGATTTGACCTCAAATGGTGGTTATTCTACCGAAATGGAATCTAAACGTATCACTTAGATACGAGCGCTTTAGGGTTTGTCCTATCAACCTTGTGAGTTTTGGGAACACCTCAACACCACCCGTTCGGCCCGCTTTTGCCACTGATTGGCAACTGACACTTCAGATGCTTAATCTCGACGTGAATAGATTTTTGTTCGCATGAACACAGCATAACCTTATGTCACCTGTATTAAAAAAAGCGATGGTCTGTGTGGTAAACGATGATTGAATTACTCAGCGGCTGTGTGGGTCGTGCGCGGAAGCATTAGTTCTATTCGGGTGCGAATATGCCGTGCATGCGCCCATTAGCCAAGCGTGACGCCGAGTAAACAATCCGTTTATTCCGTTACACTATTATCGGACGTTATTACTAACTATTAAAAATATTGTTGTTATTATTATTAGTACTACTATCATGATCGTTTCCTTTTTAACTTTCTGCATTGTTGCAACAGTTAGGCATATATGTAATATCGGGATTTCATATATACGTATATTCGAATATGTCTGTACGGCTTCCTCATACTACGTGTAAGGCACGCAGAGCAATGCCATAGATGAGGCAGATGTAATAGCAGCCAACATTAATTAGCCGACCATCTATATTTTACATTTAATGCGTATCTGCCGCATTGGTGGCTCTGAATCGTCGATTCAAGTACGCCAACGAGAAAAATACGAATTCATTAGGATTAAATAACAAGAACAAAAAGCCATTTAGTGTTAAATTAAAAAAAGTACAAGCAAAAGAAGTGCAGTGAGGTGCAAATAATTTTATGGGTAGTCCTTTTCGTCAGTTTACGTACGCGATAGCTATTCTAGACTAGACTATCCTCCGTCCCCCACGGGCTTGGAACTTAACCTGAGGTATATCTTCAATGCACCGAGGGCCAGACCTGTTAAGGTATCTTGGGTTTTCCCAACATTCCTTGTGGCAACAGCATGACGGCTGACTCTCAGCGGTATGGCTGTTTATTATCTATTCTCAATGAGCATCGCTCAAAAAAACTTCGCTCAATAACAGGAATCGAAGCAGCGACACCCCGGTAGATGACAACCATGACCAGCGCACTAGTCCCCCACTAGACCACACCGCCACACGCGGTAGCTATTGGTCGAACTACGATCGCAATTTACGCTGTAATAGGTGAGAGAGAGACACCTGAGATGAAGGCGGAGGTCCCACAGTTTATTAAGTAAAACAGATAGATACACAGGTTATTAGGTAATACAGATGGATGAATGTATTGATCGATGGCTGTAGCCTGTCGATAGTGTGTGCACGTGGGTAATGTCACGTCGGCCCGGTGTGTCTTGTACCGCCACCTGCTGCCAAATGAAGCGGTAGCCCCCTTGATAGAAATAGACCAAGATGGCGACTCGTATGATGGCTATACGCCATAGTTGTAACTTAAGGCCATGTCCTTGTGCGCAGGGACTGCAATAATAATAATAATAATAATAATAATAATAATAATAATAATATACGCTTTTGCAGGCTCGTGAGTTTGTTTCACGCTACGCGTCAAGACATTGTAAAGGCATTGTCCATTCTGCTCGACGTATTTGGTGGCATGAAACTTGCTTGTTCACTTGTGCAGTTTATTTAATGTGTGTCAGTACTCGTAGTTTTTTCTATAGTTCCCATAATCCGCTGTACAATCCCGTCAGTCTATCTATTCCAGCCTGTTCAGGCGTCATTGACATGCCTCTTGTCTCGTGCCGTTCGCTTTCCCGCCCACCCATTGCTCACTGCGTCTTATCTGTGCCAGGATTGGTAACGCAGCAAGTACAGAACGAGTCCAAGGCGATTTTTATCACAGGCGCGGACTGTAATCAACGCAAAGCAACAGTACCAACAGCTATGCGCACGTGCAAAAACCACGCTTTCTTCCCTTTCTGTCACGGCAATCTGCCCCGAGTGGCCCCTAGACGACCCTGAGTCAAAGCTCTTCGAGCGATTCTCCCCGCTTGAGAGATTCCTGAAGGCGACAAGATTTACTTGTTGCAAGTTTGTGGCATGGTTCATTTGCAATTTTTGCTTTTCGTCTCTCACCTCTTTTGTGTTTTTCTATCTCGTTGTTGTTGTTGTCGTTGTTGCTGTTGTTGTTGTTGTTGTTGTGTTTTCTCTTTGGCTGGTCAACGTCGGTATTTAGACCAGCCAATTTCCGTTATGGCTGCGTTTGTTGTTTAAATGTGTTTTTCATACGTGTTTATATGTACCTTATTTGTCCACAATCTACACAGCTCACGCGATTGAGTCGTAGGTAAATATACTAAGCGACCAATCCGCCACCCACTCGGCCTGCAGCATCTACCGCCTGTCGACATTCACTGAATAAGCGGTAAGCGTCTGCAATCGGATGGTTCGACGAATCGACGAAACTCACGAGGTAGATTTGAATCAATTTTTGCAAGCGACCATTGAGCAACACATGGGTATAGTCCGAGCTAACTGGATGCTAATGGCGACATTGGCCTAATTATCGATTCCGCTGTTCTCACGCGGAATGGTGCTGGCTGTTGTGTGTATATATATATATATATGCAGCTGTTCGCCCCAAACTTCTGCGGCAGCACGTCGCAATTTAATGAGCAGCTATTTTATTGTTGTTCCTATTATTACATTGCTGATACACCCACGCGGTCTATGGACTGTCGTCGCTTACTGACAGGTTGAGCGGCGTAACTTGGGGAAAATAACTTCTACCACTAGTCGGCTACTTCGACGACGACCGTTCATAGTGGAAAATTGTGAAGGTATTTGTGGTAATACCTTTCAGCTCATAGATTCTTAAGTATATATATATATATATATATATATATATACTGCGCAACAGTTCGTTTGGTTTTCATCATATGACTTTTTTGGTGCAAGTACGAGTTCTGGTCATGCGCGTGAAATAGCTGCTTAAGAGCGATTTTGTTTTGCCTTGTCGGACGATCTATTTGTGTCAGATTCTGCAATTTCTGCGGCGGAGCACCAGTGGCAACATCTACCGACGGCCGAAAGTCGTCTCGCCTGACCGAACTGGAGAGCTAGAAGACAAACAAGCCTTATGATCACTTTTCCGTAGGTTTTTTCCAACTGCCTATTCTCGTTTGCAGCGGATATTGTAAGATAGTGACTAGCAAGCCCGAAATATGACTAATTGGCCTCAGCACATGCGGTGTGGGTAGGCCAGTGCTCCATTCACAGCGCGTAATGTCCTAACGACGAAAATAATAATAACAACGACATTAACATGGCAACCAGCCAACACTCAAGTCATTTAAGGGTTAAAAGTTCTATGTGGAGTTGTGGCGTTTATTTGTGATATGTACACACATACTTGTCTGTCGTATACGTACACACGTGTGAATACACACACACATGCTAGTGTACCTAAATAATATTCACCTTAGTTCTACAGCACAATCAATTTACAGTATTAACCAGTGTTCGAGACAGCGACAAAAATGGCTGACAAGTTCGGTCACTTCTAGGACGCGCCTAGGAGGAATCATTTTTCCCTGATAACACAGAAGCCCAACACACTAAGTAGCCCTGAGTAACGTTTGACGACTTCCTTTTGCTGCCAGCCTCCTAAATCGTTCAGCCCCTCTTCGCCCGAGAAGTGGCGACCCAAAAAGGCCAGTGAGAACAATCTACAAAAAACTACGCAATAAGGGAGTTGACTCCAAAGCCTACCAATATGTGCTAATACAAACACAGTAACATCTGCGACAACGTTTCTCTTCACTCCGACTATATATATATATATATATATATAAATCAACCGTCCAAAGCTATACGCCGACAAAAACAGTAGCGTGAGCTGACGACATCATATTAAATTTCTATTTTAAAGCCATTGTTCGATTAACGTACGCACTAATGAGAAAAGAAGAATCGAAAACGAAAATTAAGCTACCGAAGACGGCAAAAACCGACTACTGAGTCATAGGCATCACACTGATAAATGAAGAGGAAGAAAAAGACACTTTGAAGAAACTTTGGGATTCCCGTGGCCCGTGCACTACGGGGGCTTAAAGTCTGAAGATGTTCGGGGTTGCTTTTTCGCACCATTGACTATCGCTCGAAATGTGGCTCTCACCATCAAGTATGGCCTCTCTTCCAAGTAGAACTAAGCCTTCAGTTGCGAAGGACGGCAGTTTCAACTTTCTCGTTTTTTTCTTCATCTTCTTCGTTAGACTTTTTCGCCTGCCGCAACGACGGCGTGTCACTTACGCAGAATTCAACTCGCCCGTGTTCCAGCACCAGACAGCCCGGTCCAACCGAACGAAATGTCAGAGGCATGAAACACTTCGATGGCTTTGTCAATGTTCGTTTCCAACGATATTGAGGGAGTGTTGGAATTGTTTGAGTGACGACAACGCCAGGGCACGAGACAAGGAAAGGACACGCCGTCATCAACGGCGTGCCGAAAAATCGTAGGATTCAAAAGACAGCGTCGTATGAAAGAGCGGGGAGGGTCGGGACGCGGAATCGGAACAGTAGGTGAGGTGGATATTGCTTCGTTTGAAGCTCTCGCCACTTTACGAGCTACGACTGTGTGCTCCGCAGCTAAACAGGCAACAACCCACAAGAATCCTTGCAAGCAGGGATGACAAGTAGCGCCCTACTGGCGCGTTCCTGAATCTTCTTCTCGTTGTAACCCTGCCTTTACAAAAGTTGTGGTCATAACTTTTTGCGTGAACCACGTAAAAGAAGCTTTTTTCTGTTTCTGAGAGAAACGCTCCCGCGAACACGGCAAACACCTAACCTATATTTGTAGGTTAGGCTTGTCTTGACGGCCAATACTTAACCTATATTTGTAGGTTAGGCTTGTCCTAACGGCAAATACCTAACCTATATTTGTATCTAAAAAAAACCACAAAGTTTAATCATATTTCAGCTTGCCACATAGACACAGACGAATCCCAAACCCACAAAAAAAACTACAGCGAGTTTAAAGATAAATTCGATCTAGTCATGCAAAATGCGTATACGGGCCAGCAGAGGTAGTCGCACTTCAGGACAGGATAAAGGTGGGGGGGGGTTGTAACCCTCTTGTTTGCAGATCGTATTCAAGCTGTCTTGAAGCTGGACTCGACTATAACATATAGACCACCTCGAGTGTTTGAGCTTATATGAGAACCTTCTAAGCGTCCCCAGTCTACCAGAGAATTTCCCGTCTCCATAAGACGACTCCTTAAACACTTCCATAGCAAGCGTATATATATATATATATATATATATATATATAACGCACTAAACCAAAGGCAATTGTTGGCCAAATAGCTATAACCACGGCCGCTAAATATAACATCATTGGGTGTTTTCTAGACGCCATCACGTCATCTGATCCATCACGCGAGTACGCCTATTGTTACTGACCAATCTTGGTTGGCTTGGGTGTCGACTGGGTTGAATACGCCAACGTGAGAACGATTGATTTGCGTGGGATGCAATCCACAGTTGCACTAAGACTGACGCATCGTCCGACGTAACAATGCCAATGTCGTTGCCTGCATAGATAGATAGATAGATACGTACATACGTAGGTGCTCGAAGATAGCGCCGGGCAGATAGGCTGACGGATAGATCCTGTCCGTCGTTTTTCGAGGAGAGCACCTAGATAGCACCTGCCTACAATTCGCTCACAAGGCATGCGCCCGTCTGTCGACGCGCGTCATGCTCCAGCGGTGACAGATCGCCGGCGGGCTTGACAGTTGCAAGCCGCTGAAACGAGGCATTTCTTGCCTCATCGCCAAAAGAAGACGAATGGGGAAAAAGGAGGAACAGAAAAAGAAGAAGAAAAGAAAAAGGCCAAACTAACCAGAGAGAGAGAGAGGGGGGGGAAAGCCGGGAGGATCATCCCGAGACGATCCCTGTGTGTGTGTGGCTCTGTCGTGATCGTCAGGTCGCCGGCCTCTAGGCACAAAAGTGACGGCGCGCGGCGCCCCAACCATGCCGGTCGGGCTAGTCACCTTGAGGCTACGGCGGTTTAGGGCTACGCCGGGTAAGAAAGGAGAGAAACGGGCCCCGATCAAGGCTTACCGCATCGAGACCCTCGTCACGATGCACGGTAGGCATGAGCGCGACGATAATCATAATGGCCGCGACGATTATCCTGGTGCTGATAAAGACGACAGAAACGACAGCAGCCGATGGAAAATCTTCCACATCGGCTTAACCTACTAGTAAGCCCATCTTCAAGTAAGCAGTTTGATGAGGCGTCGCTTCCTCTCCTTTGAATCTCCTATGCGCGCTTTCTCTCTACACACACACAGACACGTACGAGGTGTGTTCAAAAAGTATCGCGACTTTGAATTTTCGCGGGTTACGTATATTCGAATTTCGAATTTTTTGTGGCGTTATGTTGGTACTTATGCCGACAAGCTCGGCCATTTTGAATGTTCACTTAATTGTTGACAACTGCTTTGCTTGCACGTGTTTTGGATCGTCTTCGATTTTTACCTATTCAAAAAATGGATCAAAGAACCTGTATCAAATTTTGTGTGAAAAACGAAATTAAGTGCGCGGATGCATTCCGAATGTTGACTGTGGCATACGGAGAAGCTACCTTGGACCGAAGCAACGTTTATCGGTGGTACAAAATGTTCTCAGAAGGCCGAGAAGATGTGAACGACGAAGAGCGTGCCGGACGCCCAAGCACTTCAACAACAGACGAAAAAATTAATGAAGTGGAGAAAATGGTATTGGCCAATCGTCGAATCACCGTTAGAGAAGTTGCTGAGGACCTAAACATATCGATTGGCTCGTGCCATTCGATTTTTATCAATGATTTGGGCATGAGACGGGTCGCCGCGAAATTCGTACCAAAATTGCTCAATTGCGACCAAAAACAGCATCGCATGAACATTGCTAATGAGATGTTGGACTCTGTCCGCAACGACCCAAATTTGCTCCAGAGGGTCATAACTGGTGACGAATCATGGGTTTATGGTTATGACGTGGAAACCAAAGCTCAATCATCTCAATGGAAGCTGCCGCACGAACCAAGACCGAAAAAAGCGCGCCAAGTTCGGTCGAATGTGAAAGTTTTGCTGACAGTTTACTTCGATTGCAGGGGCGTGGTGCATCATGAGTTCTTGCCACAGGGTAGAACGGTCAATAAGGAATATTACATGCAAGTTATGCGCAATTTGCGCGAAGCAATCCGCCAGAAACGCCCGGATTTGTGGAAGAACAAAAATTGGCTTTTGCACCACGATAACGCCCCTGCTCACACATCGTTGCTTGTGCGCGAGTTTTTGGCCAAAAACAACACACTAATGATGCCGCAGCCACCGTATTCCCCAGATCTGGCCCCCTGTGACTTTTTCTTGTTCCCTAAACTGAAGAGGCCCATGAAAGGACGACGTTACGCTACGCTTGACGAGATAAAGACGGCATCGAAGGAGGAGCTGAACAAGATTTAAAAAAATTGTTTTTGAAGTGCTTCGAAGATTGGAAAAACCGTTGGCACAAGTGTATAATATCTCCTGGGGATTACTTTGAAGGGGACAAAATAGATATTCATGAATAAATAAATAATTTTTGAAAAAAACACAAAAACGCGATACTTTTTGAACACACCTCGTATATATATATAAATATATATATATATATATATATATATATACGGCTCCCCTAATAAGTCGTCTGCGGCAAAACACTGGTTTACTAAGACAAACTACCATCCAGGCGCAGGCCGTATGCGCTAGTATGGTGATATGAGAACGGTTCAAGTTAGTTATTTAAGCACATTTGATGAACGAATGTGGTGAATCTCAATTAGAGCAGTAGGCTTTACCCCAATGATCAATCGATATGAATACCCTAAAAATCGCACTTTACTGGCACCGGTGTATCGAAGCACCGCATAAATATATATATATATATATATATATATATAAATATATGTATATGGCGATGTGCACATATGGCAATCCCAATTTAATTTCATAATTTTTCATGGCTAGTTTATTTTTAATTTTGAATCTCGTTAATTAACGTTATAGTCCACTAGAGCAAGAAGGAAAACGGGCAAGCCAGATAGAGGCAAGTTTTTTTTCAGAACGGCAAGCGGCGGCGGTAACGAATACGAAACGGACGAACGTTGCCGTTGTTGCTGGTGGCGTCTTTGAATTTGTTTCCCTAGGTATTGCTTGCCCGGCTTTGCTAACAAGAATGTTCGGAATGTCTTTGCTGGGCCAAGGTCGTCAGCGTGTGGCGTTCTCTATCTCTCTCTCTGTGTTCCGAGACAGCTCGACAGGCACGTTTCGGTCAGCTAGATCGAAAGAAGGTCGCTGGTTGATGTTCACTTGTTGTAGATCGGCCGACACCCTATTGAATGGTACTCGTTGAAACTCGTCGATCGAGTAGTGTCGACAGTGAGACAATAACAGAAAGACGGGTTCTCGTTGTCGTAGCGCAACGTGTTATAGACGCAGTTTTTTTTTACGGTAGCAAATAAAACATTCTTTAACAGCCGACGATACGCAACGTTTAGCAATACTATTGTACCGCGTAAGTGACACTCGTGACGCACGCACGCAAAGAACTAGAAGCATATGCTATTGATCGGAAGCAAGTCCGCAAAAGCACGCAGAGTGGTTTCCCTCAAAAACACTCAACGACGATCGCGTCAGACGGAACTTGTCTCGATATTGAGCTGAAGCGAAGCGTTGAACAATATTACACTCGTGTTTCTATTTTCTCTATTTTAAAGTAAATGTCAAGGAAAATGTTCGTTGACATTTACTTGCAGCTAGACCATAGGACAATTAGATTTAGCGGTTCTGGAATTTTGCTGTTGTCCCGCAGCACCCGTATCATTTGTGATTCGAAAATTGGATCTACGGACCCATCGACACGAAGGTTTGTGGGCCAATTTGGTGAAGTTTAGCTCGCACGAGGCAAAGCCGTATGCAAACTAACGCTAGTGCAGTGTACGAAACGCACCATTCAGAAAAGGAAGCAGCTTTACAATGTACGCTATCACCAGCAACTGTTGCTATTGACTATTTGTCACCCGGCTAGCTAGTGTGTGGCGGTGTGAGGTCGTCGTCCTCGTCGTCCTCGACCTCGTCGAATAACCGCTGTTGTTATGCGCTGTCACGTGCGAACGGATCAATCGTGAAGACGAACACAAAGATATATCTCTACCCCTCTATGGCCCACTAAGATCCCCCGCTATGGCCCACTAAGATCCCCCGCTATGGCCCACTAAGATCCCCCACTATGGCCACCTAAGATCCCCCACTATGGCCACCTAAGATCCCCCACTATGACCCACTAAGATCCCCCGCTATGGCCCACTAAGATCCCCCGCTGTGGCCCACTAATATCCCCCGCTATGGCCCACTAAGATCCCCCGCTATGGCCCATTAAGATACCCCTCTATGGTCCGTACCGCCTCCGCTGGGGCTCATTGCAGCGACCACCATGGCAGCGGCGTTGTAGACGGCAAATTCCGACACGGGGCGGTCAGTTGAAGCTC
This sequence comes from Dermanyssus gallinae, assembly GCA_003439945.1. Lineage (NCBI taxonomy): Eukaryota > Metazoa > Arthropoda > Arachnida > Mesostigmata > Dermanyssidae > Dermanyssus > Dermanyssus gallinae. The sequence continues at coordinate 439,609 of QVRM01006864.1, read as the reverse complement.
GAGTTCGTGTCGCTCGGCCCGCTCATATATTTTTTCAACTCAATTATGTGGAGCTGTGTATACGTGAGTATCTGCATCCCGTGTCCTTCCTTTATTGGTGTGCCCCTTTTTTTTCACTTCTCTGTCACCTTCTTCTTCGTCTTCTTCTTCTGCCCCTTTCATCTGTTTAACTTGTTCATTGTTACAATACACGCTTTCACGGCGACGTCTTGTGGGAGTGGCGGTCGCCGCCTCTCTCCTTCGGTCTGTCGGAGTCCAATGGTCAGTCAGCGCAGGCAGGCTCGAGACAAAGGAATGGGGGTCGGTCATACTTGGGGACCCAGTGTTCCCTGTAAGGGTTACGTTTCCCCTCCTTCCCTGTCTTCGCAACGGGACGGCAACCAGCAGCCGGGCTTGTCCTTCGCAGCTGCCACCATGTAATCTAGGTAGTTGGATGGACGCCATCATGGGGTGCTCCGTTCTCGCTACCTCGCCTTTCCCATCGTTCCACCAAGAAGGCGGCACGAGAATCAGGCTTCCAACACCTGCATCTTAAGCGACTGCTCACACACATACAGACACACATACACACCCACTCCAACGTAGTCATTGACAAGGACGCCCACACAGTGGACAGCGGGACCACCAATTCATTCATAGGTTGTACAGAAAACGGCGGCTGCGAGGGCGTCGAATAAAGCGTGACGGTGCTACAAATGCTTCGGCCGTGTTCGTCGGCTACTCGTACGCAGCTTGTACGGCAACCACTGCTCAGACAACTTTCGACAAGAACGCTGGACAGCGATCATAAGGATACTTTCGACAAACATTGGCACTTCTATTGCAACAACAACAACTTCTTCTACAACTACTACTACTAAATAAAGTAAAATTTTCGGGCTGACCCTCAGCCAAGATTTAACGTCCACGGAACTGTTCTTCACATTGCTTCATAGACGGACCCCTCCCATAAATACAAATGTGCAACGGTGGGGCTCAAACCCGCGCGCACCTACGTATCTCCTCCGGTTGCAAGGCGCAGACTTAATTCACCACGCTACCGGGCTCGACACTACTACTACTATAGACTATATATTTCTGTGGCTATAATAGGTACAGATTGTAAAAGGTGCATATATGCGACAACTTAGGCCGGTGAGTGCCGAGGACCCCTTGTGCATCGTTGTTATTATTATTATTATTATTATTACTACTACTATTATTATTAATATTATCATCATCATGGTTATCATCGCTGGCAGTAACAATCAGAACGACAATCAGTTCTGCAATCACGACAAACTGCTAAATGTGCTGCTTTACACCAAGATTGTATATTCGATTTCTAGAGCATTTTGGCGTGAAGGGAAGATGCCGACGTGCGTTATTGTGATAACTGACCGGTTAGAGAACCCGACCATGTTGTCATAGGTACTCTTGTCTTAGCTTTCCACGCGTGAGACGTGGCGTCATCTACACACTGCTTTGTAGCGCATCCGATATTCAGTGCGTCCACTTATCTCCTCTAAACCTTTGAGAAAAAAACGTACCATTCACCGTCAAATCCCTTCTTGAATTAAAAGCTGAATTCATTCAACTAGGGTACGGTATAATGAAAACGTTATATTCCAACGCAAATTTCCTTTATAGATATGCATACGTGTATACGCCAAAGAATTGACTTACCGGAATAGACAGCATACTCATCGAAATAGTGAACTAATCAAACAAATATCAATCAAAGTACGACCTCGACATATTCGCCACGATGATAATGATAATGATTCGATGCCGAGCTGACACAAGAAAAACCCTTATGGACAGAGCGACAGCGACGGAGAGAGAGGCGAAGGAAACAAAGGAGTACATATATATATACATATATATACATTAATATATATGCAGCGGGGTTCTATGCAAGTATTAAACGGGCACGAACATTAACAACAAGACAACATATAACAATAAACGCTATCAATCTGCACCGGTAAAGTCGTACATAGCCATCCACTTACGATCCACCTCAAGGCATTGCCATCAGCGACAGCAAATCGGCAGAGAACAGCAATCGACAATTGATCTGGTACCCACTGACTTCGAAACGAACAACCACAACAGCAACAGTGACAACAACAACAACGGCAATAATAACCACCATTCGTTTGAAAGAAAATATATCCACCACTGCCCGTCTTGTTCTGCTGATTCTGGATTTTGTAACTTTTGTTGATCTATTTACGTATATACACACTTTTTGTGTCGTAATGCACGGGGACAGTTCCACCACTTGTTATAGTTGAAGCTCTCTAAGAATTTAATCTAATTTTATAATAAAATTATCAGTGATAATTGGGTTAGCACGTATCAGATAGCGAAACAGTAGAATGCTGCTTCGGTTAAGGGTTTGGTTTCACTTGAATAAAAATAAAGAAATAGTAGTGTTCACCGACGGTCAGCGTTCTACAGGGCCTGCGAACTCTCACTGTGAGGCGGCCTGGGCAAAAAGTTTAGGAAAAGGGACATCGCAGCTGATGTCCAAAAGATAAACTGCAACAAAGCCTTTGAAGCTAATGGAGTTCTGGAAATAACTATCCCACAAGGGCTTTTTCCTCTGCTCCGGACCAGGCGTTTCTACTCAAAGACTGCCCTCTTGGCGAGAACGGCCCCAGTATCCTGTTAAACCGGCGCCGTGTTCTCTAGCATCAACGAAACCGTGCCCAAAAACAATCCTGAAACGCCTTAACTCCTAGTGAGACTTTACGCAAGGAGTTACACGATACATTCTCGCTAACTCTAAAAGTTATCTCGTTTCAATTAGCCTCACGGGTTCTTTTAAAAAGTCAACCCCCCGATGTGTGTAGTTGCGTGCTGAACAACACTCGGGGCAGACAGCGGATGTGTATATATATATATATATATTTTTTTTTTGTTTCTTCTTTTTTTTAGTATTTTATGCTACACGGTGTTATGAATAGGTTGAGTGTACTGATAGGCATTTAGCAGCTCCGTAAAATGTCGAAGGAAAACCAAATTTTGATCAAAGACAATAGCAAAGTCTAATTTAAAATGAATAATAAATAATGAAGTAATAGCCTTCTGAACTGGACTCCGTTGCATATTTAAGAGCCGCAGTACGATAAATAACGTTTATGTCTAGCCCAAAAATGGTGCCCCGAACTCAGAAGCCCGCTCTTTAGCCGACATATTAAGCAGAATTCTGAGAGCAATACAAAAACGTACGTGTCACGAATCGATTCTGACTTTATTTTAAAAAAACGGACGCCATGCGTGGAAATTGGCAAGCGGGTAAATATGATTCCATTGCAACATGAACTACCTTTTGGTTGCCGCCTTTGCTTGTACTGTTCTGCCCGGATTCTATTCTGCGCTTAGTACAACGATGCCGACCTCACCGTTTGAACGCCTTCTAAATGTAATCAGTACTGGCTTTCTGCTCCGCGTACCGTCACGTGGTTCCGTCGATAGCCTTGCTTTCTTAGCAGCCTAAAATCTTGTCTAAGTAACAGCTCGGACCAGAATTTGTAAAATAAGCTTCTTCAAATGCCAGTTTTTTTTGTGGTTCCATGCACAATCCGTAACAACGTTCGACAGCGTTACTCAGTAGTGCTATGACCCGAAGGCTGTACGCGGGGCATGCCGTGGAATCCCCAGAGGCTGCTCGTGATACGTGGCTGTCGGGTCTACCAGACTGTGGCCACCTCAACCTCAGCGAGATTCGTGCTGGCAAAGCTAATCCTGTGGAAGTTTACGATGCATGAATGCATATCCGACTCGGACAACCTAGAAGCGGCGTACAACCGGATGAGGTTGACAAAGAGAAATAAGACGAAGTCGGTGCCGTCCAACAGAAGGGGCAGGCGAAGTCAAGCGAGTCAAAAAAAAGGCAAAGAAGTTGAAACCCCGCGACCAGCGCCATGTGGAGATGGTCGCCTTTCACATGTGTCCCGCGGACACAGTCACCACATTTATCGGTAGCGATTTAGCGGTGTCTGCCCCCATACGTCAAGTGGCACTACCACTAGAAGCGGCTGACCATGCCGCTTCTAGTAAGACTGCTGAACTATAAAAGTCAAAATTTACACTTGGCGTCGATAATATCAGCTGAGTGTGAGTAAATGCATTAAAAGACGCATTCTTGACCTACAAAAGGATAAAATGTCTTGCAGCTACATCAACCTCGCGAAGACTATATAATACTCATACGTCTAAGGTTAACTTAAAAAAAAAAAAAATATATATATATAAGGAAAGACTAAACAATATGAAAAAAACGATTATGATAATGCGAGCAATGCAATTGAAGAGGAGAATAAGTCATCTTTCTCTCTAAAGACTCAATAACCTGTTTTAATTCGATATTGGTTAATACCTTAGCCGGTGGCACCTAACAACGGCTCCGGAAGGAACAAATATTTTAAATCAAGTTTTCAACTAAGCGTAATCTCTAAGCTCTCCAGTAGGTTATGTTCTCACCATCGAATGGAATACTTGGTCCAAAAAACTAGTAAGAACTGAAGCCTTTTTAAGTGCTTAATAATACATTCATGCACGAGTATAGTGCTAATTACCTTTGGAAGCTCGGTACCAATTATTTTTAATTTCAGATTTATACTATATATATATATATATATATATATATATATATATATATATATATATATATATATATATATATATATATATATATATATATATATATATATATATATATATATATATATATATATAATTTTCTTAATAAAATAAAAAATAATCTGTTTATTTGCTTAGTCTAGTTTCGCAATGCGCTAAAAATAAAGTTTTAGTTCTTTGCATTTTGCCGTCAAGCTAAACCCCCACTGGGACTTCTGGTTTGTTTTGCTTTAAAACGTCATTCACCAGCTCCACAGATTTTGTTTATTGTTTGAGGGTGGCTGGTTTAGAGAGGTTTACTGTTCTACGGTGAATAAGAAAGATTACCGCGAAATTTTTAGAAGATTGCGCAAGAACGTCCGACGCAGGGGACCTGAGCTCTGGGGCAAACAACTCTTGAATCCACCATCACGGAGCGGCGTACACATCGTTACTGATTTTGGATTATTGAATGAGAAATTCGATTTCTATATTTCTGCAGGCTCCCTATTTGCAGGACACAGCTCGCACGGAGCCATGTCGTTTTTCTGTTCCCACAGATAAAAAAAGTAAAAGGAACAACGTTTCGAGACTAAAGAAGAGATATAGAAAAAAGAGGAGCAACTCAACTCGATTCCAAAAAACGCGTCTAAACAATGGTTCGAAAAGTAGGAATGAAGGTGGCACAGATGCATTACAGCAGTTGAGAACTATTTTCAAGGGAACAAAGATACTTTGTAAGCTTAAATAAATATTTCCTTTTTTATAAATATGTAATTGAACGTTTCGCTCCACCTTCGTATATATATATATATATGTATTGCTTCGTCTAAAGGACAGCAAATGTTGGCTAGTAAATGTTAAGGAAAATGTGTCGTATTGAATACATTCGCAAACAAGCAAGATCCCGTGATGTCTAAATTTTTTGGCAGTCAAGTTAGATAGCTCAACAGTTTGCCATTACGCTCACGCATCCAGGAAATGGACAATTTTACGGGGATCATTTTGGCAATAAATCGATTCGATAGTTCAGTTCGTGATGTGATTACCAAAGCAGTTTTCTCTGCCCTCCCCGATGCCGGATTCCCATGGAGTGACAGAGAATCATACGATGAGCCGAACCGCCTTGATGATTTAGTATCAAAGTGACCCCCTTAAATTGTCCATTCACTGAATGAGTATCCTTTTGGGGCGTAAAGGTAAAATATTAAGGCATTAAAATTAAAAACCTCAAACGTGAGACACAACAGGACCTCGATTTTTGCGAACTTACTCAGTGCGACTGTTTACTATTGCTAGCCAACGCGAGTTGCTTCCTGACACGTAACTTGCGTGACTTTCGAATACGCTGGTATATTCGAAAGCGCACATTTTGTAAAGGTATATCCGGTCAGCCCCATCTAACAAATTTAGTAATTTAAGCTAATAATAAATTTTAAACTGTCATTCTTTAACGAGACATTCCTACTGCCCCTATATTTCGTGCCTTTGGGTTGCTACTTCGCGGATTGCTATTTCAACGTCCAGCACCAACCGTGGTCGGTTTGCTGGACATTGAGCAATAGAACGTTTACAAGAGCCGTTTTTGCCATAGCCGGGCCACAGTCTGTTCTCAAAACCACCACACTGCAGCCCGTAGGCTGCAAGCGTGTTTCCTTTACTTAATGATGGTTAAGAAGAGAACATGTTAAGGCCGCCACACCAAGGCGACACCTTTTTCGGACTACTTTGTCTTACACCCGTCGAGTCGAACGCAGGGCGAGCATCGGCAAGCAAAAGAGACGGGCGACGTCTGTTCCACTACAGAGACCCGCGCTTACCTCGATGGTCCACCCGATCTGAGAGGCCGTCGGATAAATGTCAAGTAAGCCGAACGAGCAGTTCTCAACGCAGATTTTTGTGGGCGCATAGAAACGACAGACCCACTCCGACCCTTTGTCAGTGGCTAAGTATAGACCCATACCGTGATTTCTTCGGTCATCAGTTCAGTCCGTGCGTCGGAATCCTTTTAGTAATCAGTTACCAATTGTACATACGTATACACGATGCGGTTAGTTCTATATCATGATGGACACTCTCTTGCCTGGACTTTAGATTGATACACGTTACAGCAGACGAACGCGTCATATTCTATGTAGATTGTTTCTCCATTTTCCAGGTGAGTAGAGCACCTACCTCATTTTGAAGCCGCCCGTGGGTCCCCTGCGGGGATCTTCAGTTTTCGAAGGTCCTGCAGCTCCGCGATGTTCAACCTATGAAACTGACCGCGATGTTGATTACGGTGTGCACTTTGTGGTGGGCACGCTTAGCAGTATCCTCGACTCGACGCACCACTTTTCTCTTTATGTGTACATATATATATCCTCTTAAAGCATTGTTGCTTGCCCGTGCAGCTTATCCTTGCAGGCTGTGTACGCAAGACGGAGAAACTCAGATGACACGACACGACGTAGGGTATTCCTATTCTACTTGAAACAGACACAGCATGGCCCACATCCGTATCCAATGGAGCACACCACACACACACCACTCTGTATCCGACGTAGCACCGAGAATATACACTTATATTAGCACACATCCAACGACTGCAGACTTCAATTGCTCTTCGATTCGCTCTCCATAAATCTCAATCCATTTCTCTTCATCAGTCTCGACGAACTATTCGTACGCCTGTACATCCATCACCTCATTGAATGAGCATCTTAGCACCGTGCCGCCGTATACCGACTGGATTCGTAGGCTGGTGGCTGTAGACCGTCGTCAGCGGTCAACGAAGTAGGTTCCGCAATGTGCAAACAGATACATCTTCGTATTGCGGTAACCACCGGATCGACCCATAACCGAGACGGGGGTTTTCTGTCTCTCATGATCTCTCGCCTTCTTCGGCTACTGTCCACGCAGCTCCTAGCTGATGATTCTTGCCGCGCATATCGATTCACACAAGCGTAGCATCATGCCACGACAGCTACCACCACAATGGGACGCGATGAGGGACACATATTTAAAGTAAACACAGGCACGCACATATGGACACACCAGCAAAACATAAACCAGTTAGTTATCGGGATGGTCTTCTAGTTGAGCAATGCTGTTTCCTCTCGCACAGCCTCACCCTAGCCGCCGCCGGTTAAGCAGACCGCTAGGGGACCGCTCCCCGACACGGGCTAGTGAACGACTTATAACTATGATAATATGTGCAGGCATGCTCTCTTTAGTGGCATATAGCTTGTTTTTGTTTTAATTCTCATTCCTGTGTTTCCTTGTTTTCAGCCAGTCTTCTTCAGTCTATTCCAAATTCCAGCGCTTGCTATGTTTTGTACGGTTTTCTGGACGCCGTACTATGACCGTAGTAGGTATGCCGGTACGCCGATACTGCGCGGGTGTCTGTCTTTCGTCCGTTCCTATATTTTCCTGCGCCTTTCTGGCTGTTTGTTCGTTCTATGATGGTGTTGTTAGTCTTGTTATGACTGTGGGTAACCTATGTTACCCACACCCATTCCGCTGACTATATGTGTTGGCCACCAGTAAGCGCCTGTGAGTCGACTGTGGTCGTGCCAATCACAACGTGGCACAATGAAAGCAAATGTTCACTCTTCGCTGTCGAGTAGTGCAGTTCTATCTTGTCCGCAATTGTTTCTACCTTCTGTGGCCTGCACGAAATACATGTCCGACTACTCGCCTAAGAAGAAGGCAGCGGCGGCGGTAGAACGCCTTTGCGGTTAGCGTGGTCGTAGCTTGCCGCAGGGGTGGTGCCGGAGCGCTTCCAGAAGTCGAGGAACTTCACCACTCTTTACTCGTCAGTCGCTCCTAATGCAGCAGCAGCACCAACACCAGCGTTACTGGAACCCGCTGCCATCGCGTCCGTCCTGGCGTCAGCCAAAGCCGTGAGCACACTTTGTGCGCCAACATAACATCAGCTTGGTAAAACTGCTACAGCAATTTACTACGTTTCATTGCGCGTTCTCTCTTTTCCTTCCTCGTTAGAAGTGTCCGTCTTGTCTCGGTGACGGAGCTACTGCTGCTGCTACTGTGTTGTGACTATTGTTGTGGCAATGTTTCTCCGTAGAGATACTTGGCTTTAGTGTCGTTTGTTCTCCTCTCCTGTTAGTGTTATTGTTATTGTTGTTGTTGTTGTTGTTGATGATGGTAGTGGTATTGCTGTTAATATTGTTGTTTCACTTCTTGATTCGATACGTCTCTGTTTGCCGGCTTTACCAATTCTTGCAGTCTCAGCTGTTTTCCTCTCTCTCTCTCTCTCTCTCTCTCTCTCTCTCTACATCACCATGTCTCTCTCGTTTTGCCCTTCCCCTTTGCCTTTGACAGTCCTAGGCGAATTACCGAGGTGCGCGTTTGAGTGGCGGTGTTGAGTCTCGCCGCGGAGGACATTCGAACAATTGACCATAACGACAACAACAGCAACAACAACAGCAGGCAAGATCAACAGGAGTCGAAGCAGCAAGGGGGAAGGACGAGGAGACTCAGTACTCTTGCACAGAAACGGAAGCTTGGGGCGTTGCAACGCTTGTTGACACTCCAGCTGCTATTGTTTCTCCTCCTTTTCCTTTTTCTTTTTCTTCTTGTTCTTCTTCACCTCCTGTCTCCTGTTGTTGGTACCAACGATTGCTGCCGCAACTGTTCTTGCTGACTGCTGACGGTGGCCAAAACAAAAGCAGTGCCAGTAACCAGACCAGCAACCAGACCACAACCACTACCGGTATCACCAGGACCACAATAAAGACGACGTCGACGATGACAACGACGACGAGAAAAACAACAACGACAACCACACAAACAGTAACGACAAAGGCAACAATAACCACACGACACTGTAGTAACAACAACACGATGACGACAACGACCACAACAACAACAACAACAACCACACTAACTGCTCCAGCGACACTCGAACCAGAACTATCCGAACCAGAACAACAGAAGCAAAGCGCTACCACTTATCATTACTAGGAATTGCTGCTGTTGTTACTGTTGTTGCAGCGGCTGCTGCTGATGCACTACAACAACAACAACAATTGACGTTGTTGACGCGGTCACCGTCACAACCGGGTTGAATTATTGTTGTTGTTGTTGCTGTTCCTATTGTTGTTGTTGCTGTTCTTATTGTTGTTGTTGTTGTGCCTATGGTATGTTCGTTGTTGCTTGATTCCGTTGTTCCACCGTTCCGTCGTCCATAGTTCGATCGGGCCGCCGCCGGCGGTCGGTCGGTCGGGCGGGTGTGGTTTGGTGTCTGATGTGACTGTCGCCCAGCCTGGCCTGGTGAGGTGGGGTGAGGTGGAAAGAGGGGTATCGATGTTGGCCGCCTCGCTCTGGAGAGGTAGGCGCTGCTAATGGTCGTAGTAGTAGTAGTAGTAGTAGTAGTGGTGGTGGTGGTCGTGGTGGTGGAAGAGGGCGGCTACGGCCGTCGCGGAAAGAGGCAACAGAGCGGTGTCGGAGAGAGGCGCTGGCGGTGGCAAAGAAAGGCAGGCGGCCTCCCCCACCAGTGTTCGGAGTTTGCCAGTCAGCGCCTCTGTAGTATAGATCTGTCGGCAGGCGTTCTTTCCTTTGGTCAGTCCGTCATTCAGTCAGTCAGTCGGTTGGTCTGTCCGTGAGTCGCGTCAGGGCGGACGGTAAACGGTAAACCTGCTGCTTGGCGATCATATGTTTATTAACTAGCTATCCACAGGATTGCTTGCTGTTTTCGTGTTCGGCTGACGGGCGTTGTTGTTGTTGATGTTCGCTTTCGAGTTTGTTTAGTTTGCCGATCTTTGTTTAGTCGACCGATCGGCAACTTAACTTGCCGATTACGGTCGACGCTGCTGTACTATTGTCGTCGTGCTAGCGTCGTGTCTAACCAACCAATGTTCCGTCGTCTCTAACCAACCAATGTCCCGTAGTCTCTAACCAGCCAATGTCCCGTCGTTTTCTAACCAACCAACGTATTGTCGTGTCTAATCAATTAACGTCTTGTCGTCCATTGTTTTTGCGTCCGACGCCGCCGTTATCGTCGTCGTCGTCTTCGCTATCGGCGATTTGAGACACCAAAAGTCTCAAATCGTTCCGTTTTTTGTCTAGCTTGGCGATGCCATCCCTTGCAGAATCGTAGCGTTGCTGTGTTTTTGCGTACGACCACTCGTCATTGTGGCGGTCACTGCGAGATAGATAGATATTCTTCGAGAGTTGCTCCATTCCGCTCGAATCGCCAATTGGCTACACTCTTATTGTTGAAGGGACGTCGCCACCGCCTCGACGTCTTTAAGTATCGTCCGCAGACGCCCACCACGCACTGAGAGCCACGCACGGCTGAACGCCGTACCTAAGAAAAAAAAACTTTCTGGGCTGACTCTCAGCCAAGATTTAACGTCCATGGGACTACGTTTCGCATTGTTTCATAGACGGACACATCCCATAAATATAAACATGCAACGGTGGGGCTCGAACCCGACCACCTATGTATGTGCCTCCTCCGGTCGCGAGGTGCAGACGAATGACAGACCCTCTACAGACGCCACCGGGTTCGACATCAGCGACGCAACGACGCCACCGGGCTCGACAACGACGACGACGCGCTTGACGCACAGCCGAACGCCTAGCGTTTCTAGGCAGGCTTTCCTCACGCCTTACTGGCAGACTGCTGTCGTCTATGGCAAAGGACGACCGCTTGCTGGCTCACCCGCCAGCCTGCCCATCAGCCTGCCTGCCTGTTCGACGTACTATCTGTCTGCCTGTCTGATGGCAGCGAGCGGTAGAGTTGCGCCTCTCTACCTCTACCAATGCCTGGTGCAACTACTTTTGCTACTATTGCTACTATTTGCTACTACTACTACTACTACTATGCTACTACTACTGGTCGGGTTGCCTACTACTACAGCTACTACACCAACTACTACTACACCAACTACTGGCGCCACTGTCGCCAGCGCCGCCTCCCCCTGACGTTGTTAGTGCTGTTGGTGCAGTGTTCCCTGTGTGCCTCTGCCTCTGCTGCTGCTGCTGCTTCGTCAGCACAGCGGAGCACCAACAACACAACATAGCACCCGGCAGCCAGCCAGCCAGCTGTGGTCACTGTCACTGTAGGGACGACGCCAGCAAGGGCGGCAGCAGGGGCGGCGCGGCGACGACGACGACGACGACGGCGGTGGTGGTAGTGGTAGTAGTATCAGCTTTGGCGAAAAGAGTCCCGCGCGCGCGCGTGTGATGCGGGCCGCCGGGAACGGGGCGGAAAGAGGGAGGGGAGGGGCGGGAAGGGACCAACAAGGGAGGGGGGACTAAGCGACGCTAGCGCCACTAGCGGCCGCCGGCTCAACTATCAAGTTGCTGCTGCTGTTGATAATGATGTTATTGCTGTTTTTGTCGTTGTCGTTGTTGTTGTTGTTGCTGTTGCTGTCGCTGTCGCTGTTACTCTTGCTGCTCAAGCGCCTTAGTAGTGTGTCTGTGTGAGAGATAGAGTGTGTCTATGGAAGAGAGAGAGAGAGACAATAAAAGGACGAATCGTGCCTTCGCGTGTCCACGAGGCGAGGACGGGCCATGCCGACTACATTCGAGCACGAGCAATGCGAGATACAAGCGAGTGGAGATCTGTTGTCAGCATTGTTGCTTATGAAGTAGTTTGTTGTTGTTGTTGTTATTGTTACGATTTGTTTTACTGTTGCTTCTATTGTTGTTGCTGTTGTTGTCGCTGTCGTCGTCGTCATCGTTGTCGTTTTGACAGTAGAAGGGAGTGGCTCTGCTTGTGACGCGACAATACTGGGCATCGTATAACAACACTTTGGTATCACTCGAACAGCGCTACTGCTGCAGGATACTGTGACGACAATTTCTCTATCGGAACGAGTTTTGTTTTAGTTCGCTGCTTGCGAGTACACATTTCACTACGACGATGTTAGTCCTACTACTATTCGTACGGCGACTAACGCCCTCGTTGCTACGTGCTTATTGAGTCTTTCTGTCCATCGTGAGAGTTGTCATTGGTGGTGACGGCGGTCAAAATCATAGAGGCTTTACACAGAAATATGGAAATCTAAGGCAAGAGCGAGGAATAGAGAGAGAGATATAATTAACGAGAGAGAAAGAGAAACATGTAGATATAATGAACGAAAGAAAGAAAGAGAGATTGATTCGACAAGCGACTAGACATGTCTGGTCAAGTAACCGCCGTTGTGGGTCACGCGACTTTCGCATGAACAAACACGGCCAAAAAACGATGGCGACAATAGCAACAACAACAACAACAGCAATAACAACCATAATATCATCACCACGAACAATAGCCAAACAACATAACACCAACAAAAACAAGCGACTACAGAGAGGGCCCATTAGAGTGGAAACTGTCGTCTAACAGACGGGCTTCGAGGACGCGAAAAAAGAAGCGACGTCTAGTCACGGCTGCTCGACCCACTCACTACATGCGACCATGACTCAAACAGAACATTGAGCGTTGAAATATAGAACAAATTATCAGCAGGAAAGTTGCCCGGCGTGGCGTGGCGATTAATCTGCAGTTAAATCAATAGCCAGCATGACTTATTTTTGTAAATGGTGTAACGAAATGTTGAAGAACTTACTCACACACCAGACAAGCGTAGTGAACACATGAGTTCTGAAAGATGTATCGGGTAGTGTTCTCATATATATATATTTGTACATAGAGACACAAAAACGTTTCTATATATTTTCCTGCTTGTTGGACTGTGTGAGTCGAAATTCAACCCATTGGCAAGCACCGCCGTCTTAGTATATGTTTGGTTAGAAAATTGAACTCTATTCTCCCACAGATAGCAGTGTAAAAGATGGCGAACTCGACCACGTCAGTGTCACAACAGGCGTACTGATAAGAACAATTGCATACAGTCATTTTGTATAATTTTCAGATACGACTAAGTGCAATGGTGCGTTAGAAAGCGCTTCAGTCGACTATTGGATCGATGGACCGACGAAGTCCTATCTATCCCTGAGAAGTGTGTGGAAAAAAATCTTAAACTGCACATTTCATTGCAATCTTTGTGACCCAACTCAATTGAAGTCTCAGAGCAGACGCAGTGATCAGACGTTGGGCCATACACAATTCACCATACAAAAGTGAAGCGTCAACGATTGGCTGGTCAGGTGATGATCGCCAATCTCATCCCCTGGAGTGAAATTGCGGCGACGGTCGAACTACGAGAAGGCGGTACAGTGTCAAGCAATTAGCACACTGCGAAAAGTTCTACCACAAGTTTTTACTGCGCTCACCAGGAAGAGGTTCCAAAGCGTCCCCTAGGTGATTGTTCCTCTACAACAGCAACACGTCAGCCTACAGTGCTAAAAACAACGAGGATCTTATTGTTGCATCTGGGGTAAAGCTAGTGAAGCACGCAACTGATTCACCTGTCATGACAACAAGCGATTTTCCCTATCTTCGAAAATGAGAAAATCTTTGGAAAAAAAAGACAATTTGATTTACGTGAGTCTGTGCTTGAAGCTGTCGAGGTGAAGCTGCAAACATCGAACAACGCGATTTGGAGGAGTGCTTCAATAATTGTCTGCATCACGTAAAAAAAATTTAGTAAAATTGGTGGACAATACGTCTAAAACCAAATAGTGATTAAACTTTCAGAAAAAATACAAGCAACATTTGGTCCCTACATATATATATATATATATATATATATATATATATATATATTTATGTCTCAATAGGTACAATAAACGTAAATTGATAATTGTAGACAATGTCTCTATAGCTAACTTAGTGGATGTTCATATAAGCATATATTTTACCTCAGAATCAATGTTGCTTTCAGCAAAATGCATTTTGCTTTGCCAAATGACATACTGGCGGCCTCGCTTTTCTGGCGCATCGCCAATATCTCAACGGTCTTCAGTACCTACTCTGTCTTGAAGCACAACGGTTTGTGGTAGATATAGTCGCTACGCACAAAAGATCTGTTATTGTCGTTTTTGTTGGCTTTTAAGATCGTATGCTCAACGATCTTAAAAGACTTCAACTATATACAAATAGTTGCAACTATTTGTATGCCTTCACTTGTTCGCTTACGCCATTAAGATTTTTCAATTTTATATTGTTTTAACTTGCAGCTAACTTCACGTAACGTTAAAATCATATTTTTCTGCCGCTTTATCGCGAGGATCTCTATTTGTTTCGCATAGATAACAACTGCACATGGAGCTGACGCTGCTAGTGTCAATATGACTTAACACGCATATTCGTATAACTTCTACTTTTAGCTGAGCTGTTATTCATTGTGTGACAGGGAGTCTATCTGTTTGACCGGTGCGGTTTCAATTAATTTATATTAAAGTAAGGTCGCTTTGATTTTTAGAAAAGAAAAGATCTATCATGACGGACTGCTTACAAAAAAAACTGGTTATTCACAAAATGTATTGGTGCAATGCACTTTGATCGAACAGAGGGTCCTGTTCTCAAGTGCATATTTACAATGTTAAAATATCAATGTTCTTCGCGAGCGACAAAAATTCGCCTCACATCACGATGGTCGACTTCTCTATGTACATCAACAACATTTGATAGAACATTTGCGTGAGGAAATGTATTGCAGCGTTCACTTACAAGTTTTATGTATCGACGCCGAGCCTTCTCCAAAAGATCGGTATCACATGATTGACTAGGCGCTTATACAACAGAACAGTACAATAGTCTGGATACGATAAGCGTTTTTTTACCTACTTACATAGTAACCAACGTCTTGCTACAATAAGTGCCCTACGGGATAGGTTGCATAGAGCAGACTCTAATCGCGCCACCTGCGCAATGTGTTCTCTATATTTCAAGCCTTTTCTTACGAGTACATCAAGGTCTCTCACAGAGCGAGCCTTGGGTATAGACTCGCCATTAAGAGCATACGCGTGATTTAAGCCGCCTAACTTCAGGGTCGTTTATTTTGAAACGGAAAATTCCATGTCGTTTTGCCCAACGGGATACAGCATCTATTTATGGTAGACAGCTCAGTAGTTCACAACCATCGTCTCTTTTAATATTTGCATACATATTGAATTTGTCCATCTGCTATATGAGCTGATTGACGTCCAAAATCATCTGTGAAAATGACCACAGCAGAGGGCCAAAAGAGCTTCCTCAAGGCAGTCTAGAGATACAGCAAGAGGAGGCTGAGAATGTATTGTTCACAGATTGGAGTTCGTACAAACACTTACATAAGTGTCGACTTGATCGAAAAGTTTACTCTGAAGGCGCCACTAACCATTTGCGACCGCATAGCAATTGTAATTTCCATTGAGGTTGTTGTTGCTGTTCTTGTTGTTACGGGCAGTTGTGGTTGTTGTTTCTGTTGGGAAATGTGTTGCCTCATCTGCATCGAAGACAAACTTGGACACGTATGTGCAACAATTCCCTGTTAGCTAGTTGCAGTTAGCTATAGCAACAAAGACAGCACATCTAGGAAAACAACAGTTTCTATACTAATAGTGATGGGATATTAGACATGATCAGTAGCAACCCAGCAGCAGCAGCAACAAGTACAAGCAGAACTTATCTAATATTTTGGTGATTAGTCCACTGGCAATAACAAGAGAATTTGCAAAAATAACCAGCTTTGCTTTACGCCAGTCTAGGCATTAATCATGTGATGCAGCTGAAGAAGTTCGAGGCGAAGCGCCTCCACGTGACGGGGCTGAAATTAAAGACATAAAATGTCTAATGAGGCAGAACCAGTCGATTGAGTCGTCGCCCTCGCAGCTGTGTCGCAACAATGACTTTCATTGTTGAACGAAATACACTTTGCAAAGCACCCAGTGTCAGCGGGATTTGCTCTTCAGTGGGCTTCAAATGGCGAAGCCGAGTCGGTAGCCATAATACTTTAAGGCTAAAATTCGATTGGTCGTGCGGCAAGCGCTCGAAATCAAATTCAAAGTGTCACCCAGATTAAGAGCGAAAAAGTATAACAAAAACTGTATTTCTCGTCTTACTTATCGCGCGTAACGAAACTCTACTTCCTTCTTAAATTTCCCCTCCCCCGAGAAAAAAAAATAGTTTTTCATTTTGAAACAAATTACACGGCGAGGTGAAAATCAATTTCGGTGAGCACTTACACCTCGTGCTCGTATCGATTATTATCGAACACTTAAACCCTCTGTTATTTCTGCTAGTACCGCTCGCCAGCTACGCTATGATTGGCAACTAGTGTATTTTATCCGATTAAACTTACGTGTTGCAGTTATATATTGTAATCGAGAACATATTAGTAACGCGTTTACACAGGGGCGTGTTCGTTGATCGAAGGATTAGGCATAATAACTCCCACCTGTTGGGCTGCGGGCCAATCCGATTTTCCAATCAAGGACGTTATTTAACGTGATATCGGATCAGAATTGCATCGTATGCGTACGCATTAGTGCGTTTTCTTTTTAACTAAGCGTTAGCAGCCAAAGCCATCAATGCTACGAGTATACATTTCTAATCAACAAGATATGACATAATATCGTTAAATTTAGGTCAGCAGCATATGAAATACTTTTCACGCACCTTAAAATGATACGCAGCTGTAATGTCCACAGGGTATGGTAACAGGAAAGAACCTAGAATAATGATGCCGATGATACGGAAACTGCCCCATCTGTGTCATGGGTTTACAGGAAACATTACTTTGGGTGAGGAGGCAAAGTGCAGAAGCTGAACAAGTCGAGTTGCTGAAATATAGGTTTAACGTTTTTTACTGAAGCAGGGAAAATCTCTTGTAGAAAGCCATTCGGAAAAACAAACTTTTTGATGTTCGTAATCTCCTTCTGATATCTATAATTCGTATACAAACATACGCATAAACGCATATGTGTATGTATTTTAGGATCTGTATTTTTACGCATAAGATCATATATGTACACCTTTATAGAGCACCGGCTGATGAAGATAGAAAAATGTGACACTGAAAGAGCGAAATGCGCGAGACTATTCACCAGGAGGAAACTAATTGCCAAGGGCATACTTTGGCGCGCCGTCGTGCACCCACCGAAGCTGTCGCAGCCGTTTATGACGCATCTCGCGCCCGGCTTTCGCCGAGAGGCAATAAGGCGGATTCCTTCCTCTACTGACCATTAGTGCTAACTAATGAGAAACTAATTTTGTATGATATATGTACAATGTAATTAGAAGTGGCGTGGCACCTCGTTAACCGCCACCAGCCGCCGTGGGATAGGTAGACGTGCCCGGCCGTCCGCCTGTCGCAGACAACTATTAAAAACAACAACCCAATACCGCCTGGGCAAACGACTCTATGAGAGTAAAAGTTTTCCAGCGATAGGCGATTCCCAAGAACTATGTCCAGAAGCTGGACAGGGCTTTTACAGAAGCTGTCCTGCAATCTGCACGTATGCATGTTGTAACCCCCGAGACCGTCCAAATGTGACGACACCTTTATTAATCCACTCAGTCTTCCGTCTGACATCACCTCCCTCCTCCCTGAAGGGTACTTTCTGCAGTTTATGCTGTTGCCGTATGTGGAGGATCTCCGCTAAGTTAGCTCATTCAGATCAATGACCGCTCTCTGGAAGCGAGCGACCGATTTCCCGTTGTCATGGAGGCTTTATACAGGTGTTCAATTCGATGCACTGTGCACCGGTTCACGTTAACCGAATTACGTGTACTGAATAAATGCAAATTTGATTGATATTTTTGGGGAGCAGCAGCAACAACAGTGTGCTGCGTATTTAAACTTTTCGGGCTAACCCTTAGACAAGATTTAACGTCCATGGGACTGCTTTTCGCATTGCTTCATAGATGGACCCTACTATAGATACAAATGTGCAACGGTGGGGCTTGAACCCGGGCACCTATACGTTTCCTCCGGTCGCGAGGCGCAGGCGAATGCACCACGCCGCCGCGCTCGACAGTGTTTTGCGTATACGCCATAGAAACCTTACGGCCAGAAATGACAAAACCTGAGCATTTGTTTTGCTAACGCAGAGGACACGCTACGGCAAATTGCTTGGTTTTTGTACCTAATGTACGATCGTATGTGTATAGATTGGCGAGTTCAGGACAGTGTACGTCATCTGAGACACTGCAGTGACTATCTGCAGAGGGGAAGAAACAGGTCGAAAGAGGAAATGGGGTCAAAAATGAAAATTAATTGACATCATACAGAGACGGCCAGAATGACGATGTAAAGACTCTGAATGACCAGGCAACTTTGGCTGAACTACGGACAGGTTAGGATAAAAAGATTAGCTTGTTAGCTGAACGGTATACGAAAGAAGATAGGCAGGTGGATAGACAAGTGTTTGCTACATGGGTGAGCGACCGACCCCTACGATACGATTTGGGCGTCTAGCAACGTTTGTCGACATGGTTTTTCTTGCAGTGGTCGCGTTTGTGGTCCGCCCATTTGTCACGACGTCAAACGAACTCTTACGAGTCACTCAACGGGTAACTCCGACGTACCTCCGAAGTCATGCTACACGTCACGGGCTTTGTGGCAAGGAGGTGCTTATTTGTCAATGACGGAAAACTGTCGGCATAGTCGTATGAAATATGCCGATTGTCTAGCAGCAGTAACAGCAACAGCAACAACAAACAACAACAACAAACAATAACAATAACAATAACAACAACAACAACAACAACAACAACAACAACAACAACAACAACAATTCTATGCAATGACGTCGTGTTTGCTCATTCGGCTCAGAGCAGCGAACGATTCGTACGAACCTAAGCCGAAACAGACGCGTGGTTCGGTGTTGAACACGCAAACAGGTAGGTGCAGCTTCTCGCAGGCAGGTCAAAGAACACCGCCACGATGTTCAGCTTGCTTCAGCTTGCATTCCATCCCTGCATTCGACCTGCATGCAGCACCGCAATACGAGCTTTGCTCTTCGCGCTGTGACGTAACGAGTGGCAGGATGATGAATATATATATATGTATATATATGCAGTCGCAGCGGTCACAAGAATATGACTACTACTATTTATAGCTCCGCCTGAACACGTGCGTCTATTGCATACATACCGCTTCGTGCTACCCGTGGAGTAACGCGGCCACATTCAACGTTTGTATAACTTGTTCGAAACAGTCGGGTGTTTTTGGTCGTACTAATACGTACTACCATTATTGCTTAAAGCAATTGTGACACACGTTGCTTCATACTGACGTACCGATAGCATAACAACACAGGTACACAGTACGTCAAGGGTTTTCCGTTTTAGAAACCGTCTCATGGTGATCACGGTTACAGCGACAACAGCGAGTCAGCCGCAGCTATAACTGTGTTATGCCGGTGTTGTCCCGAACAATGCGGAAAAACAACCTGCCATGGTTAAATGCTTCTCCTGTTCGGGAAGATCATGTGTTATCTCATTTGCACATCCGCTTTCTGTTCGCGCGTATGATGACAAGTTGTTGGGGACCTTTCGAGCCCAACGGTGGGACGCCGAGACACGACTGCCTCAAGGCATATGTCGCATGAGAGTTATTTAGCCAATAGAACGGAAAATGTCTACGAAAACTTTGAGTAATAGCTTGCATTTGTTTTTAAGCAAAATCAGGCTTTTCCAAAGCACGTTCGCATCTGTGTTACCGATAGTGACATAGTACAAGTTGTCGTTTAGGTAGGGGTGGTTATCTCTCTGTATCCGTGTTCATGTCCGTATTATTTAGTCTGCTTGGAAAGGACATCTTGATCAGATATATAGCTATAGTTGCAGTTAGTTCTAGATATATAGCCCTAGTTATAGTTGGCCGTACATATAGTTATAGATAGTCCTATAGCAACAGTTGGCTTTTTTTTCGTCATTCGTCATTTCGTCAATTTCAAAGCGCAGCCGACTTGACGCCGATAGAGATGTCATACCGAGTTTTCGTGAAGAGCGCTACCCTAAACCACATATGTAGCAGTGACAACCGTATGGACATGTAAGAGTGTTTCTAAGCTACGAGCGGGCCATGCTGCAGTCGACGCATCGCAAACGCGTGTGTCGAAAAAGTAATTCGACGTTTTACTTAGTACTACTTAGCTTCACTAATGCGTTTGCGCTAGTTGTCTGAGTGAGTCGCTTACGTACAGCAATAATTAGCCTTACTAATTGCGCAATTAGCAACGCAGCGGCGGTTAGGTGATCTGAGGCGCCTACTTCATCATCATAGAATTGGTCTGTTGTATCTGGTTGGACCTTGTCCTGCGGCTCACACATTCTTCAGCAGAAAAACGCCTATAGAAATCTAGTAAGAGAATAAAAAATCTGGCTAAAAATGGCGCCGGCATAATGCCGAATAAAGTAGAAACCTTTCTCTGACTAGTCAACACTATAGGCCCCTAGCGAAGCCTGAAGTAGTAGTAGTAGGCTTTCCCAAGGGACATGGGGTTGAATGATTTTTAAATCCTTTAATTGCATATTTACACGATGAACGTCGGACACGTCGCTCCCCAGCTAAACATAGTCAGGAAAGTACACAATCACTAGAAACCAATATTCAGGTACATACCACAGTCTTGTACAAAAAAATAGATACATATGCAAAAACAATTACACAATTTCGTTTCCTCCATCAAGACAGTACTTTTACAGTCTCTAATTTCAAGTCTTGTTTCAATTGCCGACTGCGTCTCTGAGTGATAAATATCAGTCAGAATTGATTTCTTATATGACCTCCATAACATTTAAATTGAAAAGGCGTCACACAGCTATTCAGCTGGCAACACGATTATTCGTATCACGTTGCATCGGAGATTGTCCTGCGCTAAACCGTTTTCCCATTTGCGAAACGTCGGGGACGTTGCGGAGTGCTTGAATTGAATCCGTTTGACACTCTGCAGCGGTAAAAGCGAAGCAGAGGGCTTGCGCGGGAAGAGCCGTATTTTTCTGGGAAACCTCTATAGGGCCGGCCTAACCTCTTGCACTCTAGCGCTTCCCCCCCCCCGTGACCTAGGCCCTAACCGAGCCACAGCGTCAAAATGAGGACGCACAAAGCAATTACCCCAGCTATGTCGCCTTCCACAGGTGACACCGAAGTAGCACGACCTTTCACTCTCTCCCATTATCTTTCAGACTCTTTCCACCTTTCCTCTCAAACAAGATTTATTTGCCCCTGAAGCCAACGTGTTGAAGTACCGTTTCTGATGCGATCGTGGAGTTATTTATGATGGGGCTCACACCATCGTTTTCCAACCACGTGTGAAGGACACATCAAAGGATCGTGTTCGCTCTCCTTGGAGAACCCTATCACCAATCTCATTATCGACCGTTGGTAGCGTTTCGCGGTCGAAGTGATATCGCCCGTGGACGAGACTCAGAGCACCTACTCAAAAAGCCCGCAGTTTCTGCGTCCTCGGTTCGTTCCCCCCGTGCTTTTTAATTACATTTTTCTCTATACCTCGATGTGTATCGTTTGACATACACAGGGGAGACTGCTAGAGTATTTGTCTCGCTGATAAGTACGTCTGCTCTATGCACGGACACTGCATGCAGACCACAGTCTATCGTACAAACAAGCCCTTTTCGAACGAGTTTGATCTCGTAGAGGATGGGGTCTCGGCGGCAGGGATTATAGGAACCCTCGCGCTTTTTGCAAAAAAATAATTCCTTTTTGTTAAAATAACGTCGAATTGAGCAGCATACGTGATTCATGCAGATTATCTCATATATCTATGTATAGACCACTACGATTGAGTTATCTTCTATCAACAACAAATAGTTAAGAATGACTGAATACTCATGGCCAAATCGTAGCAAGATATTCCCTCATATGACAGATAATTTGAGCATTTTTCATAGTGCTATCAGGTTTGTAACATTTTTTCAAACGCTACTAATCAGCACGTTTAGCAAAGCAAATAGTCCCAATTATGCTCTGCACATAAAGCATAAAAAAATATTATTTTTTATTTTGACAAACGGGTTATTTTTGCTATGATAACACTGCCTTCAAAACATTTGCGACGTACGTATCCAACCACCGCATGGCATAGGCTCTCGCAGTATAATTTTTCCGTATTACGAGTAAAAAGCTCACAAAGAGCTACTAATCGCCAAACAATAATAATAATAATTATTATTATTATTATTATTTCTACACGTTTTAAGATGATGATTGTTTTAGAGAAAGCGTACCACTCTTTCGATAAACACCTATACATATGTGAATACAGAGCAAAGTAAAGACACAAAGTGAAAGCAAACGTGGAAAACTTGTTCATTACAGAAAAAACGATCATTCCTAAAGAAGCTACGGGAAAAAAACATACCGCTAACGACGGCGGAGAATCTCCACTTAAGTAACCAACAAGATCTGCTTTTTAGCGGATCCGGGCTAGCATTCACCACAAGGCGACAAAAGCCGTGTCTGTCCCTAGAGGTGTCTCGCCTCGAATTTGTTTACCTATAGATAACACGGCCCCCCAATAGGGTTTCCGTCGTTTCTGCATCAGGGAGTCGCCCGCGTTGTCGTTGTCAGGAGGCTGGAGATCTCGACATTAATGTGGTGATCCCGCTTTTCGAAGTCGATTGCCTATTGATTCGGGTAATCAAAAACACTGGTATTGATCACACGTGTGTGTCAACCACGAATGCTCTACTTGTTCTTCGCGTTTTGCACTGTGGCTGTGAGACAGCTGCCTATGTACAACACGCGTGCCGCATAGCCATAGATCATCGACGCTTGAGTACGAGATCGGAAACTAGTTGGAAACCGATCCGAACGAAGTGCAGACGGTGCAAGCTAACTCTCATTGACTGGCTTCCGGCTAGTAAATCAGCCAGGAAAGAGAACGCAGGCGTGCGAAAGCAGAGTATGTACTCAGTCGTATGTGAACCTCGTGTGTGCCGGAAACAAGCGCAGATTGTGCGGCGGTAGACAATGCTGCTGTTATTGCTCGTTAATCGAGAAACCCCCGCGGGTTTCTCAACCCCGCAGGTATTATTGATGGATTTTCTTTTTGCTCTGTCCGTTGTTTTTATCGTCGTTGTTATTGTCCTGAAGGCCACACACAATGAAACCACGCAATCGATGAAAAGGATTTCCTTCATAGGATCAGCGATGTGTTTTTCTATGACTGGGGTATGGTTGGGTACATGTTAACTTACCACTGGTATGCTGCGTTGACATAAAACGGTGGACGTAATAGGGTAGGTAAAGTGCGGGCTCACTTAAGATCTAAGAAGCAGCCGATCTTAAGTAGTAGGCAACTCTTAGAGCAAATTTCTACAACACCTGGGTCCAATATGTGGTCTCCAAAGCGATGCCATACTCCTCAAAGTGATACCCATAAGGGCATAACTAAGAGGAGACTCCAAACGGCGACGGAAGGCTTGCATTATAACGCGACCCGAAACCCGAAATAAAGGCAGCTTAAAGAGACACTTACTTTACTTTTCACGAACCCTATAGTAAAAGCCTATCGGCCATAAATCGGAAGCTTTTGAAGGCCAGTGAATGTCCCGATCACGAGAGATTACTCGCCCGGAACACTTCATCGTCAAAAAAATCAATTGTCTAACCGACTGCGTAGCACTTGGCATCATCTTATTGGAGCTAGAGTTCAGTCGCATAATTTTCGTCCAAATTCGCCCAAGGACCATGGAGATGCCCAGATGCGATAGGTTATCCACGAGTTCTTGCTGCAGGCGACCCAACAATCCTGCATAATATTATAATATTATCCTGTGATCGTTTTACCGTTCTCAAAGAAGTTGACTAGAATTATTGTACGTTGGTCCCAAAAAATCCTTGGTTGTGATAGCACTGTCGTGTGTTGATTTAAGTCATACCTAGCAAAGAGGCAGCAGGCAGTAAAGGTCGGATGTTCTAAATTACCTCTAGAAGGCGTAAACGTCGGGACGCAGCAAGGGTCCACCTTAGGACCGTTCAATCAACTTTATTAAAGGTGAGGTCGTATTAGGAGGTCCTGTAGGCCCATTGTCTGTGCCGACGGTACGACTTTATTTTTTCGTATTCAACTGTCTGCAACACAGGCTGATGTACAGAAAGCAGAGCCAGTAATAAAATGTGCCATTCTTAGTTTGAAACATTCAGTCTGGTGATAAATGCAACTAAAACTGCACTCACGTTCTTTCGTTCTGCCCAAAAGACTGTGCAGGTTCAGATGCTGAAGTGGCATAGGAGTGACACTGTCCTCTATTTTTAAAATGTCGAAGAATAACTTTACATAAGACGCTCAGATGGCATGATCACTTGGATGTTCTTACGCCCAACTGCTATGCGGTAACTGCATAGATTCCTCGACTAAGCGAAGCAGGAGTACATGTTAAGGGTCTTCTTATAGTGTATACGAGACTTTTAGTGTCAATTCTTTGTTATAGTGTCTCTATTTGAGCGTTCATAATATGTGCATAACTCACAAGGCGGAAGTCATTCAGAATGATCCCTCAGGGCAGTTTTTAACTTGCGCCTTAGCGATTCGCTTCGGTAGTGTTTTCATGACTTTACGCTTTTGCTGCTAAATAATGTATACAGGGAAAATTGCTTTGCGTGCGATTTGAGATGTATAAAAGCGTTATTCGGGATGATGCTGCTTTTTCCAGGTTAACAGCTGCTATTAGACGTGGGACTCGACGTGCAACGCCTAGGCCGATCGCTTTAAAAGAGTTCACCCGTAATGCTCTCGCGTACGCTCCGCCGGCGATCTGGACCGAATTTTCAAAGAGAATGTGCGTGCTCACCAAAGTCAGAATATTTAAACGTGCGATGAAAATTGGGTAATATGTACAAAAGCTAGTTGCCTGTTAATATATCGAAGAAAGCTTGTCATGAGTATGAGCGGTAGTATTTCTGGCGACTTCGATTATTAGTTTCGCATCGAGTGAGACACGCTGACGTATGAGAAAGGAAATGTTGGTGCTTTTACATATTCTACATATTTTTGTTTACGAGAGCTTAAGCATTGTGAAGTTGCGATCTCGTGAATAAACCCCAAATTGGAAAATGAAAAATTAAAATACCCGCAGGTTTGCGGATACGAGCTACGATAGCCAGAAGACCCTAGGGCACAGGCCAGTGTATCATTCAGAGCAGCGTGACTCATCCTACAGCCTAAGCTGCGGAGTACCCGTCTGCGACCGAAACAAGAAGAAATTTACACCCGCAGAGATTCAAGACCACACCTTAAGGAAGGGAAGCCTCTATCTTGGGTTGAAAACAGTCCAGCTTTAAAACGGGCACTCAATGCAAGGATGATATTTCACGTCGAAGAAAATAACGAGTTCTCCTCATTAAACTTAAAATGTCCTATTATATACTGCGGAATTCGTTCGAATATCTAACTCAAGCGAACCGTAACGCTCGAGTGAAAATGGTCAAGTTAAATTTGCATTTTCGACGTTTAATGCTATTTTATTTTCGAAAACGAAAGTATGCAACTCAAGTTGTAACTAAGATATGTAAAGTGTATGGCGGAGAAGCAGTAACAGACAGGACAGTTCGAAAGTGCTTTGTTCGGTTTAGGAAAGGCGGGAACCGGCCAGAACGCTTTGTGACGGTGGACACGACCGTATAAAAAAAAGTGGTCAAACGAAACCCACACCTCTCGCTGCGCGAGCTTGTGGCCATTGTCGACGTGCCACAGACATCCGTTCAAGGGCCGAGGAATTCGTCAGCAAGTTGGATGTATGAGGCCCCGCTCAGCAATAGCCAACTGGAGAATCGTGTGCTAGAATGCGATCAGCTCCTAAAAAAAAACCAGTATCGCCCCTTTTTCCGCACCATGATAACAGG
Source organism: Dermanyssus gallinae (assembly GCA_003439945.1). Lineage (NCBI taxonomy): Eukaryota > Metazoa > Arthropoda > Arachnida > Mesostigmata > Dermanyssidae > Dermanyssus > Dermanyssus gallinae. The sequence continues at coordinate 413,306 of QVRM01006864.1, read as the reverse complement.
GAATGAGAAGTCGATACTCTATAAGAACGTTGTCCGCCAAAAGACGCGGCTTAAAAAGGGAATGAGACCCAAACAACTGTCAAGCCCGGACCTCATACAAGAAAAGTGATGCTGAGTTTTTGGTGGCATACGAAGGGAGTGATCTATTATGAACTGTTACAACTAACCGAAGCTATAAATACCATAAAATATTGTCAACAACTGGTCAATTTGAAGAAGGCAATTCACCAAAAGCGGCCGGAATTGGCTACCAGACAAGGAGTGACTTTCCACCACCACGACAACGCAAGACCGCATACATATTTCGTGCACACCTAAAGGTGATGTCGGCTCATCGCACCTCGTCCTTATGCATAAGCAAACTCATGTTATGTCCTGGTACCCTGCATCTCTAGCTAGGTACTTGGTTTCTTTTTCTCTTTTAGTCGGATTTATGAACCTTTAGTTCTCGCTTAGCTACATTAGAATATTGATAAATTTTAACTAATCACTAGCATATATACTACTTTATAAATATGTTTTTGCTCAAACGGAGTACAGACAGAGTAGGACTGAATGACGGAAGCCAGAAATGAAACATCTGTATGTTTGTATATTAATTCAAAACACGATTACAGTTTGTGAACTAAGACTAGAGAGTGGTATCGAAGCTGTCGCTTTGGACGTATATTCCAAATATAGTTCCATCAGGGTTGCCTGTTATTATGCGACAAACACCGGCACCCTTGCTGGACGCAAGAGACGCATAAATACTGTATGTGACTCATTTGACTTCATTTGTCATACAACCAGTCTACTTTTAATTTCAGAGGATTTCAACCTTCCAAAATTACACTGGAAGAATATTACGCTTTTAGATTCGCAAACCATGGAGTCAACCTTTGTTAACGCCAACATCACCAACGGCTTACACCAACAAATAGACGAGGTCACTCGCCCTCGATTGTGTTGTCATGGTGCTGAGGCCGCGCAGGTCAGTTCCAGTGATGAAATAGATAACACATTCGCCACTGTGGGTAATACTAATAATCACTTTGCTACCCAATGTAATAACAATAACATATATAATAATTCCGGTCAATTATTCAGTCACACCAATAGTAATGGTAATAGATATAGTAATGACAGTCACGCAACTAGTCATATTAATAGTAATGGTAACTTTAGTAGTGTTAGCTAATTAGTTACAAGTTGTATTGTCACTGATAAAAGAATCTTAGGTATCTCAGACGATGACGACGACAATCTAAGCTTAATTATTGATTTAGTTTTACCCTCAGACCCGTTCATCATTGAAGATATACGAGTATATCAGTCGCCAATCCCACCCGACCATAATGCCATTTCGTTTTCTATTTTATTTGATGCTGAATATCCAACGGTAGACGAGGTAGGTTATTATTTCTGGAAGGGGGACTATGAAATGATCAGCTGTAGGCTTGCTTGTATAAACTGGAGAAACTTGTTTTTAAATTGCGATACCGTTGACTCGATTTGTGATAGCTAAAAAAAGCTAAATTAGCGCAACGAATGCGCACATAATGTGACGCCTTGGATGGTTTAGTTCAAGTAAGCTGGCCCGTCATTTTGACCGGTGACTACAATCAGCCTGGAATAGACTGGACCACAGGACATATAATGAAGAATTAATTACTGATATTACTGTCGGTGAATCTCCAGTAAAGTCCGACCATCTGGCTATATACTTTAAAATATCCGCAAAAAGACAAGAACGTAACGAAGATCCATCTTTAAACTTCTATAAAGCTGATTATAATGCAATGGCTGCCACCCTAGCAACCACAAATTGGCGTCTCTCTTTTGCTCAATGCAAATCAGTGGATGCCCAGTACTGTTCTTTCTTAAATATCATGTCCGTCCTTGTAGAAGGTTATACACCGAAAATGATGCAACGATCATTCCCACTACAATCTTTTATGGACAGAGCTACTCGAAAATTGAATAATAGTGCACCCTCCTCTCAAAGCCATAAACGCCTCTCGCGTAATTTGGCACGTACAGCATTGCGTTGTCGGGGCTTGGAGGAAAGTAATCTGAATATCCGCGATGCAAGGGACTTCTTTCGATATGCAGGCCGGCGTCTTAAACTACAGTCCGGAGTAGCGCCGCTTATACATGAAAAAGGCACCGCAGTCGAAGATGGACACAAGGCCGAGATTCTGCTGAACTACTTCAAAAGTGTCTACATAAAGCCTCAAAACGTCTCCATCACGAGAATCAAGCAAACGGCGCACACACTCAATGACATTGCATTTCATCCTTTCAATGTGCTCGAAAAACTTCGAAATCTGCAACGCAAAAGCACATCTACGCCTGATAGGCTACCACCTATTGTATTCAAAGAACTGGCCGAGTTTCTAACCGAGCCGCTGGCAATAATTTTCACCCGGTCCTTCGAAGATGGCGAAGTTCCCACCGTCTTCCGTGAATCCATTGTCACACCTGTGCACAAGAAGGGCTCTAGAGCAACTGCTGAGAACTACCGACCTATTGCCCAGTGTGCCATCCCCTGTTTAATCATGGAAAAATAGTTGTTGATTTTATCTATAATTTCTTATCGTCTAACCAACTTTTAGACAATCAGCAACACGGATTCACTAAGGGGCGATCGACAGCAACCCAATTGTTGGAGGTCTCTCATGACTGGGCCCTGGCGCGAAATCACGGATCTCCGCTCCACATCGTTTACTTTGACTTTTCGCGTGCTTTTGATCGGGTTGACCACCAAATTTCACTAAGCAAGATGGAATCGCTAGGCATCGGACCTAGGGTTCGAAATTGGTGCCAAGCCTATCTCACTGGCAGGAGCTTTAGGGTCAAGATAAAAGTGCTATGTCTGGTACTGCTCCATGTCCGTCTGGAGTCCCACAGGGCTCCTGCCTAGGGCCGCTCTTGTATGCAATTTTTGCTCAAGACCTTAAACTCGTCCTTGGCAGGCTCGAGGTGATTTACAAGCTTTATGCCGACGACCTAAAGATATACATTGAAGTTAAAGACGACAAAGACAAGACCCAGTTACAGAAGGCAATTGATGCCGTGCTACTATGGGCCCACTTGAATAGAATGGAAATATCCACTTCTAAATGCGCCGTGCTGAAAATAGTCAAAGACGACACTTCATATTTCATGAACGGCCATAGCATACCTGAAGTGTCAATATACAAAGACATAGGTGTTACATTTGATTGCCAAATGAAGTATACTTCTCATATCGCCGAAGTTGTAAAATCTGCGTCTCGGCTGCGCAATCTCATTCTTAGAGCGTTTATCAGGCACGACCCAGCAATGTACATAAAACTGTATAATACGCTTGTTGTACCAAAGTGGACATATTGTTCACACGTGTGGGCGCCTTTTTATAGAAAAGATGTAGAACTGCTCCAGCGAGTGCAGGATACATTTGTCAAACGAGTTGCATGGCGCTGCAATGTAAGACGCGAGAGTCTTGTACTCCCAACAGTGAGCGAGTACCAAATGCAAGTTAACGTGAGACTTTTTAAACAACTAATCCGGAGTAATACATTTAGTACTTTTTTCACATTACGTCCAAATAATCTACGTAGTGGTGTGTCAGTTACTCCATCGGAAGTTGCTAATGTCGAAGTTGTGAATAACGCGTTTGCATGGAGAGTTTCGCGACGTGCCCATCAGTGTAAAGACTACTATGTGATTTTAACACCCCCTTTTCAATAAAGGAGACTTTGTATTGTATTGTATTAAAGAATTTGTACCTAAACGAAATGGCAAATCCCGAAGGTGTTTTCAATGACGTGGTATCGAGAGGTAGCTGTCCATACTTGGAAACATCAGAATATAAAACTCTTTTTAAAATCAAACAACTACCCACTAAATGCAACTTTACTCCTGATTTAATCCCGCCCTTATTTTATAAAAGTGTAGCGTCTGTTAACTGAACGCCTTTTATATATTCAGTAGGTCTTATGAGGATGGCATTGTGCCAAAACATTTTCGGCAATCAATCGTAACTCCTGTATATAAGAAGGGTCTAAAGTCAAATGTAGATAATTACAGGCCTGAAGCTCAATCATCTTCGCATGTATCATCTTTAAAAAAACTGCTAGTGAGCCATATTTTAATTTTTTTGGTAATCCAATTGCTTACTGGATGAGAACCAACATGGTTTTACTAAAAACAAATCCACGGCAACTCAACTCGTCGAAATGACTCAAGATTGGGCTGTTATGTTAAACAACAGGCTGGCTTTTGATTGTATATGTTCTGATCTCTAGAAGGCATTTGATATAGTAATACATGTGAAACTTATACAAAATCTCAGGTGCTTGAATGTTGATACTCGCTCTATATCATGGATTGCTAGTTATCTTACCCGTAGAGAGTTCTGCGTTCACGTAAACAATAACTTTAGTGAGTCGGGTACGTGCCCCTCTGGCATTCCTCAGGGATCAAGCCTCGGGCCACTTTTATTTTGCATATTTATTTTAGATCTTAAGAACGCTATTCCTAAATCGATAACTTATAAGCTTTATGCTGATGATTTGAAACTATACGGACCTTCCAACACCGCTAACGAAAGGCAAATACCACAGAGTACGATTGAGGCGGTTTCTAAACTGTGTGTGGATAACGAAATGCTTATATCAGTGCCGAAATGTGCTCTGTTGTGTTTAAAGGAAGCCCAGGACTGCATGCTACATGGGGAGGCTATCCCGATTTTAAATTGCATTAGAGTCCTCGGGGCTGCGGCGACACCACAACTGGATTTTAGCACTCATATCACACAAGTCATCCGAGCAGCTAATCTTATATCTAATACCATATGGCTTTATAATAGTTTGGTTGTACCTAAGTTTATCTATTGCTGTGAGGTTTGGCGGCCTTATTTAGACAAACACATTGAACCAATGGAAAGTGTACAGAGGAGATTCCTTTGTCGTGTCTCCTTAAGGTGTAACATTGCCCGAAATTCTATTGTGATAAGCCCTATTCGGGAACTGCAGTCCAGAGCGGATTATCGCATGTACAATCGTATTATAAACTCATCAAATACATCAAACTATTTCGGCATTCGGTTAAACAATCTTAGAAGCGGCCAAACAAACTGCCAGGACAGATCGTGTAAATAACATGTTTTCGTGACGGATGGCGAGGGCACTGATAACTTGAAACGCTAACAGCGCGAATGTCGGCACAAAAGTAAACTGACTATTGTATGTATCTAGCTAACGGTTTGTAAAATGTAAATAATGCCCATTCTGCTGGGGGCTCAACAGATTACCAGGAAGTGCCCAAAACAGCCTATTATCTCTGACGCTCTGTTTATAAACGCCGTGAAACCCTTCAACATGGTCAGTATGTACGAGATAATGTTACCTACATATCTTCAAACTGATGCTCAGATTTCGTACAGCCTTGAGCTTAAATAGTTCGCCCGCGGGATACAGCGACGGCTTTCGAACATCGCAGGATCAAATAGCAACGAAAAGTGCCCAGAAGCGGTTGGTGATGTACTGCATGAAGGTCGTTCTCCACTATTAAAATTAACGAACCAATGGAAAACAGTTCACACACTCTACAGGCTGGCTTCCACATAAACATTTCTTAGTGGAATCCAAACGAGCCACTTGTTGAAACCTAATTGCTTTCGTCTTCCCCGTTTTTTCTTGGATGGCTTTACGACCGAGACAGTTCGTCGCGACGTCAACGATGCGCGATTAGACTAGAAATAAGGTCATCCCTTTTAATAAGTGGCATTGGCTATATATATAACTTTTAATACTACGTTTTGTTCCGACGTTTCCAACTTTAACACGAAAGTAAGTTAATCTGTAAGCCAAAGACGAACTATATCCCTGTGTGCAAGTAGATCTCTTATTTCATACGTAGAGGCGTTGAACGTTTGATAAAATAATAGAGAAAAATAGAAACGCGTAATATCTAAAAAATATATAACGCGTGCATATATATATATATATATATATATATATATATATAACCAATTTCATTGTGTTCCGTTCATTCACGAGGGTATTGGCTTTACCTGACAATCTGTTACTCAAAATACGGTACATTGAGCTCTTGCAAACCGTTAGGTGTCTGTGGGTGTAGTGACTGGGACGGAAATCTCCGGAGAGCCAGATTTATACAAACTGATTCACTTACTTTGAGATTACTGCACTTACTTTGAGATTACCTGTTGCAGTAAACCTTCAGCTCTTGACGTCATGATGTTTAACATTTTTTCTAGTAGGCGAAGAGATTCGATTCGCGACTGATTCAGTCGATTTCTACTCGCGGTGGAAAAATAAACACCCAATATAAAATGTCGCGAGGTATTGCACCTACGAAGATCGTGTGTTTACTAGTTTGTACCCCACTTGAGCATCAGCTAGGCGTGAAATAGCTTTTGCAGTGCCCTCAGTATCATTGAAGTCTAGTCAACACACACTGGTATGTCGCTTCCTTAAATACTAGACCTGCGTTCCCAAAAACATTAAATGTCTCACTTCGAAACACCTTTTCATTCGCGAAATAACACAATGGTTTTTATTTTCACAGTGTGAATTAGGCTTATTATCTAGGTATATCATGAATAAGAACTGATGTGCTTTGTATAGGGACACACACACACACAGATTGGATATTTATCCACGTGTTTTAACCTATATTTGTTTTGCATTATGAAGATGTGGAGTCGAGTGGACTTCTTCGTTTGCGCGTGTATTTGCTACTATCCACGTTGTCAAAAACGTTAAGAGTTGTAAAATGCAGCTCCGTTGAATAAACCATGTTTGAATTTGACGAAAATGAATATATATATATATATATATATATATATATATATATATATATATATATATATATAGATAAATATTGCATTCGCGTACACCTATTGGACCCTTCAAAACAAGGAGTTGCCTGCAACATCATAAAGCGCAACTTTTGAGGCTTGATAAGCCATTCAATTTGTTTGATCGAACACGACGGAATTGTTAGTTGATCAAACTTGTCTTTGCTTACCTTAGCAGCCTCTCGACGTCGAGTCGGAGGTGAGTTAAAGTCCTGTTGCAGTAAACCTTCAGCTCTTGACGCCATGATGTTTAACCTTTTCGTGTACTGTAACTTCAAAAACCCAAGTACCGTACTGTTTTTCTCTGACAACTACAATAGAAGCCACTGATATAACCTTCAAAGCCAAATCCATCTTTCTTAGATCCATTCGTACAACTGGAACATTACCAGCATCACTGCTTTTTGGTCCGGATAATAAGACACTGCAAACAAAGTACGTGGATGCCCCACGCAATCCTACAAAGACGAAGTCATAAATGCCAAAACCGTTTGGTCAACAAGATTAACGCTCTTTCACTTACCACCATCAGTCCTAGACTAGAATCTTCCCCCTCCAGGAGGTCTGCAAAATTTCGAGCTGCCCTAATTTCCTGAGCCCTTTAGTTTCCGCAAAAAAGTAAATCGCCGTGACGTTGCTAAAGTGACTCTATAATGTTTTCAGCAACTCTTAATTCATGTCCACATTAGGAAACCTGACATGTGTATGCATCGCTAAACTAAGAAGATGCATTAAAGTTAATTATAATATTATAGTGCTGGCGTTTATGACTGCAGGTTTTAGATATATCATTCTAGTTAAAAGTAGGCATTCAGAAATTCTTGCAGATGCATGGCTTCGATGTAATGCCAAAGTAATACCGAGCCTGGGGGGGTGGGGAGGAATCCGGGTTTAGTGGGTTTGCGAGTCTCACACTAGTCACGCAGGCTGCTAGTGGCTCATGTGCATCATGCATCCCCGGAACCTCCCAGAACAAAACAAAAAAGATGCATGGCAACTTTTGAGCACAATGCTTTCAGCATCTTCAGTGCTGGGTTTAACGCACAATGCTCTTCGAGTCGTAGGATTTTTCCGACGCGAAGTACGAACGAGGGTAACCCGCTGTTGTGGCCCCTTGCTTCTCTTGGTAACCCCTCTCTATGTTATGTCTTATGTGCCGGAGATACCGACTTCTACGAAACGGAGGTTGCACCTGAAAGTTTGACGCTGATTTCATCGCGAGAAGGGGGCATTTAGAATATAAGTTCTCACTACCGCCTCGAATGGCTTATAGCGCTCCAGTGTATTGATAGCCACCAAGGAGCTTACAATGAGACTCAAAGTGGTCCAGAAATGCTGAAATCTAAAATTGCTGCCGCGACGGGCCCATCTGCTGCTGTATAATAATTTCCTTGATGAGACACTGCTTTTTATCAAGAGTTCTCTGCAAGTAATGCATTAACTATCGTTAGCTACGTTTTTAGGAGGAAGGAGGCATCGGTAGAAATACATGTTGACGGAAAACAACTTTTTTTCTCTTTCTTAATTGTCGTGGAGCCAAATAAACAACTCTCAATGCATACAAAAACAGACTACGAAACAACTGCGACATAGGAGCTGCATCAAAGAACTAAATATTTGCACCACCGGTAAACTGAATATGCTAGCGCATTATTGACTATTAACTAATTTTCGTTTGTAACCAGGTGCATAACGTAGTTTAAATAGATATTATCATTGTGGCCCCACTACTATAGTGTTGTTTCATTGCTCGCCTCAAATAATACTACTCTAGTTTTGCAATTATTATTTAAACAAAAAATTAAACACTGTGTGAGGGATTCTATAAGAGATAAAACAGATGCTATCAAGCCAGGCACTATGCTCTTGACAGAGACATTTGCAACAAACCCTGGCCAAATAATATTGCTTGATCAAAAGATATTTTACGGACTGGCACAGAATTCACAAGGTAGAAGGCGACTGACCGAAGAGTGGGCCCATATAGCTCATTGCACCGCCCTACCGTAGAACTTCGATAACACTACGTAGCTTGTACTTGAAAATCGCCTAAAAATGAGTCCAAGACATGATCTATGACATCGCCACATGCCTGCAGTTGTGCCTGACTTTGCATCAATGACAAACATTGTAATCGCCGCAAAACTGAACTGCGACCTATTAAAGAACGAAGGTCGCCGGGGGGGCATTCCTAAACGAAATTCAGACACATCTGGTCAGAACCAATATGTATGCGTTGAAGAGAACGCATTGCGGTTGATATGGTCCTGTCATCAAGACATCGTCGAGCCAAGTGGCGTAGGGCATTCGCGTGCTCCTTGCAATCGGAGGAGACACACAGGTGCACGGGGGGGTTCGATCTCGCCCGTTGTACATTTGTATTTATGGGGTTCGTCTTACGAATCAATGTGAAATAAAAAAAATGCTCTGTCATCAGGGCACCACGCAGAAGTGAGTGCTGAACTGGAAAGCCACGACCTCGGCCTATCGACAACATTGCAAGGTAGCTTTTGATGAAGCACGACCACAACGCACACTACCGCTCCAAAAGCTTAGTGAAGTTCTTAACCAAGACGTGCTCAAACAAGCCCTTGAACTGCTCTCCGGCCCATCAGGTACTCGTACGCGCTTCTATAGTATGGTCAGCCACCAAAGTGCCAGCAGAATGGGCCAGACAGACAACGGGAGCCGACTAAACGGACTCACTATGATGAAGGAACTCAAAATCGTAATTAAACTAAAAAAAGCGCTGTAAAGAAAATAGTAAAAAAAAAGGAGTGAAAACACGTCCACCAACATTGAATGATAAAGTTCAACTACCGTCATATTGCTTCAATCGAAAGGTGTACCCTGGTGTAAAAAAGCCTGTTGTATGTCTGACTGCTCTAGTCGGAGTGATGGAAGTCTCTTTTTAGAATGCAAAGTGGCCTTTGTTCAGCTTGGTAAATTTAATCCAACATTGACATAAGAAATTGTTGATCAATTTGTTCTCTGAATTTTGTAACTGTATGTTAGAATTCTACACTTTAATTATGAAAGGTTTAGGCACACGATCAAGCTACGCCACGCTTCTTATTGACAGTCCGAGTCCGAATAGTACTGAGCGCGCTTTGTAACTGCTTAGGCAGCCAATCGCACGAATCTTAGATGACCTAAATGCAAACCAAGATACACAGAGATGGCACAGAGAGCATGCAATGCAGAGCTGCTGTCTCGCAGAAGCGGCATGTCTATACACCAGTGAGAGACCTTCAGCTCAGCTACACCCTAGAGCCTAACTACATAGGTTCGTTACCCGAATGCGGCATACGGCAGCTTCGCCACAGCACAGCCTCAAGTCCGAGAGGAACATGCAGCCCGTCCTGAGGCTCACTCACCTGGTCGACGTCAATGTTCAAAAACCATGACGACGAACCACCGAACGACGACGACGACGACCTCCGACCTGCCGCAACTTGCCGCACACCCGTCGTTCATGGACTCTGCAGATAAGAAAGACGGGCTATAATGGGGAATGGAAATGAGGAACGGGAAAATAAAAATGAACAAGTCCGACGAGAGTTTGGACGCCTACAGGCAAAGGCTAACGGCAACCCAAGCACGCAATGCTTCGTCAACTAGTCGCCATGTACGACCCCGGTGAAGTGCGGGTTGCACGCGCGTGTATCCATATCTCGATTTGTTCGGTTGTTTGTACATCACCCGCCAGTCCCAGAATTAAGACCTAGATTAGACCGTCCTAGACATCTCGGCCTAGCTAAAGCATTTCTGAAAGCAACACGCGTTCTTCAGAACGTGCAGTATATACTCATATGTATTAATGTAGAAAGTCACGTCTAGATATAACTAGAATGCTAAAAAGAAGATCTGCATACATTTGTTTTTCATTTTCACTTAAATACAAAACATGAATAATAACACGTGTTCTGCTCTTCTGGGGATCCTCAATTGCTTCGGCCGCCTATGTCCGCTGTTATACACACAATAGCTGGCATCGACCTCAGCAAACAACTTTGATGTCTTGGCCTCACTTACAAATTTTACACTGCTAGAGGTGCTGTAAATGGAGGTTCACAACGAGAATAACAGGCTGGATCGTCAATTGCGTGATTTGTGGATTAGGGTTGTGAAGCGGTGCGACGTTGCTAGAAATGTGATAGCACTTTCAACGGTCGCTGGCTTCCTTCCCTCCAGCGACATGTATATTTTGGAATACGAGTATTAAAGCAGTTTATGCTGCGGCAATAAGATAGCTGCCTTTTTATTTTGAGACCAAATACTCTACGAAACGGCGGGGTTCTGTTCAATCAACTAAAACTGCATTTCAGTCAGTGTAGCCGCCGACTGCTTTAATGGCCGCCCTAGTTTGGTGCCAAAACCGCTCATAGCATCCTGCGAAGCTTGCCTATTAAGACTTGTAAGTGTGCCTGTTGAATTGAGACACTGAGCGAGTCCGCATTGCCATATCGAGTTTTGTTGCTGGTTCGCCGCTGCTGCTGCTGAGATACGTATTGCAAATCATTCGACAGAATTTGTCCACGGTTCTACCACAAGTTGTAAAGTATGCACGTAAACTTCCTGCGTCAACGTCTTTTTTAAAAAATATGGTATTCTAACATCTCCCTCACTAGAAACCACACTCAGAACGTACACATGAGTCGATCATTTAATCTGTCCCAAATTACGGATATCTTCTGTATCCCAGATTAGCCCACAGTTTTTTTTTCCGGTTGACCTTTGCGTCGACGGTGAATATGTTCTCGTCAGTCCTGTTGCGTTGTTTGCTTGGAAGAACCCAAAAGCTCCCGACATCAAGTTAGTCTGTTCACTGTGTATTGGCCTCAGAGAGATTCTGTCTGACTTTTATGGATTAAGTCAGACAGAATCTCTGACGGCAATGGATTAAGGCCTGATGTTACGCGAGTTCTATTGGAGCAACTGTATACAATGATGCGTCAAATCTTGGGTTCAAAGCGCGCATCGAAATTTCATAATCGTCCAAAATGCACTTTTGCGTGGCCCAACCAAGTTCTGCAGTTATCACAGGGCGCATTCTATTGTAAATCTTCCGTTCTGCTGTGCAGGAACCCAAAAGCGGTACAGCGACGATCGATTAGTATACTGCAGACTGCCTATAAAAAGCTGCGCGTCACTGCGCTCACCAGAAAGAGCGCTGAAGTGTCTGTTAGGTACTGGTTCTACCGAAATCTTATTCTTACCATCAACTACATCGGCTCAATTTAAATGCTGTTCAGCCATCGGCTAACTAAGGACCGACAAGTATTATCAGTCCTACGGTTTGGTGGTTTATGATCTACAAATAATTCGCCCTACTCTACACCGAGCTGAAAACATTAGGGATTTTCTCAACGAATCTAGAGCCACGCTGACGAAGCACTCAGCTTATGCATTCGTACCGTGCGACCCCTTCTTCTTATTTTTTTTAATAAGAAGTCGTCTTAATTAATTTCGGTCCTGAAGTAATCAAAAAACGAGTTTTGGAAATTTGCTTCACTGCATGGATCTACGACCCAGAAAACATGTATCCAAATTGTAGAAAATTGCGTCGTAATCTAAATAGCCTTTAAAAACAGCAATCCATCCATTTTATATCATAGAAAACGTCACTTTCAAAAACTTTACGAGGTCTTTACGTTTATAGTAGTGATTGTAAAGTTGTTCTGGTTGATACGCCAACTTTGTAGCAACCTTTTGGTAGACTTGCGTGTTGGAAGTATTTAATTCGAATGTTCCCGTCATGCAGCAACAATACAAGAACCAGATGCTGTTTCCTTATTTATAGAGGTTAACTAGTAAAGTGCATGATGCACAGCGGGCGTCATTGTTAAAGTCGCGGTATATTACCTTTACCTGAATAGGGGGGTTGAATGGTAATGCACCATTTTTTTTTGTTGAGACATCTGTGCTCCCTGGTTCTTTTTCCGATCATGGTCGATATTTAGTCCACTCCGGCATTCACCTTGTTTAAATTGGGAACCATGAAAACCAATTTAGAAGTGGCCGGTCTGGGTCTCGAACCTAGGCCTCCCGAATGCAAGGCAAAGGCTTTTGCCACTAAGCGATCTTGCTCGGTAGTGCGGGACTCACAAATTCTCAAAAATCCAGTCGTCCTCCTTGCCCCTTGTCGGGGGGGGGGGGGGGGGCGTGGCCGCAGTACTGCCTTCGCAGGCTACTCGAGTTTGTGTGGTGATTAATTTCACCTCGGAGACAGATTCTGCGAATCTTCTTATCATAATCTAGAATTCATGACCCTTGAGGAGCGCCTCTTCAAGGGCTTGGTGTGTCAGGGAGTTCCCCAGTCGTAGGTTCCGGGGCGCTAACTCTCGCTCAGTGTCAAACAGGACGCAGCGTTTGTAGCAGTGCCTTACATCGTCGGCCTTCCCTGAGTTGCACATGTTGCGTACGGGGGAGTTAGTTTTACTGCGACCTGGTCGTGCTATGTTGAGCGCCATAGGTCTTTGGTCAGACATAGATCTGCTGCAGTGCGGTGACTTATCTCGAACCTCTCCACTTCGGCGCGCAGCGGGACTTCACAGCACACTTACCAAAATGTATTCGACGAGTTACTTGCTTCAGCAATTAGTTAAATTGTGCTGTAACGGTATAGATAGCTTGTTTGTCTATAAATGTTTCTATAAACTTCAGAACGCATACTTATATTAGACCATATGCTAAGCTTTTCCCTTCCACAATGTATTGTTGGGTTTTACGCAGGTTACTATGAAGCTGGCTCTTCTGTCCACCAGAGAAGCAGGAACCTCAGTATCGACATAGTCCCATCCCAGGAAAGCATAGTGTAATAAAATGCTTGAGTATAAATATCTCCGCGCCTGACATATACAACAAAAATAGATCTAAACTTAGTATAGCACTGCCGGTATGACGTCTCCAATCACTCCAGAGCTCACTCGCACTCAACTTTCTGCATGTTCATCAATGACGAAAAAGAAAGCATATTACTTAACAACTCTTTGGGTCACAAAGTTCTGTCAAACATCAGTAATCTATAGCGGTGCACTTGAAACGACTCACTCACGTTATAGTGATGACGCTGACGGCATTTGATCGACTACCCCGAGGTGTCGCCTCAGTCGCGGTAGAAGAGACTAGCGCTCACCTAAATCTTTGTCCTTAATTCACGGTCTTTATTTTATCTACCATACTCTGTCATTACTAAGCGTAGCACTATTACACATTTGTTCTATTTATGTATATAGTATTATACAGCGTTGGTATCGCCCGTTTATGCAAACAGGGCCCAATAACACGGGGTCACGTGTCTCTGAGTTAAATTTTAGGAGTTATTATCGGGTAATTCGAGCTAACAGATGCTATGGCAGCATACTAGATGTTATGAAAATAATCCTGACATACGTGGCAAGATTGTCATCGACTTAATCAGTAACCATGACTGACTTCGACTATTTTGCTGCCATAGGTACAACTCTGGGTATAAATGATTGTGTGCAACGCGTATTGATGGCATTTGTTCCAATCTAAATGCGGTGGCTGTTTTTAACCGCTTGGTGGCCAGTGGCTTCAGCCTACGAAGAATAAATTGGCTCTGCATACTCAATGCAATCTAAATTCATGACCTGCTGCTCCGACATAGCCTGTCCCCAATAATATCTCCAATATCTACCTACACAAATCTGGTTGGATCCGTCCATCATCTGCTTGGTACGACGGATCGATCGGACAAGACTGATAGTGAAACCATGAGCCTGCTTTAAATACCAACCCATCATAATGTCATATTTGTATTTTTATTTTGATTATGTTTACGGGCTGCCTATCGCTAAATGAGCGATTGGATCTTAAAAATTGGTACTGCCTCGTTAAGATGTCGAAATGTCAATGGTCAGTTCGCCAAACTTCTGGACTACTGTTCTTTTATTTTAAGTATAATTACAGACTCCGTTGGCAGACGACCCATATCGTACTTGAAAGGTTGTCATTAACGCTTAAATGAAATGCCGATTAATGAAAATAGCTTTGACTCGCTGCTGTGTACAGGGTTGAATACCTAGACGATTAATTTAACAATACCGAAAGATGATATAATAATAAATATTTGCCAATATTGCGTCTACGCTACTTTACTACAAAATACGATACTAGTGAAGGGATATGAGGTAAATGTATGCTAAAAAATCTACAGGAAACGTAGCATTGCGATATAGGCCGATAATTTGCTAAGCTATTTTTAGCATCTTCCTTGTGGACAGGTGTGAGAAATGCTCAGTTTACATCAATTGGGGGCTGCACCGTCGTGGAACCATTTCCTCGAATCGAAAGTATTAGGTTGATGCACAAGTTTTTGCCGCTTTGGTATCCACACGTTTCGGAGGCCTGCGGCGCCCTCTAGGCAACATTAGCATGGAAAAGAGTGATACGTTTATGATAACGCGGACCTTACTACATACATCAGCCAGTAGGCTCCTTCTGAAAAGGCGGAGAAATGGCAAATGTAAACACGCAAATTCAGAGTAATTTGCTGTACGAATTCCGAAAAGATTCCAACGCTGGCAGAGCTTGTTTAAACGTCTTCCGGAACGAATCAGTCAACGAAAGAATCTGCCGAAAATGTTTTGCTAGTCGTATATTCTCCAATGGCACGGTCCAAGCTTGCCTGGGAAATAGGGTCCTCAGGAGGGGCTGTATCAGTGCGTACGAAAAGACATTCCTTGGAATTGTCTAATACAGTGTGTAACCGTTCGACAGCCTGGGAATCTAGTATCCTTGACGCCCTTTGCCAGGCTCTAGACATTGATGCGACCACCACGGGCACCATAATATATATATTTATATATATATATATTCTTGGTGGGATACCAGCGTCCACAACTCGTGACAAGTTGGAAAGGGGTCATCTTTTGCAAACACAACGAGAGACCCCATGTGAGTAACACCAGCCTTTAAAAACGAGACGACGTGGACTGTGAGCCTATTGAGCACCCACCATACTTTTCGGTCCTTCCCGAACCCTACCCCTTCAAACTATCGCTTATTGCGGTCTCTCCAAAATGTCTCGATAACCCTCGATACCTCGCCATGTTCTGACATCACGTAAAACGATGTAGTTTTCGATTGATTCTTCGGCTAGCATCTTTCCGGGTGCCCGATGCTGCGATGTCTCTTGAACGAATAAGTAGACCGAAAAAGGATAGGCTAATCCGAATCCTCTTCTCTGTCGTGCTACGCAGCAGACGAACCTGTGTGTGCCTTCGTGCGCGCCCATGCCGGACCTCTCCTCGTGTTGCTGTTGCTGAATTGTACTGAGTTCGCATCGCCAGTTAACTTGCCGTAACGTCGTCTTCACAATATGTCTATTCGTTCTGCCAACTCGCTTCCACTCGGAGTTTGGGAGTGCGTACTGGTTTCGCACCTGTTCTACGAATAGGGTGGGGTGGGGGTATTGGCTAGCAGATAAACACAATGATTGTATGCGGAAGCTTATAAACCTACGACCCGTTGCAGAGCTATAATAATAATAATGCAGATACCATTAAGTAATTGATACATAGATCAAAATAGATAGAGAGGCAGCTCAAGTACCGCTAGCATCGCCCATCAAAACTGAGTGCCGTTTGAAATATTTTCTATTGCCTATTTTCAAATAGAAAAGAGTCGCCGTCTTGAGCGAAAGCATCTGTGACTTTTTACGTGTCGTTGCAACCGTTGTTTTCTGTGGCCTTGCTTCATTTTTGCACAGGTCTTGCCTTATGTGAATTTGCACAGGATTTACAAAGGCTTGCGGCTGCTCGCATAGTATGTATGAGCGAAAAAAAATATCTCTGCTATGCCGGTCTTTCTCGTGCCTGACCTTCATGGCTTCCGTCCTTCGCATATTCATCTCAAGGCCGGTTTCCCTCATATGAGCTGCCAACGCCGCAAGCGCCTACTGGAGGTGGAGTACAGATCGTCCGCGCACATAATGATTATAGCGGCTCGATGTCTGTTCGGTTCTGTATGCGGCTCGTTCTAGCACTGCGTAAAGCCGGATATCTGTTCTACACATTGGTGCCCTGCTATCCTATCGTCTAAAATGAATTGGCTGACTCGCGAGAACACGCCTATACAGGGTGGCATGCGTTGAGTCAATGCACGCGTGAATTCTAGGTTTTGTTCACATATTCTCTGTTCTTCTGTATATATATATATATATATATATATATATATATATATATATATATATATATATATATATAGCGCAATTATATACCGTCCCTAGGTACGTGCATGTGATTATTCGGATGAGGCTAAGCTAAAGCGAAGATATTTTTCGAAGAAAAATACGACGTTTTTAGTAAAGGTAATTCCAGCTGATACGTGAACGGTATGTGTCGAATTCTCCGTCTTTGAATGTGCCCGCCTCTTCCCTTTCTCATCGTCTGCCTCACTTGCGGTGCGCCAAACTGGTCTTCTAATATCCGAACTTCGAACACACTTCGCGCTTTATCTTGCTGCACAGTTTAGACCGTTGATGTTCTAAACTGGTATTCGAATAGCATGTCGTTGCATAGCCTTATTTACGGGTAGATTGCAATTGATTACCCGATATATTCGTGAAGACCAACGAACAACTCTCAGAATGGCTAAATGGACGCCGGCATCATTAACTTGGCTGAACTGTATCATACTTGATTTTTTTTCACATCTTATGTCCTAACTGGGGTATATATCACAGTTCGTCCGAGAGACTTTCATATCGGTAACGCGGCATTGACGCACGCCACAGTGAGTGAAAAATAGTTTTTTTTCTACGCATGAAACGCGTGTGAAAGTGCAAAATGACGCCACTGGATAGATTTATCAAAATGGGTAAGTAAGCAAGCTGGTTAATGCAGGTACGCAGGCGATGGTGGTTGTAGGAAAGTTGTTAACGCATTTCCATTTTCCTTTCGTTAACGTATGTATATCTACATGTGTGTATGTACAGTATATTATAAATTGTATATAAAAAAAAATGCAGATGTATATATATTTATAGTGATGATCTAGGGGGCTGGTGTGCTTGTCCTAAATATCTCAAGATTTCCACGCATGCTGGCAATCTAAGCGGCCCTAATATAAAACGGTGACATATATATATATATATATTCTTCCACATGAATGGGTGAGGCTTTAGTCCTCTTCCATCAGGGAACTCCCGATGGTTTTCAGATGACTCATTTTTCTTCATCTTACATTTTGTATCTGGTCAGAGAACAAGTATTAATATACGTTTTAACTATTTCGCGGTGTGTGGACACACTTTTTCTTGATGTTGCGGATACTGCACAGATGGTGGCAGTCAGGAGATTGCAATTCATCTCGAACCTGTCGGCGACGATATGAATCCTCGGGAAATTGCCAGAGAATTGTATATCGCCGTTAAGGAGAACCAGATGCGAGGTTTAATTGACAATCAAGTGTTTTTCGCCGAAATGCTTCACTGTCTGAACTACAAGCTCGATCCCAATGGTAAAGCGATGTTATATCTGTTGAGTTGCGGATTATAATATGCACTCAAATATACACTGTGTGATATAGCAAATGTGTACCATAACTATTGTAATTGATATACATAGATCATTAATTACCTAATGCACATTTTGTCATCATTTGAGATATTTAATTAAAATTTGCGCATTCATATAATATAGAATATACGTACCAAAGCGACATGCTGAAATGAAATTGCTAAATCAATAGGGAGTCAGCTATACTCTTTGTTTCACTGACGGGCACTTGTGTGATGGACTCCACTTTCGCAGAACTGATATGGCGACCGCCAACGCAATGCGTCGAACTTCTTCATATGCTGCACTCGCTTCTAGCCCTCGACGAATGGAAAAGAGCTGAACTTCATTCGAAGTCGTTGGAGACGCAACTCATCGCTTTTATTCACTTTTGGTCGCGACTTCAGAAGGCCGAACTTGACGCGCGAGGACTTCAAAGCGCAAATAATCTACCCTTCTCTGGGGGTTACAATGCCCGAAAGGTGCGACTACACGGAAGGCGTAACTGCTATATATTACTTTAACATTTTAAATCTACAGTTTACAAATGTTACTGTACATACAACTAACACCAATAATGGTCAGAGAGTCATAATATTTCCAGGGGAGCCCCTGGAAAACGCACTTGAATTTGTCGTGTCGGTATGATTTATGGACATCGGTGCTCAACATGAAGTCGATCTATGTATGTCTCAATTACTTATACTCTCAGCGACGATTTAACGTCCACGGGGCTCCTTTTTGCATTGCTTCATAGAATATCAATTACTTTACAGCCTATTTAATGCGTTTGTTGTGTTTCTCTGCATGGCATGCTCTATATTTATAATAATGTATAGAAAGTCAGATAAAAACTAGGTTAAACAATAGGTGAGACGAGGCATAAGTCAGTTCGCATACGGAAATGTCTCTTCAACGTTATTGCGCTGATATTTGCAGACGTTCTCCGAGATCTTAGCGGATTTGGAGGCCTATCCCGGCCACAGAGACGACGGATATCTGAACTACCTTCGTGCGAGAACACTTATGCATCTTCGGAGAAAGTCAGACGCTCGTGAGGTCCTTATAACAAGTATTAATCAGGTGCCCTGTAACTGGCTCGCCTGGACAATGTTACACAAGTTCGTCGACAGCAAGGAGGCCCTGGCTGACGTACGTAGCATCCGTGTATGGCCAAACTAGATTAACCCAATACTGGATTGGGTTGGTGCAATACTAACAATCATAAACGAAAAATAAAAGGTGTAGGCCCTCGCTGATGAGTCTTACCTGCCTGTAGAAAGAGGACAGTAGACCTGTTGAAGGAGGTGTGTTTACGTGTGAAGGTACATTTAGCTCATTGAAAGCTCACCATATTTTTATTATGGGAATATATTCAGGTATATTAATTTGTCTACAAATGTTTTGTTTATGGCATTGCAGGGAAGCTAATACGACAGCCAGACAATGCGACCGTTTTGCTGTCGGCGCATTTCTCTGTGATGCAGCTATGTTAGCACTTTACTGATGGCTGAGTGTGTAGAACTTCATGTTCGGAAATCTTATGGCCGTATGGCAGTCCCTTTGACACTTCATGTTTCCATGGTTCCACGACAGTTTGTAGGAAAACGTTATTATGTAATGGTTTGGCCTAAGAAGGTAAACACAAGCCGGAATTTTTTTACAATGGGGCAATTGCGACCAAGCCATTGGTCATTTCTGCGACTGAGTTTTGCATTTATGGTGAATATTTTCTCGCTAGGGCACTGACAATAGCTGTTATTCCGAATCGTTCATATTCCGAATATGGCGCATCATCTCCTGCCATGGTTAGTACGTATTCGTGTTCTATTGAACATGAGCTTTCGTCTGCTACACATCAACCGAGTGAGCAAATTCTTACGAGACTTCAGTCGAAAAGCGAGCCCATTTTGACAAAACGATATAAACGATAAAATATTGTGATGATTTATTGATCATTTACAATGCGTTTGCACACTCGGCAGTGCTCGCCTATATAATCGATAAAACGGCAAATCTCTCAGTCTCGATACCATTCAGCATTGCTTCTAAAGCAGATGATACTTTAGTTAGATTAATTTATACACACATCCGTCTATGTACATTACTCATCTAATTTTATTTTAAGGCAGACATTACCGTCGTTGATTGCTTTAGAGGGAGTAGCGTTGGTGATATTCAGCTGCATGCTGGAGTCGTCTCTGTTCCCAAGCTTGAGTAGATGAGGCAAAATGTGAGACAGCTGAGAAGCACCGCGGCATAGGCGCCCCGGTTTCGTGTGTAATTATTTCATTCGCCTTGTGATGACTGTGATTACCTAGTTGCTTACTTTAGCTATAAATGGCTGATCGCCCTTCTCATCGCAGGTGTCCGTGTTTCTGTGTCAGCACTGGCTAAAACGTCTGTTCCTGGCGGACGTCCGATGTGCGGTTCTGCCGCTGGCCCAGGATGAGGACGTGACGGAGCTCTACAAAGAGATGTTGGAAACATTCAATGACTCGCCGTATATCCTCACACAGATGGCAATTACTCAACAAAGTCAGCGACAGGTTTACTCGGCGGTACAGCTTTTTAACAAGGTACATTTTTACCAGTATCCACTTATCACCGGTATTTTCTCATAAGAAAAAGTGTTTTCCAGGGCATTCTAAATATATGTGAAACGCGATAAGGGATTTGTAGAGCTAATTAGAGCAAATATGTTCTCAGTAGAGCACGGTTTCGGATAAGTCTTGTTTTAGAGTGAGACTGAAGTTACTAAAATGCAAGACAAATATGATGCTATTGCTCGCCATAGTGGCACAAAATGCGAGATTGCGAGACAACCAGTCCTGGTATACACGCACGAAACACACAGCCTAAAATTTTGCTTCTTCTGAAGAACATCAGACGCCGGCCAGAAGACGCGACATAGTCGTTTAGAAGAGAATTCGAATATATATATATATATATATATATATATATATATATATGCAGCGGATTGTTCGATCACCGTATATATCAATCTAAACGAATAAGTCTTGTGCGTGGGCTGCACATCGTTGAACGAACGAAATATATGTCTCCTGGAATTCAGGTTCGCGCGGTGGATCCATATCGCCTACAGCAGTTGGACGTCTACTCGAATCTTCTCTATGTGCAGCGTGCCGAGACCGAGCTCACCTACCTAGCGCACTTTTGCGTCAACGTCAACAAGTATTGCAAAGAGACCTGCGCTGTCGTGGCCAACTTTCTGTCGTTGAGGTAAGTCAGGACCAGCGGATAGTTGAACACACTGCAGCTGTATATCTAAACAAGCAACTAACATTATGCACATACCCTTCGGGAGCAGTACCAGTTCATTGTCACGCTAAGTTCATCAAACTATTATATTTGCCTTGCAATCGTTGAGACCTGGCGGGCTCACATTTTGTCTACCAAGACACCCATGTAAAAAAGCACAAATACAGGCGTGTACAAGTTTACTTGCCAAAAAAATCGGCTGTGTCGTTCGGTCTTTCGATGTGGTTGCTACCACCTAACTAAGCTGGAACGTTTGTGACTTTGAAATTACTCACCCTAGAATCATATGCACGAAGTAAGTGCATAATATGAATAAGTTTATATCGCAAGTCGAAACATAATTTTAATAATACATCTATGATGCATCCGATTAAGCCACCACTGCAGTCACAACTTTTTAACAGAGTGCTTTAGTAGCAACGGTACCATTTTTAATTAGACCTCATATTTTAGATATAATGGCTTGCAGAATTTCCACCACACATTTGATTTTGATTCTCCTAATATATATATATATATATATATATATATATATATATATATATATATATATGTGTTACACTACGCTAGGGTAAACATTTAACTATGCCGCTTTTCAGAGGCCAACATGAAAAGGCGGTTGAGTACTACCGGCGGGCTCTGAAGTTGGACCCGGGCTACTCTCAGGGTTGGATTCTGATGGGCCACGAATGTGTTGAAATCAAGGACACCACGTCAGCGATTGAGGCGTACCGCCAGGCGACCAACATTAACGAACGGGATTACCACGCGTGGTACGGACTCGGGCAGCTGTTTGAGGTCCTGAAGATGCCGTACTTCGCTCTCCGCTACCATCAAAAGGCGCACTCGTTGCGGCCGTCCGACTCGCGTATCCTCGTCGCGATGGCGGATTGCTACCAAAAGCTGGGCCAGATGGACGACGCGAAGAAGTGCTACTACAAGGCGTACCAGACCGGCGATATCGAGGGCATGGTTCTGCACAATCTCGCGCGTCTTCACGAGGAACTTGGCGAGAAAGAGCTGGCACGCGAATGCTTTCGAAGGTTCCTCGAGGAGTGCGATGAGCGTAAGCTGCCCGATGTTGAGGAGCAGGGCGACGCGTTTCTCTATCTGGCACGAGCGCACCTCGACGAGGGCCAGCTAGACGAAGCTCTCATCTATGCGCAGAAGGGCTTCGGATACGCTCAGCGGCGTGAGGAGAGTAAAATGGTCATCAAGCAGATTGCGACGGCACGAGACGCTGAGACAAGCGGCGCGAACACCACCGATACCAGCAGTAATACGACAGTGGGCATTAATTCCGTGTTACGAGTGCCGACATTTAAGTTTGTAACACCAAAGTCAACTGGCGCATGGACCTGACCGTCGCGGCGGTCGAGTTTGTCCGATTGGGTTCGCCAGGAGATTTCGATCGAATCGAGTGAATCTGCAAAAATGGCGACTGCAATACGCCGTTGTGTGTGCATGTATGTATGTATGTATGTATATATTTAGATAAGAAGGCGTCTTTCACATCGCGTTTGCAATACTGTAAACAAGCTATTTTATGAATGTATTTTTGTTAGCACAATGTTAATAAAACATTAAACATATATTGTTTAGCTAGTAATTTTTGCGTTAAACGGAAGTAATCATCTCACCATTATCAGGACAGGTCGGGACCGATTTCGGGATTATAGCAGCAAAGCGCAGACTGCCTATGTTTATGCTTTATGTAGGCGTTTTGGATATAACAAATCATGGTATAGATTTTTGCAAGTGGTTATGTAGTTCTAAAGTTTAGTCGATCAACGGAGCAAGCTACTCGCAGGAAGAAAATGATATGTTAGATGGATAGCAAAAACATCCTTGCAAGAGCTGCAGGACGCGATATTTATCAAATAAAGAGATATGTGGTATCTGTTAGAGTACGCACCCAGTTAGTTGCATGATTATGAAGGTGACAGAGCGTGGAATGCCTTCACCGGGCAGAAATTATGATAAATGCCATACGGCATGTTTCGTGCATGTACGCGTCTGTTTCTCGGACCAACCCAATGCTTGCCTTTTTTAGAACAGGAAAGCACAGACCTCATATTCGGTTGCGAAATCTAAGAAAATGCAACAAGTAAGAGAAATTAAGGATATTTAGGAAGACCCCCTTCTCCACCTTATGCAGTTTACAATGGGGGGGGGGGGGTCTTCGCATATATATCAAACGCATGCATTAAAAACAAAATACAGAACACAAAAGGTATAGTTATTTTCCAATACGTAAGTATTTTGATTATTATTATTTTTTAGAATTTACCGGTGCAGAAACCAACGGCTCTATCGAGACAATGTAAATACAAAAGAATAAGGCAGTAATCTGAGGTTCGTACTGTGTGACGCCCATTTCGGCATGAGATATCCCTGCGTGTCTAAAAACAGTGATGCGCAAGTAGAAGCTCAACAAGAAAACCTCATCGCATTATAATGAAAGTTGGATAACCATACCTACTAGAAGCATCTAATTTAGATAGAGGGCGCCTAGATAAATCCACAATTTTAGGCCGCAGCCCTACACTGGCTTCGTTGAATTTTATTTAAGGCAAAGCCCGAATTTGTTGTGTACACTGTTTGCGTTCCTCGACATTATTAGATTCAAACTATGTGTATATATATTTTTAACTGACATCGATGAATGCGTCGCACAACAAAGGCGGGCACACTGCAAAGTTTTTATTTTAAAGTACGCTAAGATCGCCTCCCAACTGAACAAACATTGCCGAGTCGCCACGTATTCTTCCATTTCATTGCGTGTCCTATCTTCTGTTTCGCTAGACGAACCGTGCGTACTGAGGAGAATTATCGGTTACCACTTAGACTGCCAAACCAATGTTCTGCTCAGTATGTCGTCTTAATCTAACCATCTAACAGATTCTTGTAGTCGTGATGCAGTCAGATAGAACCAAATGGCTTTAGAGCTTACTTTCTCAATTTAGTGAACAGAAAGGAAGTAATAACCTTTTGCGTTTACTATGTTAGATATTCTGTACTTAACTAGGCGCAGATGCCGTACGCGTTTGCACCACATTTACACCCGTTTACACTCTCGACGATTTTGCTAGTGGATGCTTAAATACCTACTTTATAATGGTAAACAGTGCCATTTTCCACATTTTATATATACATAATACGAGGAGGTAATTTCAAGCTAAAATTAGGCCCGCGCCTCACCTGTGCTAGGTAAGGGACTACAGATCACAGGAACCATATACATATAGGACTACCTTCAGGGGTAAGTGTGAAGGCACGTACTGTGTCGCAATAGACTAGCCAAATTTTTAATATTTAGGTCTACCTAGATGAGAGAGAGACAGCAATTACGATCACTGTGGATGTGATACAAAATGTTTATTTACAGTATGAAGCATCCAATGACAGGCGGACAATGCTGCTACGGTCGAGGGGAGGAGTCGGGCACTAAACTGATATCCGCGAACGTTGTCCAGCGGCAGTCGCAGCGACATACATACATATATGCATACGTACATACACACATCACACGCCGTCTGCCCAAAACACGTCGATCCCGTTTGGCGCAGCACGCGTGATGAGTTTGAAATACCGTGATGTAATTAATGCTACTGTTGTTACTGCTTCGGCAGCGGACAACAGCTTCGCCACCACCGACGACGACGACGACGGTTTTCTTGCCGCAAGATTTCATTCAAGGACCACCAGGCGTCTAGCGTCCGTGCGTCGAGCGACGACCATGACGACGTAGCGCATTAGCGCATGTGAGGCGGTGGCGGGGGTGGCGGACCTCGCATCATGCCCGGCGGGGGGCCGCGCATGCCCGGCGGCGGGCCACGCATGCCTCCGGGCATGACACCCGGGGGCATCATGCCCGGCGGCATCGGGCCCCGCATGCCACCCGGCATTCCCGGCGGCGCCATGCCGGGCGGCGGAGCCATACCGGCAGGCGGCCCGCCTCCGCCGCCAGGCATCGGGCGCATCGGGGGTGCCGAAATCGACGCTCCGCGCGCCTGTGGCGCCATCTGAGGCCCCGAGGGCCCACCGACACCCCGGACGGGGCCCTGCAGGCCGGCGGGGGCGGCGCTGCCCAGCGGGCCCGTGGGCATGCCACGGCCCGCCGCACGACCCATGCCCTGCGAGCCGGCGCCGGGAACGCGCGGTAGGCCCGTTTCTTCGGGCGGAGGCGGACCCTCGACCGTCATCGAGACGATGTTCTGCCCGCGCATCAGGACGAGGCCGAGCACGCGCTTCTCTTCGCGCTCCTGCCCGCCCTGTTTGGCTTTGATCTTGCGAAACTCTTCGCACTCGGTCAGAATCAGGTTCATGTGCTTGTCGAACGCCTTGAACGTGCCGATAAAGCACCGCGAGTCCTGCAGCGTGACCCGCATCCTGTAGTTGATATGCTGCAAGCACAACCCGGACAAGCTTGTTAGGACAGTTCGCTCATTTTTGCTCGCGTCGTGGTGTATTGTCAGGATGTACTATGATTACACTGATGACACATAGACTGAGAGATAACTCAACGAACTCGTAGTGGAGAACTAGTAATAAGTCGATATATAAATCTGCAATGTGGGAGTGGTGATGCATACGGCCGCGCACGATGTATCGCGCATATGACGCGCCCGAAGAGAGTATGTTTATCTGGCTAATCTAATTGGCTTGCTTCGCGATTCGCTGAGACAAGAAGAAGGCGCACCTCATATGCACAAGCAAATAGCTGACAAATATAGATTAGAAATTTGCGACAAACAATAGAGAGAAAAAAATATACGGGCGTCGCCAGTCAACTAGTTTTAAGTGGACCCAACTTGGCTCCATAAATAACAAAAAATGTTTATGAAATTAAACAATTACTTAAATTTGAGTAGCGTATTCGAGTGCATTCATCGATTTGATAATCATGCTATTTCTTTTAAATATTCAACTAAACGCAATGAGCATACTGATAGAGCCCACTTTGTTTCATTTCATTCAACTGGATGCCAAAACACCACATTTTGATCCAATGGTGAATTTACGTAGCTATTCGTATGTGCGTGGAAAAAAAGCAGAACTAATACCACAACATGAAATGATTTTGACAGTATTTTAGTTGAAGCGTCAAATCGTTAGGACTGACATTATGATTTGTATTATAACGCTTTATTTTTTTCGATTCAACGTTCTACACAAGGAATCGGTCGCCGTCACACAACACGAATAACATGGCCAATGATTCATTAAATCAAGCATATCTCATCGACTACCGGCTTTATTCTCGAGACCATCTTGCTCGTCGATGAACGCGCAAAACTCATTAGTCAAGCACAATTAAGCTGTCGTTGTTAGTTGCCAAACATCCCGGTCGGGTCTGCAAGTTCGCATACGACGAACGAATTCGAGATCATAGATAAAGATGAAGAAGAAAGCAAGACAGATGGATCTCAATTTTACGTGATTCAGAATTGTACATCAATCAACTCGCTGCAATTGATTGCATTGAGACTTGCATGGCTTGATATGTTCCTCCGAACGAAGAAACAAAGGCAAATAGATAGAGACGCTTGCAAGAGACGATACTGTGTTGAGACGGTAAAGTCGTAGGAAACGTTTGAAACGAGGCCCGCCTGCGAACCTACCTGCAGCATCTTGTTGTTTTTTGAGATCGTCATCTTGGCTGAGTTTGTGGCGCGGCAGTGCCGCCCTCGACGCGAATACGGCCTACAGGCGGTTACGGCTCCGTCTCTGGAGAACCGGCAACGAAACGGCACCCCACCGAGAGATGAAAATGCTCACAATTCGCACACTCTTTAACCACTAACAGAACACGAAACGTTTTAGCGAGCACGCGCCCGGCACTCAATCGCCCACAAATAAAGGAAGCAGCGGCTGACTCGCCTAAGCGCAGATACCGGCGGCGAATCGTTTGTAAACAACACCTAGATCCCGCTCACTGGGTGGCCTTTAACGGTGGGCCAGTTGGCGAATACTGCTAGAATACTGCAAAGAAAAAAATCTTTCCGCTTTATATGACTGACTAGGCTAGTTGTTCGAATACAGGCAAGCACTATAAGTAATATTAGCATAACGATAAGAATTTACGCGGTGTTTTTTATTTTAAATTTATTAGACATACCGACTTCTAGAGATCTATGCCGCCAAGCTCGAAGCTAGCAGGCGGGCTCAAAATACATTCATCCGTGGTGTTTTGGCGCCCTGTTGTTGCTGCGGCTGCCGCTGCCGCTGTTGTTGTTTGTGTTGGTGGCGAGATCGAGCACAATAAAGAGGCTCGGAGAGGGCGTAAGCAATCAGATGTGTTTGTGTTTTCGTTTTGATCACTTGTTTTGAGTGTTTGCGCTGTGAGTGTGAGCGCTGTTTTTCTGCAGTATGCTCGCCATCGGCCGTGGTAGCATTGAGCACTTCGACCTACATTAACGTCTGAACTAACTTTTATTGCTTGTGTGTATTTCGACGTTGTGGTGAACGTGATTGAGAGATTCAAGCGTTGTACGGTCGCTGGTTTAGTCGCACGGTGACAGCCAGCTGGTGGCCAGCTTTCAAGAATTGCGTCGTAATCGACCGATCGCGTGCAATTGTGTGTCGAAGAGCTGTGTGACACTTTCGAGTGTTTCGTCTTCATCTTGTTTTGTTCCGACGATCAACTTTCACTCAATCAACAGGTTGAAGTGGCACCTTAATGTTCCTGTGTATCTGTGTGCCTCGTCATCGCACCGTCGAGCTGCCTGCCGTCGTACTGAGGTGCTGAGGAACTTTGCTGACGACACCTTTCGAACGCGTTCGATTCGATCGCCACCAACGATGTCGAACCTTCCCATCTTCGCTCAGGGAGTGCAGTTTTCGATCGACACAACGCCCGACCCACTGCCTTCGTTTCATCCGCATATGCCACGACCTCCACATGGACGAAGCCCGGCGTTTGTGCCGCAAGGACGGGGTGGCGGCGGTGGTGGTGGTGGTGGCGGCGCGGGCTTTACGCCAGGAAGAGGAGGTCATTTTGGGCCGAGAGGACCAGGCCACATTGGCATTGGCGGAAGCCACAACACACCCAGGCATTTCTACGACCGAGATCACGAGTGGAATAACCCCGACGACGCCCCGAGGACGACACCGCATTACCCTTTGCCGCGTAGGGATTTCCACAGTCAACAGCAACAGCAGCAACAACAACAACAGCAGCAACAACAACAACAACAACATTCGGCCGGGGAACACAGCCGGGGACGCGGCGGTACACACTACACTCCGAGACATCCAAGCGGAGGAGCTGCGAGTTTCCAGCAGCGCGGCGCTGGCAACAGCGGCGGTTTCCGCGGCCAGGGAACGCCCCGTCCCTACTTCAGTCCTCGCGGAGGCGGGCCGCGTATGTCTCGGCAGTGGACGCCTCGTCAGCCGAATTTCAACAATCCGTACGAGAACAAGCTGACTCCGAGACACTCTGGCGCACAACAGCAGAGATGGTCGCACACGCCTAGAGGCGGCGGCGGTGGGGCAGCGGCACCACTTTCCACAGGCTTTGGACCCTGCGCGAAGGGAGCCTCACAGCAGACGCTCGCAGTGATTGACGCGTTTGTCAAACCGTCGATGCTTGATGATCCGTGGAGGTGTCTTGAGCAGCAGCAACAACAGCAACAGCAGCAGCACCAACGACAACAACAACAACAAGAACAACAACACCACAAACGTAGTAGTGGCGATCACAGCCCGGATTCCAGTAAGAAAGCCCGCTCATCCGCAGAACCCGACAGAAGTCTTCCTTCCGGTCAAGAGGCGGATGCTGCAAATGAAGAACAACATGCCGACAGTCAAGATGAACCTCAGAACACGACGCACAAACAAGACGAGAAGGAGTTTAATCTGCGAGACTTTATTCCGAAAGTGTAACACTTGCAGACATGCAGGAGGTTGGACATCAGGCCATCACTTCTTGAGCTTAGAGCTATTGTGTATGTACATGTGTATATATATATACGAAACATAGAGGGGAAACATGATGGGTGGTCAAACGGTTTGGCTAGATTGTGGCATTGTTCCTGATAATTTAAATTAAAGCAAGCGAGCAAGTGTATTCGCAGATCACAGCTTTGCGCTTGCTAAGCGTTGGTACTTGCAGATTGTTATGACATTTCGAACACCGCCCCCGAGACCGCTAAGTCAATTGTACAGCTGTTGTGAAGAACGTTTTGTTGCTAAACTAAAAATAAAAACATGATGTGTAATATACTCCGGACAATGGCTTTCTTTATTTTCGTCGACAGAAAACGAACTAGAAGATAGATAGTCCAACAATTAAGCTGTACGTGATAAGGTTCATAGTCGGGGGCTCGCATTAACAATTTCAACGTGTCAGCCGTCGACGATGAAGCGTACAGCTCTCCAAACGTACCATTTGTACAAGCACATCTCTTTGTTGTGCTGTGAAATATATTAACACAAAAACAGCATGCGTATTTGATAATTCTAGTATTATCATCACCTCGGCAATGGGAGAACATATTATCATCGTACAGCACCATAAGCTTTGGCTACACTTAACCACCAATAATCGATCGCATCGACCTCACCCGAGGTCCGTGGAGCTCTGGCGCCACAGTCGACCACAATAGAAGAAAACAAAAATACCTAGCCTAAGCGATAGCAGTTGCCTAAGGATCCTTAGATTTCTTGGTTTCCTTGAGCAGCCTCTCTAACGCCGATGTTCCCTGTGGGCCCTTGTCAGGTTTCCACAGCGAACCACCCTGTGGCCGAGGGGCATTCCCTACGCCAGGCGCCGACAGTGCGCCCAGAAGATGGGGTCTTGGCGCAGCGTGAACTCCCATCTGTAGAGGGCCCATTTGCGGGTTCCAGGAGCCTCCGCTGAACAGTGAGTAGGTGTTGGGCTGCACCATCGGTGGTCCGGAAGCAGGCGACTGACCAAAGCCCATCGAAGTCGGCTGCGCAGCCTGCTGTGGCCGCGGCAGTGAATGGCTTGGTGGAGGCACGAGACGAAGATCGACGTTATAGATTGGCGGCGGCGGCTGTTTCACCAGCTCCTCGATGGTCATGGGATAGGTGCCTGACGGATGCATCAGTGCGGCGGGCGGAGGCGGGACAGCGGGACTCGGAAAATTCCACTTGCCTGCTCCCACACCGACTAGCGGTGGCGGAGGCTGCGAGAACGGTAGAGAGCCTCCCGGTCCCGCGGAACCCAGTTCGGCTGGAGCTGCCTGCCGCTGATTCATGATCGCCTGAAGCGCCACGTTTTGCCTCTTGGACGGCTTGTCCCGGCGCGCCTCTACGGCTTCATCGTCCACAGCACTGAAGCGTACAGCCGTAGGTCGTGGTTCTTCTTTGTCAAGCCGAATTCGTTCGAGCTCCCTGACTAGGTCGTCCTCCGTGGTGCACTCTTTGGCACGAAAGTCGCCGTCCACGTAGCTGATGATGGCGCTTCCGTCGAGAAACTTCACCCGACACAGCTCCTTGCCCTGCTTGACGAAACGACTCACCCGCAACTCGGCCGCCTGAGCTCGGGTGAGGTCGCGATCTGCAAATCGCAATTTCGATTGGACCATTCGCAACGGAACGAAGCCGCGCAGCTCAAAGTCTTCCGGCAGAGCTTCGTCCTTCCAGTCGAGTGTCAGCTGTCGCACGAACGAGTTGAGCACCGTTCGCAACACATACCACACATCTTTGACGGGGTTGATCGACACGCTCTTCGGATTGGCGACGAGCGTCTCGAGTAGAACGAGTGCCGTCGCCATGGCTGGATTGTCGACGATTGTCGAGCTGACGTTCGCTAGCAGAACGCACCGAAACAGGCCAAACACGAATTCGCTCATGATCTTCGCTCCGCCGTCGGCCGCGTCGAGCAGTTGGCTTTCGGACGTCGGCTTTCGGTGCACGGCCATCGACGAGTGCTTGTTGCTGCGATTAAACGTGTACAGAGCTATCGTCGTCATCTGGAGCAGTGTTTGCTCGTCCAGCTTCCCGCCGCAGACGAGTCGTGGCAGAGACGCCATTAGCTTCGACAGCACCTTCTTTGCAAGCGCCATTTGCTGGTTCAGATGAACCAGACCGATAAAGTAGAGAAAGGCTGCCGTTAGCTCGGCCGGTGCCAGTCTCGAATCGGTGCTGCTCTTCGAATCGTTGTTGTTCGTCGTCGTCGTCGACGAAGCTGTGGTCGACGACTGCTCATCCTGGATGAGCTTCGAGTAGATCTTCTCGAGGTTGGTGATGGCCACCACGAACGGATGGCTTACCGACAACGCTCGAACGTACAAGAAGACGGTCGCCAGTCGGCAGCCTTTGGCACCTTCGAGCAGACCCAGCTGGTTGTACGGGTGGCCGTTGCGTGGATCGACACTGGCAGCCTGGCGGTAGTAGTTCTCAGCCAGAGCTAGATCGTGTCGGTAGCGGGCCAGATCGCCGAGATGCACCAAGCAGTACTGGCAGATGTAGAGGACGCGCGAGCGTTTCGCTATTCGCACGTGGTCGTGCTCCGAGCGGGTGAGGTCATCCTGGACGTCCATCACACCGAGACAGTCCGGTCCGGGCATAATCTGCAAGCGTCAACAACGAACGTCAGTTAGAGGATCGACGTCCTCTTTACGGATGGCGGTAACGGCGGAGAAAGCGACGACATAAACAAAAATCAGAAGAAAGAGAAGAGTGCAACCGTAGAGTACCAGCAGCAACCGCCGCAAGTACCCCAAATGGTACCAAATGGCACCGCTAGGGCCCGCAGATGTATCGATAGAAACAAAACAAAAAATTACAAACCAGAACAGTTGTGGAAATTATAACACAGTCACAGCAAGTATAGCACCCATACTAATCATAGTTGCAATGGCAACAGAACAAAATAGTAGCAGTCACCAGAGTGGTATCAAGAATAATAGACAACAAACAAAACAGTGATATATAACAACATACGAGGCACACACAGAGGTAATATATATAAGAGAAACATGGTTTATATTTAAGAGCTTCCAATGTGTCGTGTTTTCTTGAATATCGACAGCCAAAGTACATTTTGAATAAGCATTGACTAGCTACAGGGCTTAACAAATCGGTACGAAGCAGAGTGACGTAACCAGAAATGCCGCATTCATATTATTTCGTCGGAAGTAGACAAATCTCAAGAAAGACGGGGGATCCTAAACGCGCATGTGTCACGCTTAGGTTAAACTAGTGACTCGTTGTGTTAAAAGTCCCTGGTCATCGCCCTCACTTGACCCCGCATTAGTATCATTATAGTTCCCATCATAATCCCTGGCTTTTGTTTAGCTTCCGCGTCGTAGAGAAACATAGTCGAAGGTAGCCTTCACCTCTTTCCCCTCGGTGACGCACCTTTAGCTCCGTGACGCGGTAGCGCTGAATGAGTCGCTGCAGTAGCTGCAGGAAGTAACCGGCTGAAAGGTCAATCATGAGGCCGAGTTTCAGGGCGCTTTCGGTGTTCGTCGACGAATCTTTCTGCAGAGCGGAGATCGCCGCACGGAATGCGACATTCCATAAATCTTGCTCAAGTTTTCGACCGAGCGCAAACTCCAAATCGCTGAATAGGACATCTTCGATCAACGAACAATACCTGTGCAATCAGAACGGCATTGTTGCAACCCGATACATTAGTACATATGACCAACCAATTCGTTATCGACGCGTGAGACCGCAGGCCATGTGCCTGCGATGTTAGTCTGGTTTCAGCTTTCAGAGTACCAAGTATATTAAGAGTTTGTCCGTCGCCAAAAGTAAGTGACGAAACAAGTGTAAAAATAACAAGAACTTTTCGTGCCTGATTTTATAATCTGTGCATAATATATATATATATATATATATATATATATATATATATATATATATACAGAGCATCCCAGAACTCGTTCAGCAAATTTTGAAGTCTAGTACAACTCGGCAAAAAATCATTTTTTCCAATGGAACAAGAGGGCAGAAATGTTTTCTAAAATGGTTTATTGACGGTGAAAGCCAAAATATAAGAATTGAAAAGAATTTCAATTATCTTCAATACAACATTAGCTCTGCTTTGAACTAACGTAGAAATGTAATTCAGATAAGATAATAAAATTTTCCTCCAAACACGCAGGTATGATTGTTTTGTCGATAGTATGACTGGAACTCTCACAATCGCCGATTTAGTGAAGATATGTCAGGATAAAAAGCTTGATATAAACATCTTTGGTAATTTCTGTCTCACTTCAAAAGAAGATATTTCCGCTCCCTGTTTCATTAGAAAAAAAAATATTTTTTTCGCCGAGTTGTACTAGGCCCCAAAGTGCGTTGGACGAAAAGCCATATATATATATATACATATATTTAATTCGCCGAAATAAGCAGAGCAGGTCTTGACAAGTTGAATTATACTTATGTCCGTTTACTACCTTCTTTTCATATTGCACCAATAATATAATTTTGAATCATTTAACGTTTTATTTTTCTTCAACGAATACAAAGGAACCATATGAATGGAGCCACTTTGCCGAACACGTCGTGAGTCGCCGATTTCTGAATATGCAAAACCCTATGTATATATAAAAAAAGTAAATTCAAAAGAAAATGAAGTCAATTAAAGATCTGAAGAGTGATAAAGTGCAGAGTTTAGAAGCTATTCCAAGTTTTTTTAACGTCATAGCAGTGGTTGCTTGGTCAACTTCAGCTTCTTCCGCGAGTTGTCGAGTGGTGGCTTAGCAAGCCATTTTTGGCAGGACCGTTTGTTGAGTGACTTGTTCCCGATAATGGTGGAGGTATTTCGACAAGCTACAACATAGGAATCGCTTCCGACCTTGTACAGCGAGACAATCTCAATTTCCACGTTTATATTCACCATGCTCCCGCCTTTGCAGAAACGAACTAGTTTTACCAATGGAACATGGCCTCGAAGAAGTCTTGGATCGGAATGAGATTACTAAAATTCATTCGTGGCACTGATGTTATTCCCCTACATAGGAGCGCATGTGCGATATCTAGTATGCTTAGTTTCTCTATAGGGGGGCTGGTTGTCTCGCGATCGCGCACGCTTTGCTCCTATGTCCGGCAATAACACCAGTGTCACAACATTTTGGAGCTTTATTCTCACTCCGAAAAACAATACTTCTCCGAGACCATGTTCCATTGGAAAAAAATATTTGCTTCAACGAGCTATACCCTGTATCGCTTCCATAAGTAATAATAGGTCCCTATATCGCTTTCGAAATCATTTCGGGTCACTTTATATATATATAAAGTGACCCGAAATGATTTCGAAAGCGATATAGGGACCTATTATTACTTATGGAAGCGATACAGGGTATAGCTCGTTGAAGCAAATATATATATATATATATATATATATATATATGCGCCAGTAAACTTCAACCTCATAAAACACCCGATGTGTTCATTAATTCGAAACAGATTTACATGATTATGGAGGCCACTGCGCTGGAGAAGCGTTGGCGCTCTGGCGCGGAGCCTAATACCGTTATCCTAGCCCGAATTGCAAAATACTGCGCCCCCTGGATCAATCCATCATCAATGAGAATAGAATAGAGGAATAAGAACATGTCCTACGACACAGGTTGATACTCCTGCAATAATGCGTGCCAATTCATTGACGGCATCTGTCGCTAGCGATCCAGTTCAGTTCCCGAATTGAATTTTTCCTGCATGAAGGACGATGAACTATTTATTAGACGAGCGGCTACTAGTACTAACCGCAGTAGAAGTAGTAGTCATATTAACGACGGCAGTACATCCGAGTATATACTACATATTCGTAGTCAATGCTGTCATGTTTGAGGACGACGCCTTTTTGGTAGAGGAGCTGCAAGTACTTATCCGTACGGAGTGTAACGCCATCAGTGGCCTGTTGTTTCTAATGAGCAAGCTAGAACTCGACAGAACTATAAACCTTAAGATGGTCGGCGCACTCGAGGTAGGTTACCTCAGGTAGGCCAGGAGCGCTTTATATCGAATACAAAAAAATACAGCACCGGCAACGCTTAACCACCCTCCCACACGATCTAAGCAGATTTCTAAGCAGAGAGAGAAAATGGCTGACTCTTGAAAATAACTGCTGTGCTGGTAAGAACGACATTAGTTAACTCTAAGTACGAATGCCCAAGTTCATAATTTCACAAACAACCAGTCGAGGTGACTCGGTGAACTCTCGGTGAGTCGCTGACTCGATCGAACTTGTAGTCTTATATACATGGTCGAATCATATACATGTGTCATTCCTGACAGACATTCCTGTACGGGTTTCTAGGGCCCGAAGTCGATCTTGAATTGAATCTCGATTCAATTAAGGATTGAATTGAAACATCCATGAATCATCGAGATTTTCATAATAATTAGTATTTATGTTATTGCAGTAATAAAGCCTGCAATAACATTCCTGCATAACTTCCTGTAACGTTATGCAGGAATGTAATTGCAGGTTGAATTATACAATGTACTTGTCGTCAGTATACTGCTCGCCCACATGTGAGCCCAACTTTCTATTTATTTATTTATTGTAAGTTGTAAATCTTAGGAAGGGTATTGCTTCGAAAGAAACTGTATCACGCCGGGATTTAACCAGCGACTGCAAATGCTAAAGTCATCAGTCATACGCTTTACTCTGTCCGGTCACCCAATGATGTAACTACTGACAATCGAAGGCGCTTTATAAGTTTAATATCACACATAGCTTGTTCAGGAATTATGGAAGCTGACAATTCATTAGGACCTGAGCTGACGAATGACGATGAATAGGGTCGAATAGCGAATCAATTGGTGTGTCAACGTACAAAATCTGACACCTATATTTATTATAATAGTATCATCTTTATTAATTTTGCTATAATCAATCCAATTCGATCCAACTGGTTGCCAATACCTGTGTGCTAGACCTAAGGGTAAACAGTTCAGTGCAAAATTTTGCGGGGCACTAAACATATGCACACTGTATTCACTGCCCCGGGAACGTTTCACGTCAGACAAGAGTGAAAGATAATGAATTAATAAATGATGTTATGTACTGTATTTATACATTATAAGAAATAGTTATATTAGTATTTTTAGGAAACATTATTTAAATATATATATATATATATATATATATATATATATATATATATATATATCGGAAAAGCTGTAGGCTACCTTTTTCAATAGTAAGTAAGAAGAAAAGCCGTCACAGAAAAATACCAAGCTTTAGCAATGACCAACGCATTAACAGAAATAGGAATAGCGACTGTACAATGGCAATGGGTGGTATTTGCAACCGCAGTTGTCTTCGCAGGTAAATTCCAGATGTAACCCCAGACGTTTGCAGTGCGAATCGACTTGCGAAGAACATTATCAACAGCTGGCACTTGTTGACATTTCATTGCGCACTCCAAAAACGTCCGGTAGGGAAGCTCATAATCCGGAATAATGCAAGCTACTGTAACCAGCCGTATATCAATTATCAATATGATTATCACCACGATGATGGTGACTATGGTGATAATCATCATCAACCACTAAGTTACGACCTAGTGGATACGATAACAGACGTTTCTTTGATCAACGCTTTGTTGATGCTCGAGTTAGCAATCGCAGAAGCCGAATAATGCTTATACCTAAATGTATCGCAAGAATTGAAATCATCAATCGTTGGTTTGCCCAGCATGTAGCCGAGAGTCGTACATCAGAGAGGCTTCGCAGGACACTTCCTAGCTTTCCAGCCTCCTCCCACCCCTTGATCTGTAGGCAAAGACGTTTTCTAATCTGCGTATACTCCACATACTCCGCACATGAACACACGTTGGTGAGAGTATACGCGTCTGCTATACCTGTGCAGATTGTCTTATTGATCCTTGCACAAAGGGGTAATGCTGAAGTAAATGGTCTCATTTCCGTACGGTTTCACCCCCCTCCAACATTATGTATATACATATGAATATATATATATATATATATATATATATATATATATATATATATATATATATATATATATATATATACAGGTAGTTCAACAAGTTCTTAAAATGAGCTTTTCAGAATTCGAATTTTGGCGCGCTTTCACCGCTATTGGAAACGGCAACTTTTCGAATGCTAGCAGTCAAAATATTATGGTGATTGGCCGTTGCGATTTCGTTTGATCGCTTTTCCCGTGCAACGTATCGGCGTGATTTTGAAAAATGGAGAAAAAAGAGTTTCGAGTGGTTATCAAGCATTTTTATTTCAAAGGTTGGAATGCGACCCAAGTGAAAACTGAGTTAGACGAGGTGTACGGTGACTCTGCGCCATGTTTTGCCACTGTTTCCAACTGGACTAATGAGTTAAAAAGAGGTCGCAGGAGCACCGAGGATGAACTACGTTCAGGACGCCCAAAAACGGCAACTGATGAGGAAAACGTGGAAAAAGTGCGGAAAATCGTTGCCGCAGATAAGCGAGTGAACATTAGGGAGATAGCGGAGGCCTTGGGGATCAGTTTGGGTAGAGTGCATTTCATCCTGCACGAAAACTTGAAGATAAAAAAGCTCAGAGCAAAATGGGTGCCGCATTTGCTCAACCAAGGCCAAAAAGACGCGCGTGTTTCCGCTTCACAGCGAAATTTGGCCAAGATGTCGAAAAATCCGTCGGATTTTTGGCGCAGATTCGTGACCGTCGATGAAAGCTGGGTCCATCACTACACTCCCGAGACCCAAGAAGCATCTCGTCAATGGTGTGCACCTGGTGAAGGACCTCCGAAGAGGGTGCGGACAACGGCATCGGCCGGAAAGATGAGGGCTACGGTTTTTTGGGACCAACGTGGAATAATTCTGGTCGACTACCTTGAGAGCGGTAAAACGATCACGGGAGAATATTATGCAAGACTGTTGGACTGCCTGAAGCAAGAACTCATCGTGAAACGGCCCGCTTTGCAGAAGAAGGTTGTCCTGTTTCACCAGGATAATGCTCCCGCACACAAGTCGCGGCAAGCAACGGCAAAACTGGCCCAACTGAGGTTCGAACTTATTGAACAACCTTCCTATTCTCCAGACCTGGCCCCCTCTGATTATTTCCTCTTCGGACATTTGAAGAATAGTCTCGGTGGAAAGCGTTTTTCCAGCAATGAAGAGGTTAAGGCTGCTGTCAATGCCTATTTTCAGTCTAAAGACGCGGAATTCTACTCAAGAGGTATAAATGCTCTGAAATCTCGGTGGGAAAAGTGTATTGAGCTTCTCGGGGAGTATATCGAATAAGAAAAAATTAAAAACAAGATTTGGAAAATTCTTGGTTTTCATTCTAAGAACTTGTTGAACTACCTGTATATATATATATAGTAGCTAGCTGGTTAGTATACAATTTATAGACATACATTATTTAGATAATACGTAGGTAATACGTTTCGTCTTACCCTTTGCGCAGCTCGTGAGCGCTTTCGTCGAGCGGGTCTTTGGCCGCGCCGAGTTCCTGCCGCGTCTTGTCCATCTTCTGCAGGGCCGCCTCGCTGATGCCACCACGTGCTCCACCGACAGCATTGGCGCGACCTCGACCGCGAACTCCGCCGCCCGGACCGCCCCCGCCGCCCACTGTGTGGGCGTGGGCGGCCGTCATAGCAGCGCCTCCTCCAGAACCGGCGCCGCTACCGCCGAGTCCCGCGCTGCTTCCGCTTCCAGCCCGCATGGTTGGCCTCTTGGACGTTCTAGGTGTGCTGTTCTTCACACGTCACACGAGTCGCGAGAATGCGATATGTTCTATTTTTCTTTGACTTTCGCTCTCTTTCTTTTGATTGGTTGGTTTCTCACTTTTTTTCTTTATTCCTCTCGTTCTCTAGCTGTCTCTCTCTCTCTTTAACAAGTTAGTCAATTTGTGATGATGTTGAATGTAATGCCGATATTGCTAACGATGATGCTGAGTAGGCAGATGAGAATGACGATGATGATGGTGGTAATCAGTCCGATCTGTCAGTAGCTGACTGTTGTTGATTGACCAATCGTGGATGAAGTTGATGGGGTCGCGCAAAACGAACTACACGACCCCCCGCCCCAACTACGATGCTAACAGGTGCAGTAGTTAAATGCAGTTTCAGTTGTAGCAGCAGCAGCAGCAGCAGCAGTAGCCGAAAGCGGAGGAGGTGGAGCAGCACCAACAACAACAGCGTCAACAACCGTTACGAATAAAGTTGTTCGAAGGTTGTTGCGTCCGTTGACGAAGTTGGCGTCGCCGGGTCGTCCCCCACCGCCAGCGTCCTCGCCGTCATCAACACCAACTGGCACTGCCCCCGCTGCGAGCGCCGCCCGCCGCCAAACGGTCATAATAGGAACGTGAACGGCAGCGGTTCACAACGCGCAACAACAAGAGAAGCAGGAGCAGCGGAGGTGCCGGAGGTAGCGGGGGTACCGGCGTTGACGAAGATGTCTGAACGCGCGCGCATCGAACTAATAACAAGTGCGCCAAATACGCAAGGCTTCTCTGTGTGTGTGTGTGTCTTGTATGTCTTGGGCTTCCTGTAGGTCTTGGACTTCCTGTATGTCTTGGGCTTCCTGTATGTCTTGGGCTTCCTGTAGGTCTTGGACTTCTGTATGTCTTGGGCTTCCTGTAGGTTTTGGGCTTTCTGTATTTCTAGAGCGTCCTGAGTATGTCTTGATGCGTTGATCTTGTATGTCGTCACCACAGTTATTGCAGCAGAACACAGATCATCGTCATCGTCATCATCATCATCATCATTACCGCCACCACCATCATCAATAGTGCGTTCTCCCTTCTCATGTGCCACTCAGCAGCAGCCATTCGGGCACAGATTTGCTGACTTTCTTGCTTGTTGCTCGATCCGCTTGTACGTCTTGTTGTATCATCATCATCATCATCATTATTATGATCAGCATGTGCCTGTCTAACTATCTAGTTAGCTTGCTGCGTACGTATCCACTCCTCGCCATGACCGCCATCATCAAAACGAGAGAATAACATTGAGAACTATCATGCTGAAGAAGGTGCTGGTGAAGGCGATGAATGTGATGATGATGATGATGATGATGATGACAATGAGAACGACGACGACGACGATGATGTTGATGATGATGCTAGTGCGTATCTATGCGTGCTCATCACGGTCAACGACGTGATGTGAAGAAGTTTCAACATGACGAGAGACAAGACAGAACAAGACAAGATACTGATATCGAGGAGATCGTCAGCAGCGCGAGAGTAGAGAGACAATAGCGTCGGCAGTAGCAGCAACAACAACAGTAGTAGTCGAGAGGACCACGTATGATAACGTTGATGACGTTGACACCCAATGAGTTGCGTCTGCGGCGGCGGCTGG
Organism: Dermanyssus gallinae; assembly: GCA_003439945.1. NCBI lineage: Eukaryota > Metazoa > Arthropoda > Arachnida > Mesostigmata > Dermanyssidae > Dermanyssus > Dermanyssus gallinae. Next base: position 372,391 of record QVRM01006864.1, on the reverse strand, counting down.
CGACGGAGGTCGTTTCGTCGACGCAGGGCTGGTTAGAACCGCCGTGCGTGAACTCTGCACACGGCCGGGTGACAAAACCTACCTGGCGACAAAACAACATCAACCACCACAACCTCCACCACAATATGAGCGCTGTCGAACTCTGTCTGAAAGCTGCTAACTCGGGTCGCTGATTCGAGACGACACAATCATGAATCGACGAACACCTCCAGATGAATAGTCGTCACTCATAGGTAGAGAACAATCGATTGGTGCAGGGATAGATGCAGGAATAGATAGGTAAATTGATGGCTGCTGGAAAGCGGCGATAGCAACAGTTACAACTACAATAACAACAACAATAAGTACTATACTAACAACACCGACAACAAAACACGAAACAACGTCAACAACGACGCCAACACCAATGAAACGACGACGACGACGACGACAGGTGATAACGTAGTGATGAGTCACGTAAAGCACGCCAACGAAAGTGATCCGATTCGAAATAGTCGGCCAGTGTTATTCTAGCCTAGATTCTAGAGCCGGCGCTTGTTGGGCTTGACAATGCGCACTAACTAGTAAGTGATCTTGTAGTAGGGACAGGCGACTTGCAGGTGTTCCCTGATCCTGATTACTGTCGCACTCGTATTATAGATCATGATAGTCATGATAGAAGTGATAGCACGTGCACACGACGATAGATACAGAAGGCAGCCTTGGTTGTTCACGTCACATTAGTTGTTACTACTGTTGTTGTTGTTGCTGTTGTGGTGGTGGTTGTTTTTGTTGTTGTCGTTGCGGTTGTTGTTGTCGTTGCGGTTGTCGTTGTTGATGTTCTTGCTGTTGTTGTTGGTGGTGGTATTCTTGTTGCAGCGGCGACTGGCTGTCATTGGAGTCGTTGTCATGAATCATATTCTGTTGAATCTCTGCGTTAAACGAATATGCTGGCGCTCATTCGCACGACACAATATCCAACAATATCACACTTCGGTTACGGCGGTAGTTAGAATCCAATCGACGAACTGTATGCTCTATACTTGACGTACTTCTGCTCACTACTCGCAGTACTACACATTTCTAGTACAGTAGCCAGGAGAAGCAACAGCAGCAGTGTGTGACTTCCTTTAGCAGTGCAATACCAGTTACCTTGCGCCTTCTTTTTATCTTTTTATCTTGCACGAACTCGCGAGGAGCGAGGAACACAAACTACCTTCACATGCACGCACAACAACAACCTTCTGTACCGCATCATCACACTAGCACAAGAAGAACAACAACAAAAACACGCGGCGGCAGCAGCAGCAGCAGCAACATAACAATAACTAGAACAACAATTTCCTATTCCCCCCTCCAGCAGCAGCAACAACAACAACAACTCTAACAACAGCACGAAATCCCCAATCCTCTGCCACCACCACCACCACTTTTCCGTTACCCGCTACGCTCAGCTGACAGTGTCTGGACGACGATCTTAGCAACACTTGGCAATTGTAAGCGGCAGCGGCTGTAGCAGCAGCAGCCAGCACGCATAATAATAATAATAATAATAACAATACTAAATAAAAACAATCATCAGATCAGCGACGATGACGACGACGACGACGACTGTGTTGGCGGCAAGTCGCCAACCCACATTTCATCATGATTCATCACTGTTGCCACCACCACCATCATCATTATCATCTTCATCACCGCTATGTGTGTACGATGATCTCACCATGTTCATCATGTGGTGGTGGTGGTGGTGGTGGGTTGCAAATAACAACAACAACAACAACAATCAATGTCTGGCTGCTCCGTTTGCCACCTCCATCAAGGAGTCAGTCAGTCCATCAAGACAAGGCAATCAAGACCAAGCAGCCGACAAAAGGGGCTGGCGGATCTTCAAGCAGACGACATCACTGCTGCTAGCGCCGATGGGCCATCTATGTAAAGTTTTCGGGCTGATCCTCAGCCAAGATTTAACGTCCACGGAACTGTTTTTTCACATTGCTTCATAGACGGACCCCTATAAATACAAATGTTCAACGGTGGGGCTCGAACCCGCGCACTTATGTGTCTCCTCCGGTTGCGAGGCGGAGACTCAATCCACTGGGCTGGGGCATCTAGGGGGCGCTACCGGTGAAGGCAAGGCGTCTTCTGCGCCTAAAAATGGCGCGCTAATCGCCACTTTGTCCCACCACCGCCGGTTTTTGCCTGCATTGAGATTGAGATGCCCACGTCAATCATCTGATATCATTGTCTAACTCCGGTACTCGAATGTGATGCCAAATGTGCTCAAGAAATTGAGACGCGTAACAACAGCTGTGCGCACACTGTTGTTTTGACACTGTGCGCTTGTGTCTGTAGTAGTGATATATGTTTATATATATATATATATATATATATATATATATATATATAAACATATATATATATATATATATATATATATATACATATATATTGTACTTAATTAAGTGAATATTTGATTGTCAAAATATGCATAATACTTATGAGGTTGTTTGAAATTACGTTACTTAACGGCTTAGAGAATAAATTGTATTTTTCATAAATTTGCGCAAGCGGAAAATTAACTTTTTTTAAAAATCGAAAACGATATTTTATGTATTTTAAATGTTTCCGGCAGTGATAGTAAATGTCGTTATACTTCCAAGAGAACAGTCCATAGAGGTTTGTTTCGTTCCAGAGCTATTTCTCTGTTTATTTTCAGAGATATGTCTACTACGTATTACGTAGGAGATTGGGAAATTACACATGAAGACCTTATAGTACGCGTTGCCGTTCTCAGCTCTGCCAGGCGTTTGCTGCCTATTATCGTACTAGCCGAGGGCATTTAGAATATAGAGACAAAGCCCATGGCATCTGGAATATAGAGAGAACTAGATGGCTCAATGATTTGAAATCGTGTGCTTGCTGCCTCTCCCTGTTGCCAAAGGCGCGGGCTGTCGTCTGCTTTAAAAACGTGCTCGTTCTGCAAAAAGAGCAACAACGGGCAAGCGCGCCAACACCCTAGTCCTGAAAGTTTTTCGTTCTCTAGCAAGCAGCTATTCCGTCTTCAGTGCGATCCGCTAACTTTTGAGCAGTAGGGCTAGAAATAAGTCGTCTTTAGTGAAATTCCTCTTTGTTATCAGACTCCATCGATGCTCGAATATGAGTTATAAGATACTCTTTGTTAACTGCGCTACGGTATTGGCAATTACCCTCTTTCCTTCCCCCCAACCGAGCAGAAAATCTGCCGCCCGCCCCAATCTAGATAAATTGTCGGAGGCGACAGTCGTCGATGAATCGTTCTATTTCGCTTATAGTTTCGACGACATATACTACTGTTTAATTCACTACCGTTCACTAGCGGCGTCAAACAACAAACAAACGGTGGCGTTTGGCTGTCTGCTACGCTACTACGTCCGTCTGCCCGTCTGTCTGTCTGTTTGTTTGGGGGTGGATCCGCAGCTTAGTATGTTTGTCCGTGGCGGTGTTCCGTCGTTTAAGCGGTGGGTGACGGGTGGCGCGCGTTGTTATGATAATGGTAGTAGTGGTGGTGGTGGCGGCGGCTGGCTAGCGTGCGTGCAGCCGCATGTCTTGTGGGTGTGTGGGTTGTGTGGGTAGTTTGTATGGATATATGTATGTATGTATTTCTGTATATATCTATGTGTGTGTGTGTATATATGTTTTTGAACGTATTGTGGATATATGTATGTGACGGTGACGGTGTGCAGTGTTGTGTTGGGGAGCAGCGGTGTATATTTGTGTGTGGGTGTGGGTGTGTATGTATGAGCGAGCGTCCAGAGTGGTACGGTGTCTTGTTCGGCTACGAGGAAAGGGATAACAGAGGGAAGGGACAATTTACAACGACCGGAGAGTTTCGTGCCCACCAGTCGTGTCTAAGCCGCCGAGGAGGTCAGTAGGTGTTCGTTTGCAGGTGGTTCTGCTGCTGCTGCAGCTGCAGCTGGTTGATTAAGCTGCTGTTTCTGCTGGCGCTGCACTGAAGCAATTGCAGCTGTTGCAGGTGTTTATTTTGGTGTACCGCTTTCGGTCGCCGTGATGAGACTGGAGCGACGACGGCTACTGTCACGTTAACTCTGGCTGATAACTTTGATTCTCGCCGATTTATGATCGTCTTTTGATTGTCGTTGTTGTTATTACTAACATGATACAGTTGTTGTTATTATTATCATTAGTATCATCGTTCATAATGTAATGATTACGTTCATGAAGCATCGTGTCATCTGAATAAACTTGTGTGTGTGTGTGTGTGTCATCGAGCTTGTTGTGCCAAGCTTGCCGTGAGTTGATTGACGATGGTGTTGTCATCAACGGTGATGTTACGCTGTCGTTGTTGTTCTCATTGTTGTTGTTGTTGTTCTATAAACAACAACACATGTGTAACAGCGTGAAATAAGTGTAAAATGTGCACATCCACGGTATATCGAAGTGCGGGGCGGTGGTATTCTACGCTGACCACAATTTCTGCTACTACCACTGTTAATTCTGCCTCAAAGTGTCAAAGTGGTCGATGGCTGTGAAATCATAGCTGCCGGCTGTGCATGTGTGTATTTATGAGTGTGTGAAAAGAAAGAGACGTCGTCCTCAGTCCAGACGCAGTCGTCAAAGTCAGCCGTCAGTGGAAGACACAGAAAAAAAAAGGTATACAACTGCCAACAACGATAACGACGACGACGACAACAACAATCACAACAACAACAACAGAATCGATAGCAACAACAAGTACAACAACCGCAACAACAACAACAACACGGTTAAGTGTGAACTGCGTGGATTAACTGAACCGTGTGGGATGCGGGGGGCAGATTTGAGGACGTGTCACGGGCTCAATCCGGCTGCAGAAGCAGCAACAACAACAACAACAACAGCACAATCAACTTGCACTGCTGAGGGGTGGCGGTCGATTTTGGCGCCCGTCCTCACAAACGTCGTCGTGAGCATTAAAGGCAGAGGCCGGAAACCGCTGTACTTCAGCTGCTGCGACCAGAGCAGAAATAACAGCAGGTGAGTCGACACGAAACAGATACGAGAAAGGCTCGTCACTTCGAATACTACAGTTGTCAGATATATATATATAAAAAAAAAAAAAAATATATATATATATATATATATATATATAAACAAACGTTTACTTAGTTTGAAAAGTGCCACAAGACCAACAACGATAACAACTGAGACACTTCGACTAATTGACTTGAACTACAACGACAACAGCCACAATAAAGGCAACGAAGACAATGGAAACACTTAAGACAAAAAGTATATTAACAACATCAGCAACAACAACAACAACAATAACAACCAAACAATTGAAGAAAACAATAAAAGTACGTAGAACATACTCCGTAACAGCGTAACAATCAAAATAAAAAACAGCAGCAACAGCGACAACGACAACAACACCACCATTGAAGAAACCAATAAAAACACCGTTTAACAACGACAGTAACAATCGCAATGAAAATAACTATGATAACAAGTCATATATATTGATAATAAGCAAATCATATTAAGTGTTTTAACTATCAGTATCACTACTAATTGTTGCTGCAACTGTTACTATCACTATTACTGTTAAAACTCAGGCAACTTGTCTGTTCTTTTGACAATTGTCCGAACGTTTCAAAGGTTTGACGACTTGTCTAATGGAAAACAACTGTTTTCTACCGACAACATTCGCAGACAAAAACGCGACGACAATAATACTATTGTTGTTGTTAATATTATTTTTATTATTATTATTATTATTATTATTATTATTTTTAATATTATTGTGATACCTGTACACATTTATTTTTTCGGAAGAATAGACAAGTTTCTGATCATTTATTATTTAATTGTGTGTTGGTTACCTGTACATACATTAATAATAAGCCTTTGTTTCATTCAACATTAATATTGTTAATGCTCTGATTGTCATTGCTTTTGTTGTCGTTAGTGTTGTTTTCGTTTCCGTCAACGGCCAATACAACCAGTTCAATGGTGTAACGCTCATTAATATCCTACGAGCAGTGTCTAAGCAAGCAGGTAAGCAAGCTTCCTATGCGCGCCGGTAGAGATGGTGGTAGATGCACTTCTGTGGCCATTGGGGCAGTGGGCCACATACACGGGACATGGGTGTCGTCACAACGAGAGAGAGAGAGAGTTTCGTGGGACGGGGGATTAGCTGGGGTTGAATGAAATCAGCCTTTTTGTATAGATAGTTGTTGTTGCTGCTGCTGTCGTTATTGTTGTTGTTGTTGTTGCTGCTGCTGCTGTTGCTGTTGTTGTTGTTGTTGCTGCTGCTGTTGTTGTTGTTGTTGCTGCTGTTGCTGTTATTGGCCGTGAGAGTAGTTGTACACCGGTGGACAGACGGATGGGACTGTAGGAGTGACACACCTTGGCGTTCTATTGTTGTTGTCGCGGCTGGCGGGGAGCTTCTGTCGTCGTCGTCGTCGCCAATGACGCCGATGACGCCGCCACCACCACCGCCGCTACTTCTGCACCTGGCGTTGATTCGGCCGGTCGGTCGCTCTGTCGGATGTCTCGTTGGTAGCGTCGCCGGTAGCGCCAGCGGCTATTAACAGAACGGGGATCTGGCGCGATGTTGTTGCTGTTGCTCCTGTTGTTGTTGTTGTTGTCGTTGTTGTTGCTGTTGTTGTTGCTGTTGTTGTTGCTTTTGTTGTTGTTGTTATTGTTGCTCTTGCTGTTGTTGTTATTGTTGCTCTTGTTGTTGTTGTTGTTGTTGTTGTTGTTGCTGCTGCTGCTGCTGCTGCTTTTGTTATAATACGAGAACGACAACGCTAAATATATCTACTAGTTTCAGCGATACTATCTAAGCTACAATCGACAATTGTTATGAATATATCGTTATTACCCCGATTGTTGTTGTTGTTGTTGCTGCTGTTGTTATTGTTGTTGTTGTTGCTGCTGTTGTTGCTGTGGTCCTCTGCGGCGGCGGCGGCGGCGACGTCAAGCGCGACAAGATGCTTCTCAGACACGACGACGACGACAACAACAACAACAACAACAACATTAGCAGGATGAGCAGCTTCAGCAGCAGCAGCAGCAACGACAGCGGACGAAGGGATAAACGGATGAACAAACGGGCTGTGGCTGACAGAGAAGCAATCAGACAGACAGACATGCATGTAGGTAGGTAGGAAGGCACAGACAAACAAACAGCCGGATAGATAGCCCGGCCAGGCCTTTAGCTGTTCGTCTAGCTCTCAGTAGTCGTAGTAATAGTAGTAGTAGCAGAGGACAGACACGTCGTCTCACGCTGGACGGACGAAGCAGCAGCAGCAGCAGAGAAAACGTCTCTACAACAACGACAACAACAAAAACGGGCGTCGACTACAAAAACAACCACAACAGCAACAACGGCAGCAGCAGCTATGGCAGCGACAACAACAATAGCAACAACAACAACAACGACAATAAACACGACCATTTTTTTCTTGTAGTAGTATTGAAGCAGCAACAACAGCAACAACAACAACAACAACAGTTCGAATGATCAGCTCTTACTTTTAAGACGACCATAATAACAAGAAAAGTAACTACTACAACGTGAGTGCATTCAACAGCAGCAGCAACAACAACGGCAACAATAACAACAATTGTAATTGCAACAACAGCAGTAGCAGCAATAACAACAATTGTAGTTACAGCAACAACAACAACAACAACAACAGTAACAACAATTGCAGTTACAACAACAACAGCAGCAGTAGCAGCTATAACAACAATTGCAGTTACAACAACAGCAGCAGCTATAACAATAATTGTAATACAACAACAGCAGCAGCAACATTAACAACAATTGTAGTTATAACAACAACAGCAGCAGCAACAATAATAACAAAAATTGTAATTACAACAACAACAGCAGAAATAACAACAATTGTAATTACAACAACAACAGAACATTCATGCGAAATTACTACTACTACTACTAGTGCTAGAAGTTCGTACTATAACAACAACAACAACAACAACGACGACGAGTTGTATGGGCTCGTCCTGCTAGCGAAGGAACAGCCACCCAGCCAGCCAGCGTGAGAACACCAGCGATATCTCAGCTAACAACAACAGCAAAACAGCAGCAAGCAGCAGCAGCGACACCGGCGCCATCTGCTGCTGCTGCTGCTGCAACAACAACAATAACAACAACAACAACAACAGAAAATGAACAAAAAGAAGCTCATGCAATACCAGTCGACAATAGGGCAGACAAAGTGCGCCGGCGACGGACAACTTTTCTGAATGGAGAAAGCAGACCTGTCTGGCCAACAACGTCTAGCCAACGACGATCACACACACACATATATATATATATATATATACGTCACATGTTGTCGTTGCCCTGGATGTCTAAAGTGACGTACGTAAGAATAAATATATATCTTTATGTGTTAACCATATATATATATATATACGTTCACATATCTACGTCGTAGTGAGAGCAAATTTGTCATCCTAGATAAGTGGTGGTAGGCTAGTTCAAGCGGAAAGTGCGCGCGAGTCAGAAAAAAGGCCAACGTGCGAGACAACGGTGAAAAAGGTACAGGTTTACAGCTCTCATCGGGGCTGTCGGCCTGAAAGGGGTGGCGGCGAGCGGTTGTGGAATAATATAATAGTTCGACGACCAAGGGACGAATTTTGCTTTCAACATTTATTCACTGGCTTCCGCCAGGTTGTATTTGTTTTGTTTGTGTACGATCATTTCTTCGTTTAGTGTTTTGTTTGTTTCGTTTGCCCCTCCTAAGAAGGAGGAGAAGCAGCAGCCGCTGCTGCTGTTCTGCAGTTGCTATTGTTATCGTCGTCCCCATTGTTGTTGTTGTTGTTGTTGTTGTTGTTGCTGTTGTTGTTGTCGTTGTTATTATGCTTGCTGCTGTTGCTATTGTATGTACATACATTGTTATTGTTTTTGCTGACGGTGAAAGGACGGGCCGGTGTGGCTAAGTGTGTGCATGTGTTTGCTTCAATAGATGAAGCAACCGTGAACAGTCTCTACCTTGCGAGTTTTTCCTTCGTCGAATTCGATCCCGTTCCGTGTCACTTTCCGCTCTTTCGATTACTGCAGGCATGAGTGCGGTAGCGGCCGGCCGTAACTGTGCGGTGTTTAGAAGATGTGTCCTAGCATCAGAACGGGGCCTCCGCCCTGCACAAAAGTGCGGGGGGTAGGGGGGTAGGGGGGGATATTTAGTTGGGCCACAGGCACGAATGCGACATAAAGTACGCGTGAAGCTGACGGTGATGACGACGACGCCGAAGTTGCCCCTCTTCGTCGTCGACGATTGTTACCGTCCTTGCTTCTACCCCCTGATCGAACGTACAGGCGGGGCACCGTCATGGGGCCATCAGCCTCGTACGACTCCCTGCATACAGTATGCAGGGATACGACGATGTTTGTCATCATGATGGCGACGGCGGTGTTGTTGTTGTTGCTGCTGCAGCAGCCGCACGTAAGCAAACTTCATCGCCGTCATGCACGCAAAACCACTCGGCGGCCGTTAATGTGGCGGTGACGGAATGAGAGTTGTCTTCATCGGCTCTGCCCCGTCCCGCTCCCGGCAACCACAGCCAGCGGGTCTGGTACTTGTGCGGGCTGCTGCTGTTGCTGTTGCTGTTGCTGCTGCCGCTGCTCTGGGAGTGGAGCGAGCAAACAAAGAAATCTTCCGAGCCACAACTGAGGGGAGAGAGGAGGAAAATAAAGGGGGAGAGGGAATGGAACTAGAAAGGGGAGAAGAAAGCGAAAATAAAGGGGGAGACACAGGGTGACTAGGAGGCGGAGGGGGGTGAGGGGGTGCGGAGGAAGATAAGGGGTGGGGTGGGGAGAAAGATAAAGGGGAAAGAAGGGACTAGCTTGGCTGGTTTTGTTTTTGATTGCCGCAGGTCTGGCAGATCACATCATAACGAACTTAGTACGACCGCCATCTAGAGCTCGTCTGATGATCGACGGTACGACGGTAGCACCATCAATATAAGTCACACAATCAAAGTCAGCAATTCTCACGGAATTGAAGGGTTGTTTTCGTTCGTTTTCTACGGGCGAGAGTCTGGCTATGAGTCGTACGAATCGCGGCGGTACAAGTCCCGCGTTAGCTGACACGCAGAACTATTGCTGGCTGACTAAGTGACTGCTCATGTGATGACTGACTGGTGACAGCCGCGGCGACGGTAAGGACGGCGAAAATTACTGACGTCACTGAAATACGGACCGCCAGACGAAAGGTGCATAAAATAGGAAAATATGTCTATATATATATTGGAAAGACGTATATACTCATGATTGTATGAGCTCTGAACCCGGCTTAGGGCTCGCGGCAATCTCTTAATCTGTTAATGGGCCCCGCCACTTAATCCGCTCCATGTTTTTCTCTCCCATATGCAGCTTTCCATAGAAGACGAGATGGTCATGTCTGCTGCGCGGAGACCGAAAGGCTCACCAGCAGAATATATTGCTTTCTATAGCATACCCCTATACAGGCCCATATTCTGCAGAGCTAGCAGAATATGGGCCTGTATAGGGGCCCACGTTTGCGACCAAGAGACCCACGAAGCCTGCGCCGAAGGCTGTCACTTGGGCGTCCGACATCGTCATCGTTGTCTTCGCCGTCAAGTCCACCATGCGTAGCGTCCTCTGATGCTTTCTATTTGCGGCCGTCGGGTATGGGCCGCTCGGCGGTGTACTTCACCGAAGCCTCAACTTTCTGGTACAGCAACACATCTATGCACGGGCACTACCTCAGCCTGTATGTACGTACGCTCAGTAACGAAATAAAATAAATTACATTTGCGCTAAGTCTAGCTGTTCCTAGTAGAACACCGCTGCATCTATATATATATATATATATATATATATACATGTGCTGTTCATATGCAAAGTGAAACTTGTGCTGTCCAACTGCGCATTCCGTGGTACTCATATTACGCAAAGAGCATTGGCGCGTTGCAAGACACTGGGGAGGTCTTGGTGAACGCGGGGCTCTTTTGCGAACTCTTGCCGCACTCACTATGCAGCACCCACCCTGTGCCAAGGTCCCACATGCGTCTCCCCTTCGGAGGCGTCCGTCTCTCGGGTGTCCGTCCGGGCTCGAAACTTTTCACGGCCTCGACGGCCCGGAGGCACAAGCGACATTACTCGCATTGGCATGCAAATTCGTTGTTGATGCGACATTTCAGCTTTTCGGCTTGTTGTGTACGTAAACGATTTTTTGCTTGGCGACTTGTGTGCGCACGCTTGTGTTGTTGCTGTTGGCTGAGCAGCAGCTATTGGACTTACTGCTTGTCTTGCAATGCTAGCAACCACCCATTCGGTGATCCTGAAAGGAAGAAAGAAAGAGAGGCCCAGTTCAGCTGTCGAAGTAATCGTTAGGCGCAGAGATCTGATGGCCGCCAGGCTGCATTTGCCAGTGTTGTCTTGGAGCAGGCCCTGAAGTCGTTGTTCTGTTTCTAGCTGAGCTTTTTCCTCGTCTTTACTCTCGTCCTCATTGACGTGTACGGCTTTCAATACTACCTGACTAGCACAGCCACAGTGACGTTATACCGACTGGAGCGCGTTCAGTGCGTGGACATTTTGGACCAGGGAAGCGTTTGTTGAATAAAGCTATCGAAAGAAAGACAACAACAACAACAACAACAACAACACAAACAACAGCAACAACAAAAACAACCCAAAGAAAGAAACCTACACCGACAACAATAACAATTTGGCGTCCAGTCCGACTTGCGCATTCGCCGCGGCTGCTCACTATTAGTGCCGTTAACGGTCAGAGGGGGACTTTATAGGGGCGCAGGGATGAAAGCAAAGAGAGGAGAGACACGCGAGGGGAATGGCGGGAGTCTTACAGCCTGCAAGGAACTGTTGTTGTACTCAGCACGTTCTGACGACTGTTTCTTTGTCAAGCGTCGTTCTGCTTGTTGCTGCTGCTGCAGCTGCCGCTTCTGCTGTCGCCGCTTCGCTTTTAGTCATTGTCTAGAATTTCTTGGCCGGGGGGTACGCGGGAGGTGTCTGTCCATCGATTGACGTGTTCGTTGCTTGAGGCAAATGTTCAAGCACCCAAGCCAATTGGATTTAGTTTTTGTCTCGGTCAGTGGCCGTGCGTAAAACGCTCGTTTGTCGAATAGGTACATCATGCATTTGTCGGCGGCGGCGGCTGGATACTCTTTAGTTGACAGAGTGAGGCTTGCCTCTGACTAGCATCCATCGGTTCGATTCTGACACAACACTTATTCGACAGATGTGTGTTGAAAATTGCTTCTCGTCTCACCGTACAGCTCTAAATAGATAATAATAATAATAATAATAATAATAATATTCCTATTCCACGTTTGTTACGAATTTCCGCGATACCTACTTGTTAGACTGTTGTACTCGGTTGAGTTGGGATGTCGAATAAGCTATGCTTGCATATATAAATCAATTTCCATTTCAAAGATATATATATATATATATATATATATATATATATATATTTTCTAATTATGAGATTATCTTTTTGGAATGGCAAATTTATTTAAAATCAGTAATTCCTCCTTGAGTTTAAAATTTTCAGAATAACACATTTGCAACAATTAAGAGCATTTTGCAGAAAAGGCTATCGCCCGCTATATATATATATATATATATATATGTATATATATTTGTTGACGAGGTCATTTATTTATTATATACACATTCGCAACGATGTGTTATTTCATATATTTACAAATATTGCAAGTAGTCGGTAGTAATTTAAGCCTACTACAGTTACCATTGTGTTGGTCTCGTAAGGCTCTTGTTTTAGCGGATACCCATATATATATATATATATATATATATATATATAGAGAGAGAGAGCCTGCAGCAATAGCTTGGCCACTATTACCCCATCGGCGTTGTTGTTGTTGTTGTTGTGGATGTTGTCAATGCCTCTTTTGTGGAGATTGCGGTTGCTGTGTCGTTGTTGTTGTTGTTTGCGGAACGGCGTTTCGCTTTTGCCATAAGGATGCGACGAAATCGTGGCAATAGCTTGCGCGGCCTATCGCAGTCCGCTCCGACAATTGTATTCGACCCTTTTTCCCTATTCTCTAGCATGCGGTCCTCTCCCCCGTTATCTCTCTCTCTCTATCTCTCTCTCTCTCTCTCCTGTCGTCCCACTTCGACTTTAGTACTGTTGCTGGCTTTTCAAAGTTGACCCTTTATATCCACTAACACTATATAGTGTTTTCAAATAATACTCACACTAGCTCGTTCTCCTTTAGGAATAATAATAAGCATGTTTCAAATAAAAATAATAATACCAATAATATTAATAACCATATTAAGAGTTCGTTTTTGTCATACTACTTTAATTATTATAACTTTAACGCCAGTTAATCTGTCAGAGTTGAAAAACCTCAGAGTTTTCTTTCGACCTCTGAAAGCGTTTCAGTCATATATATATATATATATATATATATATCAGTGTCTTTGGATTACCATCCTAGCGTACATGGCTGCGGTTAGCATTCATGTCGACGTTCTAGTGTCCAGTGTCCCCGTTGATGTTTATGCTTACTGCCTTCTTTCTGTCTTACTTGTTAGCACTGCTGGCTTGGTTTACAAATGATCTGTGTCGACCGAGAACTTTCCTTGGAAAGGACAGTTTAGGATACTGGAATCGTTGTGCTGTGCGCACTGCATCATTCAGACAGGAGTCGGCCCAACTCGAGGCTAAGCCGAGGTCTATCGTACTGTAAACGAACTGAATTCGCCTGGCACGCTTTACCAGGAAGCGGAGGAAGCTACTCATCCAGTTTTTTTTATTTTACAAGCTCAACGCTAACTAACTCTGACTCATTTTTACAGACTAGCTGAATGAATGGCGCTGAATGTTTCAACTCAGGTTCGATGCATACCGTAAAAGCCGTATAGCCGTCGTCATCATCGTCATAATAATAATTAATAATCATCATCATCGTCATCATTATCACCATCAGTATATTCCCATAATAATTCAACTCATATAAGAATACTACGTTTTCTTCCCGTTAATTCGTTTCTACCGCTCTTTCACGCTGTTTACACAGCTTCCAATTCCGTCGAGTCTGAGGCTTGGTACCGGGTTGGTACACAGACAGCAGCGTATGCTCTCACCACCGTGCAGGAATCATTCGCGGCTGGTGCATGCCGCAGCGAGGTCCTTTCGTCATTAGCACCTGTTTAGCTGTGTTCACCACTTCTATTACGGCTGTGACGAAGTTTGCTCCTCACTGTCATTACTATGATGATACTGGTACTTACTCGTGCGTGATCTTACTACTACGACTTCTACTACTACTACTACTACTACTATTACCACTACTATACTACTATTACTGCGGCTGCTACTACTGTCACTTACACCACTGTGTGAACTAAATGCTCCGTGCCATATTACGGACGGGCACATGGACAGAATGCCGGCTGGCTGGTTTGATCCGTGCGTGAGGACGGTAATGACGCGAACCTGACCTGGTAATGAATGGCCTATGACACCGTTATGACGCTTTTGACGTGCTGGTGCCCATTGCCACCACTGCCATTTCTCTGTGGCGGCTGCTGCTGCAGCAGCTGTGTTTGATCCAACTGCTATGGTTGGTTGTTGTTGTTGTTATTATTGGGGGGTGTTGTTGTAGCTACGTTGTTGGTGGTGTTGTTGTTGTAGCTACATTGTTGGAGCTATCTTGTTGTTGTTGTTGTTGTTTCTGTCGCTGTTGTAGATGTTGTATTTGTCATTGCCGTTGTGGTCGTCCAGGCGGGATCGTTGCGGATGGCTTTTCGCTAAAGGGGTCACCAAAGCGCTCCGACCATTAAAACACCATAATAATAATAATATACCGAGGAGGAATAAAGACAAGCAAAGAAAGAACGACACAGAGAGAATGGATGGAGGAGGGCGCCCAAGAAAGACATAGGCGGAGAGACGAGCGTATAATGAAATAAACGCGAGTGGAGACAAAGAGAGTGACAGGCACAAAACTGTGGCCGATAACGACGAGTCTTTAGCTCGGTGCCGAATGACGGGCAAACCGCGGCATTCCGGCGAGAATCGACAGATCGCCATAACACGCGTGCCATTATTTCTTCACTACTACGCGCAGAAAGCTTTCGAGTTTATTTCTACATACGATATACATGTCCGTAGCGGCCTGGCAAAGAAAACGCCTAAACTTGTTATGGTACAATACGGATAGATTACAGATACATTTTCGTTCTAAAACTAAAATCAATATTTAGATTCCGTCGTAATTTCTACTCATTTCTATGCTTTTCTGCTGAGGCGGTAAATCTCGAATCATCGAAGTTCTCTCCCACGTTCAAAACGCAATGTTTTCGTCAACGATTTCTAGCGCCAGCTCGATGGCTTTAAGCACACATTCACGCGATTTGAAACGTCGTCCTCATTAAGTTGAGTGCTGCACCGATGTGAGACTTGAGGTGCGGCGAGAAAAGCCTCCGTGTTCTCCGACCGGTGGGCTGGGTTGTCGCCGCGGAGGAACAATCGCCTAAGAGAGCGTTTGAGAGCGGACAGTTGCGCGACAGCTCAGAGGTACTCTTGTGAGCACAGTAAAAACAACTTTTGGTAGGTATTACCTGCAGTATCCTCTGCAGTATGCCGTCACTGTAGCGCCTTCTTCGAGTTTACCATCGCTACAGTTTCACCTCTGGACAAGAATGTGGTGACCATCGTCTTGCAAACCGACCGTTGCTGCTTCACTTTTGTAGGTAAAGGCGCTCGAACGCCTGATCATTGCGAGCTGTGGGGCTTGAGTAGAGAGGGTCATCAAGATGCACCCACGCCTCACCATCTGTAAGGAGTCTTAAGATCTAAAAAAAAAACAAGAAGAAGAAGAAGAATCGAAAACTAAAAAGAAAGAAGAATACCGACCCTTGTGGGATGCTGAGCCAGAAATACAAACCCGCGCCTCTTTATCGTGACGTTCAAGTGAGTGAGTTCTGTGACAAATCACGAGGTACCCTCGAAGCAGGTGGGGTTTTGGTGTGTCCAATGTGGTCGTGCAGTATTTTATGGAGTGACGTGGTATCTAAGCACAAAGTTTCCTCTTGCGACGCCGACCGATTTAAATGACCAGTTCGCAGTTCTCTGGGCCGTCAGCAAACACTCTTCGGGCATAGGGGTTTCGCCCCCCCCCCCTCCCCACGGCCCCCGATCGAAGCTCTTTGAAGCACTCTTGTGTGTACTTAATCCTGACTGGATGTTGTACAAAAGAACGGCGGCACCGACATGCTTGTGCTCGCCATTTTCGCTCGTTGTTGTCTGTGGGAGGATCGACTCGAATGTTCATTCAAACGCCAACACAGATTCGATAGCGTCATCTTTTTTTTTCGTTCGATTCTAACTCACTCGGCACTGTACGGGAAATCTCAAAAACATATATATATATATATATATATATATATATATATATATATGCGTTGTGGCTTTTCCCGTCTGCGCTACAATACCATAAGCCATTCTATTTGATAGGCCGTTCTGACGTTTGTCGAAGTTAGCGCACGTATACTCCTCGAGATGAATGCTGGAGAAGGACGTTCGAAGAAAATAATGTCTCAGCCAAGACAGAAGAAGGTCGTTTCATTGAGCTACGAAATAATGCTATATATATGTATATATATATATATATATATATATATATATATATATATATATATATATATATATATATATTCGACACAATATCGGCGACTGCGTGAGGGGTGAGCGGAAAAAATTGCGCTAGCGATCGTTGGTATAATTATTGTTGGTAAAATTTTACTTTGTTTGCGACGACGACGACGCTATAAGATGGCTAGTTGAGATTACGATGGAAGAGTTGTGTGGAGATGGATTATTTGGACGGAAGCGGCTGAACTGACCAGAAGACGAGAAGCCAGCAGCGACACCGACAAGATCATCGACGCACGGGCTATGGCGAACAAGGTCAGAGCACCGCGAACGAATATAGTGTCGAAATACAGCAGCAGCAGCAGCAGGAGCAGAGAAAGGTCCGGCGGCCCAGATCCACTGGGTCTCCTTTTGGCGAGAGCTGACGAGAGTTGCAAATTTGCATCGGGCCGCCGGCCGGCCAATGGAAAGAGGAAGCCTGGGCTCTTCCTGGCTAACGAAACCGTCAGTACTGGCGCCACTGACTCCCATCTATGGTCACGCTAGCCGGCGTGGCCCTTACAAGATGGATGGATGTGGGCCCGGTGTAATAAATAAATGATCGAAGAGTTCGCCAAGAAGAATGTCCTTCGTCAGGAAGCTTGCCGAAGCCGACCGGGAGCTCTTGTTGTAGCTGTTATTAATGTTGTTGTTGTTGTTGACGTCGGTTGCCGACCTCAGTGATGGCGATGATGATGAATTATAATAATATCATTTTTTCAATTGATATTTGTTTCACTTTTTTGTTTGCTATTAATACCACTCTTTTTTTATTTAATATTATTCATTCTAAAATGTGAACGTTACGGTGCTAGGGTAAAGGTTTTTATTGTGATCATCGTCAGCTACAGCATCATCGTTAGCATCTCTCGATCTACCCGGAACGTCCGTGGAGTGGAGCGATACACCTACTTGAAACTCTGACCCGGTTAGAACGCCGCAACGTACTCGGCCTTGTGATATAGCCAGAGATGTCGGCGCAATGCGTCTCGATTCAAATGAGAGCAAAAACGTAGCCGGAAGAGAAGGAACAACCAAGTAATACATTTTACCTCAACGGTTACTCGCGCGGACAACATTTTTTATTGTGATTTGTCGTGCTATTTTCCTATTTATTGCTTCTTCTTTTGAGATTTGGTATTCATTTGATTTTATTGATTCTTGGATTTTTTGGACCATATAATTTGCTAGTGTTTTTGGTATGTTGTAGGCCATTGTATGGCGGCAGTAGTGTTGGTCTCATTATCGTTGTTGTTGTTGTTTTTGTTGTTGTTGGTATTGTTGTTGTTATTATCATTACTATTACAACAACGGTTGCTAGCCGTTGCGAACACTACCATTTGTATGCTCCCGTTGCTATTGTTAGTATTGTAGGGAGACTACCGAGGGTTTTACTGCTGCTGCTGCTGCTTCGTTACTGTTGATGGCGGCGCTGACGGTGGTGGTGGTGGTGCAGTCGCTGTTGCCATTGTTGAGTCAACTGTGCTTTTAAAAGACGCGGGAGAGGGAGGAAGCAATTTTGACCTGTATGTAGCCGACGTACGTACTAGAGGGGTTAGCGTGGCGCTAATTCGTCGCTGCGAGAGCGGGAAAGCCCCCGCTCGCTCGCTCGAACGAAAACAAAACAAGACAAGCAAAAAATGAGGAAAAGCCGAGGAGCAACAGACGAGATGCAGATGCAGGGCGCTCGGAAGCAACTACCCCTCTCGGTTGACCAGTGAAATGAATGAAGGAATGAAAGGATGGGCGCCTTTAGTCGTTCTCGCCGTATTGTGCCGTCGCCAGTGCGCGAGTGCCATTGTCGCAGAAGCAGAGAGAAAGATAAATAGATAGGTGGAGCCTGGCGGTGGCGTGCGCGGTGCATTCTTGCCGTGCCCCTTGCGATCGGAGGAGACACATAAGTGGGCACACATAGGGTTCGATCCCCGTTGCTGCACATTTGTAATTACGGGGTTCGTCCGTACGAAGTGCGCAATGCAAAAGCGATTTCGTGGGCGTTAAATGTTTGCTGAGGGTCAGCCCGAAAAAGTTTTGGATAGATAGATGCCAAGCTTGATAGCGGCCAGATTTCGTTCAGGCTGTCTTTGGCAAATGGTCGGCAAATGTCGATCATCGTAAAGGGCGATTTTTAGCCCAAAACTATACTAAACGATGATCGCGTCGGAACGCACTCTTACGAAAATGTTTGCTAAGTTTATTATCTCGAGGGTGTTTCCAACTGTGGAAAAGGCCCTACTTCCGGAGCAATTCAATTTCAGGAAGGTTCGAGGTACACTGCACGCGATCGTTGTATTCCAGTCGGAAGTTGAGCGCATGTTGGCTGTGCCTGGGGGTTATTTTTACGCCGTCTTTGTTGATTGTGTGCTTTGGACAAACCTTATTGTCACTTACTAGTCGACTCATTTCGACACGCTCAGGTGGGTGGTTCTCCTTCGAGTGTGCCTTAGCTTCTTTGCTAGACCGCCTTGAAGTTAACATAAGGGGTAAGGACACCGCGGCAAGGGCAGACCTAGCCCGCCATGTGCGAGAGGAGTTTAGAAACTCCGTCGTCATGTATGCGGATGACCTAGCAGCGGCCCACCGGGACCGAGATGCCATTCGTCGAATTGTCGGCGACGTAGAAACTTACCTTCACCGTAAGGACCTGCAAATAGATTGCGGAAGGCAAAAGTCATTAAGTTTCACCGTAAGGGTCGATTGGCTGCCGCAGACGTAATACATAGCTGTGGTCAACCGCTGGGGTTTGTCAACTCCTTCCCGTATTTGGGTCTGAGACTTTATTATACGGGAACGACCTTATCCAGCACTATGGCGTTTTCTCGGGCGGCTATTGCCTCTATTCACACAGAAGTGAGAGACCTTCGAAGACTGTTGTTGAGTGCGGCAATGCGTCTTTTTGGCCCTAAGCTTTGGTAAGGTGTGGGGCAATATTTGAGCTGCAACTTTGCGTAGCAAGAAAAGTGCTTTATATATATATATATATATATATATATATATATATATAACACGTTTTTCGCTTGCCGCGGGCGGTAAGAATAATTTATGTGAGTATATGATTCGTATTAATTTATGACTTTATGACTTCATAATTTCTTAGTCATGGAACAATTGTGACTACTGATATTACAACTATAATTCGCAACTGATGATTGCGGGTCTATCTCGTACGTCACTGTCCAGTATTGTGGTGATTTATAATCGCCTCTCTCATTGGAAGTGAATGTCCAACTTTGCTGCTGCACGTGTTTGCTTGCGCGTACTATATTTGGTCCAGATACGAATTTTAGGCCGGACGCTTTCATGATTACAGCTCATGAATTCGTCTACTGAGTCAGTTGTTTTTCACTTCTTGCTATTAGTCGAAATTACAATTGCTGCCTTTGCGATTACTGTGATTACGTTGCCAGTCGTTCGGCAAGTCCATTTCGGTAGGCTGTTAGCAAGAAGTCGTCCTTAGTGGGGGAATGATTCTGTTTGAAGCGAAATTGCTAATCTGTGCGCGGCACATCGTCTCAGTTGGGTCTAGCTGCTTTGAGCAATCGCCAGATTAAATGCTGTGCATAATTCCTTCGTTCCTGAAAGTCGGTCTTCTACACCGACCCCCCCCCCCAAATTCTGACTAAATTAAGACAAAGCGAGGGGTTAGGAGTTGGGATCTCTCGCTTTCTCTCACAATCAGTGCCTGTTTGTGTTCTCCGCAGTCACTTTATTAATTGGCGTCGTTCGTCTCTAAGCGTATATATATATATATATATATATAGCGCGTTTAGTCTGACCACAGATTGCAGAGCATTATTTGTTTGACGTTGGCCAGCATAGGGTAGCAGCTGCTTGTTGTAACTTTACGTGTGGACAGCTGCTTTCACCGTAATTGTCGGTTGGTCAGTCTTTTGGCTTTTTCGAACGAAAACTGGGCCTACGGTTCCGAGGCGGCGTTGTTGTTATTAATGTCGTCATTTGTCTGTCTAAGCCTCTTCTAGCCGCTGGGACCCTTCTGACGCTCGGGGAGAGGAGGAGGTCACTGCTCTGCAGTTCGTTAGTGGAGTTGGTTGTTCCACTAACGCACTTCCGGCGTATTGTTGTTGAAAAAGTCGTCGTCTTCGTCTATGTTCGTTAGAAAGATGTTTAACTATAGTTAACTACAGCAAAGGTAAACACCACTAGTGGCGGCGCGAGTGGGAGCAGCGGCAGTTGCAGCACTGGAATAAGAAGAGGAGAAAAACGAAACAAAATTTATTTGTGCTGGCTTGGTTAGTATTATTTTGGTCCAGCTGGTTACTACGCCAATCAAGACACCCATTGCGTATATATGTACACGCGGATCATTTAATTAGTCAAATGTGAAATAAAAACTAGAAAGCAATAAATCTGTTTTTTTTTCAATTTTATTTATTGACGTTGCTCTACACACTTAGTCTAGCGTCGTTATTGTTATTGATTCTTTGAAAAATGTGGAAGTTTTGAGATAAAAAGTGAAAGTAACGCCCCCTAGGAATAACTTCCCCCATATATATATATATATATATATATATATATATATATATATATATATATATATATATAGAGAGAGAGAGAGAGAGCACATATGTTAAATCTAAAAGTTCGATTGGTGTTAACTCTTTCCTAGCTTGTAATCAACTTTACTGATTATGCAGTTTCCACTTTCATTTAGAAAAATTATTGCAGTCCTTCATGCACCGCGACAAACATTGACTTTCTTTCTTATTAGAAGTCTCATGATAGTTTTATGTTGCTAGGTCAGGCAATGTCTAAGGAGTTCCCACTTTAGGTATCTTATACTTATTAAAGCGCCCCTTCCTTGGTCAAAGATGTTCACGTTTTGAGCTCTTCTGTATTCTGGCCAGATGCTCGCAATCTAAGGTTCTAGTCAATGTTTGGTTGACGACTGGGAGTTCATGTGGAGGGGTGTAGGGCTTTACAGTTCTGCACCTCTTCCGTTTTTCGTCTTTATTAAGTCTCGCATATCCCTGTTTTGACTGCTAATAATTTAGGTACCTAGAATTAACAGGAGGTTGCTTTTAGTTATATTGTAGATCATCCTCCATTCCCTGCGGGCTTGGAATCGCTGTGAAACATATTTTCAGTACACCGGACATGTTGACATATCTAGGGTTTCCCCAACAGTCCTTGTGGTTGCATGGCCGCTGTCTCTCAGCGGCATATGGTTTATCACCTACTGTCAGTGAGCACGCTCAAAGAAAATTCAATCAGCATAGCGGATTGAACCGGCGACACTTCGGTAAATGGCAATCAAGAATTGATCACTGTTTTTTTACAGATGGAAGACTATTCTAAGTCTTTGTAGCAAACCAGGAAGAGTCGACTCGGTAGTATTATAATTACTTCTAAGTTCGCCGATATGAGTTCATTAATTCTGTTGGATTGCACTTTGCAGACCTTTTTCCTTTGCTTAAGATGTTGTCAGTCATAATTTTCTAATGAGCTGGCCTGGATGACACCAATTGATTATTTGAGTGGCAAAATGATATATATATATTTATATATAAGCTTAAATGATTACTTTTAACTGTTAGGAACTGCTTAGTGTTGGTACATTACTTCTTACGAGTGAGACCTTTGATGTCAGAGACACGGGCTGATAATGTTTACTCATGTATTGTTTGAAACTATGATTTGGCGAATCTTTGAAGAACCACTGTATTCGTTATTTACTTTGAGTCATTCCAAATGCAGTGTGATACTTGTGACTTGTATGTTTAAATCATTGGACGTGGGTTCATATTTGAGTCCCAGAGCCCCATTACGGCCCGGGCCGCGCTAGCACTGACCACTGAATGAGGCTAATGAGCTAGTAACTGTTGCAACTGTCCCAACCAGCATGCAACCGCTCTCAAACGGGGTTAAGGTTAGACCCTCTGGTTTCCTCCCTCCATTCCTGTTAAGTCCGACGGGTTGCAAAACGCACAGTGAGCCACCCGATCGTAAAGTTCTGCTAGAGGTGTTGCTCAAAGTCTAGTGCCTTGCCCGCCTGCCTGCGCCGAGGATTCAGGACAGCCCATGGTACCCATTCGGACGGACGATGTCTCTTCAGAATGCAGGGGTGAGCGTACAACAGGTCCACCCTCAAACGAAATCCGGCCGCGATCTTGGCCAACTCATCATCTAACAAGGTTTCGTTCTGGAACGTGGCAGACGTGGAGCTATGAGTCCACTCCTTTGGAGGATACGGCGCGTAGCTTGGCCTTATCAGCGTTTATGGCGCATCCAGAAATGAGGTATTCGATACAGGGGGGAGGGCATAATGGCCCACCCTGCTGGTTGCGACATTGTTAAGATGAGCGGCCGGTCCAGGGGAGAAGATCAACGAATTCGGCCGGGGTAGCCGCAAGCCGGTCGGCTGCGACTCCTAGGCTGAGAGACAGTAGATTTTGTAAGGGTATATATATATATATATATATATAATTTATGAGTTTGCGTAGGCCGTGTAAGTAAGTGTACGGGTTTGAGTGGAAGATGTGAGCAGATTGTTGAGGTAACGAAATACTCTGCGGACCCATTCGTTTCAAAATCACCACTAAGGTTGTTCTGAGATATGAGTATATTTTGAAATAGAAGTAAAATATGTTTTAGTTATACTTGGATTTCAAAATAGAACAACAACAATAACAATCGGTGGTCACCACTGCTGTTGTTGTTGTTGTTATTGTTGTTGTTCCCGCTTGTTCGAGAGCATAAATTGTCCTCGTGTCCTGCTGTTTGAGCAAGACACCCTAAACTCGTCTCGACACATGACCTTAACTGGCGTTGACAGGAGCCTCTCCCAAGAGACCTTTTCCAGCCAGCCAGACGGGAAACGGGCGGCTTGGATCGTTTGTCAATCGATAGAATAACTGACCAGCAGATTTCGGACTGCTGGTCTGAGCGGTCCTGGATCTGGAGCATCCTATCCTCTCTTCATACCGGGGGGCTCGGGGGGGAGGGGGGTGGCGCGGAGAGAAGAGAAGCAGGATTTCAGGAGTCCTTCAAAGGCCTGTGTGCTCAGGGCCATGTGTAAATCGATCTCGCGCGATTTTTTGCGACTTGCTCTCCCGTTGGTGATTCCGGCGCGCGCTGAGTCAGCAGACGCTCGCCGCCGTCACAGCCGCAGACGGCTAGCGCGTATCAATTCACTGACTGTAAGCTAGGGAGGGTGAGGCAGCTACAGAGGGCGAGATGACGAGAAAAGCTGGCAGCCCTGCAGTAGAGAACAGAAAGGAAGAAAGATTGAGCAAGACACGAAAGTGTATTAACTACAGTCGTGTTCGATTCCGCCTTGGATCGCGTCGCCGTTAGAGTGCGCACAAAAAACGAACGAGAGAGCGAGCCGTCTAAACTCGGCCGCTCAACAATTCTTCGACAAATCGGAACGGCTTTCTCGTTCCAACTGTCTGTCGACGAATTCACCTTTGTGAACGATTTGCAATCCATTGCAGCTGGAGCGCAGGGTCGCTTCGGCAATTGGCAAACAGACAGGGCTCATGAAATGTTCAACGCGGTGTGTGGGGGGAACTAACAGGCGTAGGTAGTAGGGTGGCTCGACACGCGTTCGCACCCTGGCTGCATTCGACACGGAGACCTATCTTTATATCGGCGGTGCGTGCGACAGGAATTGCTTGAATTTTTTTACGTGAGATTCCTTGGCGCGATCGATGTATGAAAGAAGATTGGGGGAATCGACCGGCAGCTTGCGATGAATGAGCGCTATTCGACGTCCCTGCCTGTCTGGGCGGCAGGAACGAACGAACAAGGGCGGTAGGAAGAGTAATGATTTGCGAATATAAAAAGGCTTTCTTTCAGAGCGAAAAAATTTACCAGATGTGCCAGGCAAGAAGAATTGGTCTCTATGAGCCGGGGTACTTTGCCAGGCTAGTCGCGCGAAATGTAGGGCAAAGGATCCAGGTTTACTGAGACTAATTCTTGCCTGGCACGTCCAGTAAACATTATTTCGGCTCTTTTTTTAAAGCATGTCATTGACAGCATTTAGAATGGGATTCGTGTGTTTTATTTTCTGTCTTTCGATGGCACTTCGATGAAACGGGGAATTAATGTCGTAGACTTTGCCCATAAAGAAGCCGACATCAGCTTGAACCGTATGTATAGTAAGTGCGCGCCTTTTAAGCGATAATGCCGCGATTTAAATTAACAATCGCTTTGCCTGCACTACCGAAAGTTGTAACTTGTCTAACCCAAAAGTTTTTGGTTAAAAAACACTAATTTTGCAGGCGAAATCGTCCTCGCCTGAAAGTAATTAGAGCTGTATTAGATATTTGCGTCTATAATGAAAACAGACATGCGCGGGCAGCGCACATCAATACAATTAATTCGGTTCTGCCTAACTACATTTGTAATTAAGTTTAACATAAAACATGGTTTTTCCTATTAAGCGAATAATAAACTACTCTGCAAGTGCTTGCGTAAGTATTTTCAGAGTACGTTGTTTGCGTCAAAGATTTATTACGGAAACCGGCCGCATCAAATACAACGTACTATTTTACACTTGCTGCTGCTGCTGCAGAGCTGCGCGTGCAGAACTATTAGGATAAGTAAGACTTGCTACGCTTTTGTTAATAATGAATTAGAATACGGTAGCTGGGGCACAATTCTCTCATCGTAGACTATGCTTCCTATGCTTCTTACACGTTGGGAGAGTCGCGCGCATCCGATTCCGGTGCGAGACACATTTTTTCAAATAACAATCTACTTCAACGTTTGCAGATTGTAGTTGTAAGTATGCAAGCAAAATAAATGAATGACAAAATGATAGCGAAAGATAAATTAATGACAAACAGATAAATGATCTCGCACAATCCACGTGCTGGACTGTAATGTTATTCTCGCCTTCTTCTCGTGCCTACTTCTACTGGCGCTGCGCGGCTGCGGCGTCGCCAATCGGAGCCGTGTTTAGGTGGGGCTGTTTAGGTGCCCGTCTCTTAGAGGTGCTGCTATAAGGCGGCAAATGCAATTTGGCCTGAATGTGCCAATTTGATTGAATGCCGCCGTGCCCCCGTTTAATTAGAGCTAGGACACGCGCATGCACGCGCACGAATGGGATGTAGTAGGAGTAGCACCAGCAGATCCCTGTGTTTTCTCCAACTCCAACCGACGGCATCCCTTACTAATTAGATTATGCGACGCCGGAACATGGCTTGCCAGCTACGACTGAGGTCAATTTATAAGGAAGTACAACGGCAACGACGACAATAGCAACATCAGCGTCACACAGTAACAACAATGAACAGTAACAATAAACAACAACAACAACAACATCAAGAGACGAATCGTCCACGAAGACGTCGTGTCTGGTTGCAAGCCTGGGCACAACCGCCACACAAACAAAACCAATATTCATGATTGTCACTAACAAAAGCTAAGACAGACATAAGCAATGTGCGAACTTCAGTACAAGTTCAGACCTGCAGTGTGCGAAGAAGTCAGCGGTGCGCGAGACAACTGCAGCAGAAGCGACAACAGCGAGAAAGACACAATATGGTCAAGGGAAATAATTGATAATGTTTTAGCTAAAAATACTATCAAGTGTCTGGTCATCTTGTTTGCATTAACTTGATTGAGAGTAGGTCTCCGTTATAATTCGTTTTATTAATCATAATCATGGAGATGATAATACATCTCTTTGGGACTTTTGATCACTGGGAAGAGGTGGGTTCGACTTTGCATGAATTCTTCCTGGCTAACCTTGAAGAAACAGCTGCGCTCTTGGGGCGTCACTCAGGGGCAAATATTCTGATAGGTTTAAACCAGGTTTAGAAAAAGTTTGTTTCTTTATTGTGCTATCGGTGAATATCGTTTGTTGGAACGTTCGTATATATATATATATATATATATATAATATTTGTTTGCTTAACGATTATACTTCGCCCTGGCTAACTGGCTAAATCGGAAGGTTTGAAAACGAATTTAAGTGTGACCAGCCCAGGGTTTAAACCAACGACCTGTCAAATGCCGTGTAATAGCTCTGCCACTAGGTCATTTTGCTCAATGAGATACGTTTAACGATGAAGACAGCGACTACGACAACAACAACAACAACAACAACAACGACAACGCCGAAGCAACGGGAACAGTAAGCGTTTTCCGGTGAGCGGAAATCGAATCGGTCCGTCTTTCCCCGTCGAGTGCGACCACCCCCGCTATCTTCTTCAGCAGGGAGCGGACGGAGGGGGAGACAGACCATCTTTGCCAAGCCAACCATCAGGCGGGGGTGCTGTTAGCTCGCCAGCCAGCCAGTCAGTTAAAGCGGACGCGTTGCTAGGGAGAAGGGGAAGAACAAGGAAAAGGAGGGGGAGAAGGAAGAAGAGGACACCTCAAACGATGACTAGATACTACCGCCGTTACTACTACTAGTGGTGCCGTTAGGGGTGCCGCTGCTGCTAGGCTGCCGGGGGTCCGGCTGCCCCCCCCTCCCCTCCCGCCTTTGCCTTAGTGCGTTTGGCGTTCCGGGCAGACGGAAGACGAAGATAAAACGAAACTCGGGCTAACCCTTTTAGCATATCCGCCGGCACCACATCGGATGAAGATCGCGCGGACAGAGGTGGTGGGTCGTCGTCATCATCATCAACAACATCGTCATCATTGACGCCGTCGCCACCGTGGTCGCGGCGACCGGCTGAAGGAACGGAGAAGCCCTGAGGGGCCGCGACGACCCGCGAGCCCTGCCGTAAAGAACTAGAGGAATAAAGTTGATTAAATCGATCGTTTCTTCGTTCGATACACGGAGAGCAACGGCGGCGGCACAGTGGGGTCGTCGGGGGCGCCGCTAGGGGGCACCGCAGGAACGGGAAAGAGCGTGGAAGCAAAGCAAGCCAGGAAGGAAACAAGGAACAATACCGGCAAGAGATCACGGGAAACACGGGAGTAGGCAGAACCGGGGGTATTAGCGGCAGCAGTAGCTGCTGCAGCGGTAGTACAGTCGCCGTGCCCCCCATCAAGCACGCGCTCTCGCTTGGTCGCTCGCTTGCTCGCCTCCTTTTCATCGAGATCATGACGGTGCTGGTGTTGGTGGTGACGGTATGACGGTGGACTTTGTTAGATTAAAGGACAGCGGGCGAACTAGCAGCAGCAGCAGCAGTAGCTCCGCTCCGGTGGAAGTCCGTCGAAACTACGACGACAATATCAACAAGACGAAGTCGATGGCGAGAGCCGCCGTCGCTAAAGAAGAAGAAGAAAAAGAAGATGAATAAAAAGAAGTAGGAGAAGAAAAAGAAGACAAGAAAGTGGAAATACGAAGCTCACTAAGAAATCGAGGATAGAAGCGGCGCCAGCGTCCAACGTAGAGGAATGCTGAAGGAAGATCTCTACGTCTTAGTTGCTAGGCTAAAAATTCGCCTTAGAAAGAGCGTTGCCGGCATTGGTAAATGAGAAAGACACTGGCAAATACCTGGCCGTATTTCTTTTTCGGCCTTTGTTTTCTATCTTATTTTGCTGCTTCAGATGTATAAAACGAAAGTCGTCGGTGTAAAATAGTCAGCGCGGCAAATGCGTAGTGGTGGGGCGAACGAACGGGCAGGGGGGGAAGGGTGGGGGGGCAGAGGTGCGACAGGGAGGTGTCCGGGACAACGCTGGAGGAGGTAGAGTGAGAGTGCAAACGTGAGCGTTGGGTTCAGCGCGCGAATAGAAGTTGGGGGGAGGCTAAAAAGTAATTTGTATTCGGCACAGCCTCTCGTCGCCTTAGGTTGTCTGAAGGTGAAATCGATTCTTCGTAACGATATTGTCGCTACTGGCCGCTGATGTGATTCTCCTAATAACTTGTCGCCCTGTTGTTCGTGACGTTATTGTTGTTGTTCTTCTTGTTATTTTTCTTATTGTAGTTGTTGTTGTTTTTATTAGTATAGTTGTTGTTTTCATTAGTATGGTTGTTGTCTCGTCCTTAACGTTGATCCTGCGTTCTTGTGACATTGGTATTGTTATTGTTGCTGTTGTGGTTGTTGATAATTGGTTTGTTGGGTTTGGTCGTTGAGATCGATCCATCTCAGTGGTCGAACAGTGTAAATGATCGGTACTGACTCATGAGCATGTTCAACTGGACAGCGAGGCGGGAAAGATTCCTCCCACCATTAGGTCTCTTTCCGTTCCGTAGTCAGTCATCTTATATTTAACACCGCAACCTAAGCATGTGCAATGTATATATATATGTGTGTTTATGTATATTTATTTATATATATATATATATATATATATATATATATATATATATATATATATATATATATATATATATATATATTATATATATATATATATATATCTATATATATATATATATATATATATATATATATATATATATATATGCATACATAAGACACGCACCCATCTATGTAAATCGTGCAGTTCCGTTGACTCCAAGCATGCGCCGGTGTGTTAAATCCTATTAGCGAGAACACACGTCAAAGCTGGCCACGTTGATCTTATTTCGAGTCCAGTGCAGTTTTGGAAGCTCTCGTTGCTCGGCGGCCCGTCGCGCTAGGCGCAACACCTCACACACCTTACGTCGTGAACTTTCTTCTGTTTTGTTCGAACTTTCCTGCGAGAAGAGCCTAGAGAATCTTGAAGATTCTTACAACACGTCATTAGTAGGATGGGATTACCTATGCAGCTTTGACTTTAAAATGACACTAGCAGAAACAGTACTGGCGATTGTTGCAGCAATCACAACAAGAACAACAATGCACTTATAATGCCAATAACAACCCGCAATAATGCCATTATGCATTATTGTTTAGAAATACGAAATGGTTGTTATGTATGATGATTGCGTTATGTTATGTTGTTATATATATATGGTGAATAAACTGAATTGAAAAAAAAAAAAAATATATATATATATATATATTATAAGCGAAATATCAACAAGACAGCAGGGTATATATATATATATATATATATATCTATAATATATATATATATATATATATATATATATATATATTCTTAGTAGTGTCTCGTCAGCAGCAGCAGCATGTATCGTGCACTGAGCAAGTGTAACCATGATTTAACAGTTATCGTAGTTGTATCAGCGTGAAAGTAGTGATTCGTGTTTGATATACTCTGCAATTTCAATAGCGGCAAAGCGTAAGCCTGTGTGTTGCACACCTATCCCACATGCAAAAAAGGGACTCATAGACGGAGCCAATTAGGGAATCGAGGCCGACGTTTGATGATCTGACCGAGCGACCGTCTTGCCCCGGCTTGCATCGGCCGAGACGATGGCACGCCCGGCTGGCACGCGAGCATGCGTGTTACTTTACCTGTGACTTCTGACTTCTTCATCCACTCCCACAGCAACACAAAGCATTCACATCATGAGTTAATGCTTATCATCACCATCATCATCGATAGATTTTTTTATTATGGTACGATGATAATAACGACGGCGGCAACAACAACACCGAACAGGGGGCTAAATTCTGTCTCGTGACGACTGCATGGTGGTACATACTTGCACTGTATATATATATATATATATATATATATACAGGGTGTACGGACAATATCGTCTAAAACTCAGGGGGTATGGTCAAGCTCGGTGAGAAAATATATATGTCGTATTAATACGGATCATAATACTGTAGGTATAAAACAGCGTTTTCTTTTATCTACTACTGTCCCCCTTTGTAGCAATGCAATACGCACATGCCAGCAATTCATTTAGTCTACGAGTGTCGCACGAGTTATGTAACAAGAAGGGAAATAGGTTTAAATATTGATGATATCGCAATGAATCACAAAGGTCCGTTTGATCATGTAATTCCGCGAATCGTTTCGTGTAATGCAATAAGCAAAAGCCAACGAATCGGCAATTCCAACCTTTTAGCCTCTTTGCCGTTTACGTAACGAAGCGAGACAGAGAGAGATTTTAATATCGATGCTGTTTCTATCGAACAGTTGTTGTTCAACCCGTCTGATGACATTCTCGTAGAATCGAGTATAACTATCATGTACTGGTTATCTGTATTAAATATATGTATTTATTATTATTATTATTATTATTATTATTATTATTATTATTATTATTATTATTATTATTATTCCATTTTAGGGTTTTTATGTATTATACCCTGCTGTCTTGTTGGTATTTCGCTTATAAGCACACACACATATATATATATATATATATATATATATGTATAAACTTATATATATATATATATATATATATATAGAGAGAGAGAGAGAGAGAGCGAGAGAGTGTGTTCCGGTTCCAGTATCTCGCTGGCTATTCGGCGGTTTATGGTGATCGCCGCGCCCGCCACGGCATCCGTCTCGGGCTTCCGGGCCCCGCTTCTGAGCGAGCAGGGAGACGTAACTTTTCCGTCCGTCCACCTTACACAACAATCGATTAGTGAGTGATTGAAAAATCCAGCCGATCCGCAACAGAGCCACTGCCGTCACCAGGTTCGGACGGCGGACGGCAGCTGCTCGCAGCATGGCGGGCCAGTAGGAGACAGACGTGTATGTAGACTACTCGTGTAGTCAGCCTGTCAGGGTAGGCGGTCAAACCGGCCGGCCGGCAGTAAGTAAGTAACAGTAGCTGATGATAGCCTGCTGGCGATACGATTAGGCAAGCTTGACAGCTGCGTTAGATTCCTCCACTACCATATATATATATATATATATATATATATATATACATATATACATATATACATATATATATATATATATATATATATATATATATATATATATATATATACATATATACATATATACATATATATACATATATATATATATATATATATATATATACATATATAAATATATATATATGTCGAGCCCAGTGGCGTGGTGGTATGCGTCTGCGCCTCGCGACCGGAGGCGACACATAGGTGCGCGGGTTCGAGCCCCACCGTTGCCCCACATTTGTATTTATGGGGGTCCGTCTATGAAGCAATGCGAAAAGCAGTCCCATGGACGTTAAATCTTGGGAGAGAGTCAGCCCCGAAAGGATATATATATATATATATACAGATGTATGTATATGTATATAGCACAGGAAGGCGCATTTGCTTGATGTGGTCTCCATGAGGACAGTTATGTATATATATATATATATATATATATATATATATATATATATATATATCGGGAATAACACAGGAAGGCGCAGTCGCTTGGTGTGATATCTGCATGGGGTCAGTTTGGTCAGTATATGTATATGTGTCACATTAATATAGGTTGTATTGCTAAGCGAACAAGCTACTCCGTGTACTAATCGTATTATGCGTATGATTACGAGAGAGAGTTCCTGCTACGGGACTGTAAAGCGAAAAACGGGACGGGTTCTGGGGCGCGCACAACCAACCGCGCCGGATGGGAGGCAGGAAACGGAGCGCATACGCGGCACAAGCTAATCGAACTAGCGCTGTCGTCGTAGTAGAGGCCGAAATCCCTACGCATCGCACGCAGCGTCTTGCACAGCGGGATTACCCGAAGAAGTAATTGATTCCCTACCTCCCAATTCGTGCAGTCCGACGTGTCCATGTCCCTGCGTCTTATTACGTTGGGACACATTGGGAAATACACAGTGATATTATTAAATGTAATACTTTGTGGATGGTTATAGTATATTATTCAAATTATACGAATTGATTAGATAATGAAGGTGGTAGTCGTCACTATTCGTATATATGTATATATATATATATATATATATATATATAATGTGTGTGTGTGCAAGGGCAGCCCTTTCTTTAGTCCATGACCAACTCTCGATGAGACATCCATCCGTTGTAGGTAAGTCCGCTAACCGCCTGTAGTGACTCTACTCACCTAGACTAATCGAAATAGGCGGAATAGACCCAATCATGAGTTGACAACGACAACAACGTTAACGACAATTACAACGTCATCATAACATGCATAGATCAGCTGCAATAGTTTCCAAATTTGTATATATATATATATATATATATATATATATGCGTTGCTTTCGTACGACACGTTGACTACACTGTAGTTAAACAATGATAATTAATAAGTAATTTTCATATATATATATATATATATATATGAGCGCGTATGTGTTCCTTCACCAATTCCCTAGATGTGATTCGTTTGATTGATGGCTTTCCTAAGCAGCTAGCCTGAGCTGATCAACGAGCAGTTTCGTGTGCGACACTGTACGGAGGTAGGCGAAAGGAGAGAGGAAGAGGTGGTTCTCTCGTTCAGCACTCGTTGATTGCCTGCATGGGTCT
Source organism: Dermanyssus gallinae (assembly GCA_003439945.1). Classification (NCBI taxonomy): domain Eukaryota; kingdom Metazoa; phylum Arthropoda; class Arachnida; order Mesostigmata; family Dermanyssidae; genus Dermanyssus; species Dermanyssus gallinae. The sequence continues at coordinate 339,507 of QVRM01006864.1, read as the reverse complement.
TTCATCACACAAGCTGTTTGCTGCTGCTGCTGATAATGTGAGTGGTGGTGTTGTTGTTATTGTTATCGTTGTTATTTGGTGTGTTCGTTTGTTGTTCAGCCGCCACCGTGTTTGCCACCATTCTGCCACCTGCCTTCCTGTGTCTTGGCTGCCGGGGGTTTGTCCAGTCTCGACACCCCTTGTCTGTCTTCCTCTTCCCCTGTCTTCCCCTGGGGGGTTCTCCCCTGTCTTCTTATTCGTCTTTTCCTTTTGCTGGTTCTCCGCCGGCCGTCGCTCTTTCGCCTCATCTCGGATATGATTAGCTCATTATTGATTGATAGCGTGCTATACTGCTGCTGCTGCTGCTGTTGTGTCCCCTTTTGCTGTTCCTGCTGCTGTGCGGCTGTGTCACTTCCGTTCCGGATTCTACTCCGACTAAACGGTAGCGAATGACTAACTGATTGATTGACAACCGTTGCTAGTGTTGTTGGCCTGTGTGTGGCTCTGCTATTGCTGTTGCTGCTGCTTCTTCAGCTGTTTGTGCTGCTCTTAGGGGTGTTTTGTGCTATATATATATATATATATATATATATATATATATATATATATATATATATATATATATGCTATGTGCTTGTAGCATAGTGGTGTCATTTGGCTTTGCCAACGCCAAGCCGCCACCACCATTGGGGTGAGATTGATGACTGATCCTGGCTTGGTGCTCTGACTGATGGCGTGAGGTGGTGCGCGCACGTTGGTGCCGGTGCGTATAGCTGTCACTGCTATAGGACTGCCATTGAGCTGACTTTGATTAGTACGAATTGCTATTTCTACACCTATCTCACTACTACTACTACTGCTGATGATCGTAATGGTGGCGGTGGTGCTTCTGCTGCTGCTGCAAACACTGCAACGATAACGCCAATCCCGACGACGACGACGACGACAACAACAATTATGGGAGTAATGACAACAACAATAGCATTAACAACAGCAACAGCAACAACAACAACCGGGACGATGACAACAACAATGTGAATAACAATAACATTAGAAAAAAACAACAACTTGAGCGATCACAACAACAACATGTTTAACAATAACAATAGCATTAACAACAAAGGTAAGCTATGTGTACCTAATTGTACTTATCACCCCCTTTTCTATCAGGAGAGCTTAGAGCGGCAACGTAAGCGGACATGTTGAGATATCTAAGATTTTTTCCCAACCGACCTTGTGGCAGCATAGTCGCTGTACACTCTCAACGGTATGGTGTATCATTTATTCTCAATGAGCATTGCTCAAAGAAAATTTAAAGACCAATAACAGCGATCGAGGCACGGTGACATCTCGGTAGGTGACAACCATGACTGGGAGTACTAGCCTCATAGATCAGGTCGCCCCTACAGAGCCACTATGCCTAATGCTATCCACAATATCGAGTAGTCAGTGCCCCGCTGTAATCACATCATAATTAGCAATTGTAGCACGGGAACCTATTTCAAGCCTACCAGTGCACCCACCAGAAACTACGCTTACTTTGCGACTGCATAATCCTATCCTAATGTACATATTTCCTATTCTCCTGTATTCTTGCATTGCACTGTCTTTCTATCAACGCGTATTTTGGCAATCAGCACTGCGACAATGTACCCGACAGTGTACGAAGATCAGGAAGAAGGGCGTGTGTTCAGTTTTACTTAAAATTACAGTCAACTCTCTGGTATATGATGCACTGGCATCTGGCTGTGATTGTGTGCTGTCACCACTCAGTGAAGTGTTATTGTAATACTCATTGTAGCTAGCTCTGCGAATAAAGTACAGGAAGAAGTAAGGCTGCCGAAGAAGCGGTCTGCGAGGAAAGACTGCTGATATTAGTGCCACCCTGAGTCCAGCACAAGAGAACAGAACAGGTTTTTAACGGCTAAAATGAATGGATCACATGTATGTCTGTGTGAGCATATATGTATGCGAGCGTAAGCTTTCATCTGCAGTCCATCCATCATAGCTCAGTTCGTGAGGCGGCGTAAGAATTCATCGCCTTTAAAGCCGTCACATTACTCTGAGTGTGCAGTAAACAACCGAAGGGGAAAAGCTCAACATTTCTCGCTCCTAGCTGGCAGAGAGGAGTCTTCTCTTACTTTTTTTTGAGAATTCCGTTAGGTTAATGCTCGTGTACGGTTTCTTCATGTCATGGCTAGTTTTTAATCCACTCCGGCATTTACCTTGTCTAAATTGGAAATCATGCAAACCAATTTAAGAGTGGCCGGTCTGGGTCTCGAACCCAGTCCTCCCGAATGCAAGGCAAAGGCTTTGCCAGTAGGCCATCTAGAATTGCTTTTCCACGCAATTAATTGTCATCATCATCTTCTCATTTATTGATCAAAAAGGTATATTACACGTCATATGATTTAAGAACAATGGTTAAAAACAATGGTTAATTAGTTACTTTCCCTTGCCAACCGTCGTAGGCTATCGAAGCTCTGGCACCCCTCGAAATGATATCGGGGGCAATTCTGAAGGCAATGTCTACATATACAGGTTGCTTGCGGCTCATGAAAGTCTCTTCGGGAACAAAGCTGGTGATGGAGGCCGTGCACAGCGTATCGAGTGATGACATGTCGGAGCAATTAATTGTCGATGGCGTGTTGTCGAAATTGTAGTTCGAGTCATTACTATTATTACTATTACTTGATATTAAAGCAGTTAAAACCCAAATTATCCGTTGAGATGGCCTGCCCTACCTGTTAGACGGGGTGACGTCGTGCGAATGGGATGGGGATCTCTGTTCAAGACCGATGGCATTTCGTGCCATTATGAATCGACTCATTTTGCGCCGTTTCACCACGTGCCGCACCAAGTTGTCGCTTCTGTTCATCCTGGTTCTAGCAGCGCTCCTGATTCTCGACAGTAGCGACAAGCAGAGAGAGGTGACTAAGAACTCCGACTACACCCGCCGTATCGTAAGGTAAACATCTGCTGCCAACTTGTCGCCAACGGCATATATATATATATATGCTAAGTAAACAGAATAACACATCGACGAGTAGACTTCGTGGTACTCTGTTGGAAAGCTGTTGTTAAGGTTGTCCGAGCGCCAGAATTTTATTACCTGACTGCAAACTCGAAGCAAAGCTTTGCAGCTTAGTGTATATATATATAAGGCACGCTTTACCCAAGTGTGCAGTGTGTACCGGCGAGGACAGGAGTGAGCTTTCGTCATATAAGAAGCTTTGTCAAACGAACGGACCGACAGCTTCGACGGATCAACGAGTATCAATAAGCGTCACCGTCGTAGAAAGAAACATGTACTATTGACGAGAGGTAGTTGTACAGCCCGTAGATGGTTAGACAGGCGCACACATTTGTCGGCGTTTCTATTGCTGTTCGCGCCCACTTGTACACGCACATACAAAAAAATACTTACTATGTACGTTGAGTGTGTTTATATTTAAGAGCGCTTCTTACTATGTATAGATATATATATGTATATATATATATATATATATATATATATATATATATATATATATATATATATATGGTTATTTCCACCTTACACGGCAGTCAAACGCTACTGACTTAAAACGCACTCGTGCATATAAATGTACTCAATGTTGTCATCTAGGGCACTGGCTAATATATATCTGTATGCGTACTAACAAATGATGCAGCAAACTGCAGGATTGTAATTGTATATATATTGTATAATTGCATTCTTCGCTACCGTTTGCAATTGCCGTGTTTTTTTTTGTATGTATATATATAAGTTTGAGATGGACTGTTGATCTCCATAATTTTATGTCCAACACTCCATACGCAACATCATAGTGGTGGATGGAGGATCGTTTGAGTGAAGTAACGTTTTTCCCTGCACGTACACGGGAAAGCTGGACGAGAGAGATGAAGGAGGCGTATGGGCCACACGAAGAGAGATTTAGCAGCATTTAACGACCCGAACAACATTTAGGCGTCGCTATCGTTGCCGGGCAACAGAACGATGACGGTGTGCGGCACGAGGACAAGCAGAGACATCGTCGACGCTCAAAGGACACGCTGACGACTCGTGAACGGGGGGGGGAGGCTTTGTTGTGGTTGCCGTTGTTGTTGATGACGGTGATGATGATGATGATGTTGTTGCTGCTGCTGCTGTTGTTGTTGGAGTAGTTGCTGCTGTCGCCGTCTTTACCATCGGTTTCATGTCGGTCGTCATGCATTCTACCCAGTTTCCCTATCTGTTGTTAGCTCGGGTGGTTACTATGGAGCCACAATGGTCACACGCATAGATGATAATGGAACGTGGAAAGATCATCATGGCCATCATCATCATCATCATTGTCACTACCACTGCCATAATAATTATAATTGTCATCATCATCATCATCATCATCGGCACCATCACCACCTGAATACCTGGTGCCATACTGGTCCACCAGAAGTGATGCACCAGCAAGCTTTTTCTCGAAAAATGCAACATCAACACTTGCAATGCAAGCGCTAAACGCCCGCACGGCGATCTGCTCATCAAAGCGCCTTACAAGCTGCCGCTGCTGCTGCCGCCGCCGCCGCTGCCGCCGTCATTGGCACGTTTGCTACGTGTCGTGGCCAGGGGCTTGCGGACCCCCGGGGCCCGACCGGAGGCGCTGGGGTTCGTGTGGTCCGACGAGGAAGAGCGACCAGGCACGAATCCCCCATTTGTTGGCTAATGGCTGTATAGGGCGTTATTATTGCGTTGTCGTTGTCATCCTCATTGTTGCAGTTGTTGTCGTCGTTGTTCTTCTCGTTGTCGTTGTTGTTAGCGTCATCGTCGTCTTCGAGTGTGACTTGTTCGTTTTCCTACCCCCTCCCACCTTACCTCTTTCTTCTCCCGGCCGCCGCCGCAGCACCCCAACAACCCCCTACAGGGCATCCTACCCCACCACGTTCGACTAAGATACCCAAAACTACCACCGAGACCGAGGCGAGCCGCAAAGGGGATGATGATAAGGGGAACGGGCGACCAACGAATAGTTTGACGAGCGAAAAGACGTCGGAACGAAGAGAAGAAATAAACTGACACAGCGTGGCAGAAACGCTTTTTTTCGTCGCAACCAACCACCGTCGTCCTGTTTTGGTGGTTCGTTTTCGATCCTCCGTCGCTTGGCGTTGTTTTTTCTCTTCTTCTTGTTCTCCACTCTTTCCCTTTTCCGCTTTCTGAAGGCGATCGATCGATGTATCGAACGTGCTTGTTGTTGTTCGTGCTCAAGCACCGCAAGCCTGAAGCCAAGAGAACGACGGCAGCGACGACGACGAGGCCCCAACGGCGGCCATACGATTAGTATTGATGATCGCGGTGGTTTGTGCTGCTGCTTGATGCTGGTGGTGGCGTTCGAAGTCGTAGTAGTAAGAGGAGCAGTAGAGGTCGAAGTAGCAGTCTCTTTTGTTACTGCGGTTGTCATTGTTGTTGTTGCTGCGGTTGTCATTGTTGTTGTTGCTGCGGTTGTCATTGTTGTTGCTGTTGTTGCTGCGGTTGTCATTGTTGTTGCTGTTGTTGCTGCAATTGTCATTGTTATTGTTGTTGTTGTTGCTGCGGTTGTCATTGTTGTTGCTGCAATTGTCATTGTTGTTGTTGCTGCGGTTGTCATTGTTGTTGTTGTTGTTGTTGCTGCGGTTGTCATTCTTGTTGTTGTTGCTGCGGTTGTCATTGTTGTTGTTGCTGCGGTTGCCATTGTTGTTGTAGCTGCTGTTATCATTGTTGTTGCTGCGGTTGTCATTGTTGTTGCTGCATTCGTACATTTAGCCAGCCACGGCGAAATTAATCACGTACTGCCATCCGCGACTACTGGTGCTTTCCATTTAGTCTAATTAGCTAACGACATACGTCGAACTTCAGCCGTTGCGGCCGTGGCGTTCCTCTGTGCGTCGTGATCGGCCGACGGGACTTTCTTGTCCTTTGCCGTTCTTCCGTCTGCCCTTTTCTCGAGCTTACCTATTATTCGTTTTCTGTCTCTCTCAGGCGCGTGGGCGTGCGCTTCTGTTTGAAAGCTCGTTGTGGGCGTGCAAATGTAGGAAGGCAGCAACAATAGCTTCGAGCAGCAGCAGCAGCAGGATATTAGCTTTGTGACCGGCAGTGGGCCTGTGGCAACAGAGGACAACGACATTGAACATCGTCTTGTGTTTCTGCTGTCCTTATTGTATAGTGTAAATCCGGAGATGCTGAAGCTAGGCACATGTGAGTGTATATATGCTAGTCTATATACATATATAAATATATATACTTTCTGCTGTAGTATCCGGGATTTGTTTAGGGGGTATATATATCGAATCGTCGAATACTCTCCTGGCGCTCGATGCATATATATATACACACTAAGTATCTAAGGGCCTAACCATGTTTTTGCACTTCTTTTACGATAGAGTACAGGTATGTTGTTTCTTTTAGGAAAACAGATCGTGTTCAGAATTCGACGTAAACTACGTCAATGTTTATATATTTATTTAGGCGGTAGATCTCTGCATCGAAGCATACCTTCAAATTGCGTTCTTAATTTTTTGTTTATCTTAACCTCGACGGCTTCAAGCACCGATCAAGCGTGAATCGAATGGTCTTTCTCTCCATTTTGTTCATTTCGTCCTTCGAAAGGAAAAAGAAATCGCACCGTGCCAAGGTGAATACGCTTTTTATACCTTGCGGGGAGGCGCATTGTCATGGTGAAGTCACCATCGCCTGAAAGACGCTTTGGAGCTCATCCTGGTGAGCGCAGTAAAAACTTTTGGTAGATATTCTGTAGTATATCAATCGCTCGCCGCTGTACCTCCTTTTTCGAGTTCGACCAACAATTTCACTCCTAGAGAAAAGGATGGTGACCATCACTTTGCAGACACTTTGGGGGGTAAAGGCGCTTCTACACCTGATCTTTGCGTACTCTGGCACTTGAGTAGAGGGCCATACAAATGCACCTAAGTCTAATTGCCCGAGCGTCTAATAGCAAGAACAAATAAGACTGGTTCTCGTTGAATTTGATCAAAAATGCTCAAGTCAGAAATGTCCGCGTCTCTTTTCGCTTTTTGTGACACATCATGAGGTATCTAACTTGCCGATGGTGATAATTATTGGTGAGTTTAAGGTCGTCGTGAAGGATCTTACGGAGGGACACGGCATTGAAGCCCAAAGTTGTGCTCCTGTTGCGATGCATACGAGGTGTGTTCAATCGTTATCGCGACTTTTGAATTTTCGCGGGTTACGTATACTCGAATTTCGATTTTTTGTGGCGTTATGTTGGTACTCATGTCTCTCACTTATGCCGACAAGCTCGGCCATTTTGAATGTTCACTTAATTGTTGACAGCTGCTTTGCTTGCACGTGTTTTGGATCGTCTTCGATTTTTACCTATTCAAAAAAATGGATCAAAGAACCTGTATCAAATTTTGTGTGAAAAACGAAATTAAGTGCGCGGATGCATTCCGAATGTTGACTGTGGCATACGGAGAAGCTACCTTGGACCGAAGCAACGTTTATCGGTGGTACAAAATGTTCTCAGAAGGCCGAGAAGATGTGAACGACGAAGAGCGTGCCGGACGCCCGAGCACTTCAACAACAGACGAAAAAATTAATGAAGTGGAGAAAATGGTATTGGCCAATTGTCGAATCACCGTTAGAGAAGTTGCTGAGGACCTAAACATATCGATTGGCTCGTGCCATTCGATTTTTATCAATGATTTGGGCATGAGACGGGTCGCCGCGAAATTCGTACCAAAATTGCTCAATTGCGACCAAAAACAGCATCGCATGAACATTGCTAATGAGATGTTGGACTCTGTCCGCGACGACCCAAATTTGCTCCAGAGGGTCATAACTGGTGACGAATCGTGGGTTTATGGTTATGACGTGGAAACCAAAGCTCAATCATCTTAATGGAAGCTGCCGCACGAACCAAGACCGAAAAAAGCGCGCCAAGTTCGGTCGAATGTGAAAGTTTTGCTGACAGTTTTCTTCGATTGCAGGGGCGTGGTGCATCATGAGTTCTTGCCACAGGGTAGAACGGTCAATAAGGAATATTACCTGCAAGTTATGCGCAATTTGCGCGAAGCAATCCGCCAGAAACGCCCGAATTTGTGGAAGAACAAAAATTGGCTTTTGCACCACGATAACGCCCCTGCTCACACATCGTTGCTTGTGCGCGAGTTTTTGGCCAAAAACAACACACTAATGATGCCGCAGCCACCGTATTCCCCAGATCTGGCCCCCTGTGACTTTTTATTGTTCCCTAAACTGAAGAGGCCCATGAAAGGACGATGTTACGCTACGCTTGACGAGATAAAGACGGCATCGAAGGAGGAGCTGAACAAGATAAAAAAAAATGGTTTTTTGAAGTGCTTCGAAGATTGGAAAAACCGTTGGCACAAGTGTATAATATCTCATGGGGATTACTTTGAAGGGGACAAAATAGATATTCATGAATAAATGAATAATTTTTGAAAAAACACAAAAGTCGCGATACGTTTTGAACACACTATGTATGTTATGCTTGAGTTTTCGTTAATCCCAGCCTTCACATAGACCCAAGTCTCCTCATTCGTTGCTTTTTTTGGACGTCCTTTACGGGATTTGTCATACAGATAGGAAATGTCCAGTTCGAAATCGTTTCGTACCACCCACGTACACTCCTGAGGAACAGGGCTTGATCCCCAAGGGTCGATTGAATATCTTCGAAACACTCTAATGCGCTTAATCCTCACTGGATGTTGTACAAAACGGTAACTGTACACAGCGCAATTTTTTGGATACTGCTGTTGTGCTCGTGTTCGCCATTTGTCTGTGAGAACTGACTCGAATGTTCTGCTAAACGTTAACAAAGATATCAGTTATCAGTCATTGGGTTGGATTTTCACTCATACCAATCTCTTAGGTATCCACGTATACACTCTGCTCCCAGTTGGAAATACAAAGAGCCACACAAAGCCTCTTAGAGTAAGCCTTTCTCAACTGAGGTTCTCAGAAGGTTGCAAGCTTCGAAGGGCCTCGAGGGCGGCCTCGTCACGTGCGATAGCGTCGAATGTGACCGTCGGTAACGCACAACCTCCTGAAAGCAATCGAGTCCCAACGAGAAATAGTTAGGTTCCTTCGAGACAACGATGTGTTTTACTAGCACCTCTAATTGATTGGCGTTTAGGACTAACTTAGAGTAGCAAATAGTTAGATAGAAGAAACGAGCAGCGTGTGCATTTACACTCACTTTTGAGGGGAAACTGATATGTTTTGACATTAGCTGTTGTTCCTGCTATAAGATACTGGGCTTCTCTTTCAGTTTTCGCAAGAAACTGCTTACGAAATTTTAATTATATATAATTATATAATCACTCAACTTCTGTGAGTACATCAGTAGTGCTGATGTACTCACAGAAGAATTGTTGTAATCGTTCACGTACGTGAGGTCCGAACGGTCCGTCTACATGATATTGTAATGCGCTGCACTACACAAATGTTGTGACTTTCTATACATGATTCATTTCACTAAGTCTCTTCTTACTAGCCACTACTCGAATGATGATGGGTCATAAATACGGGTTTCATCGGGGCACCATTATCGTCATATTCCATGACGATATGCGAGAAAATACGATATGAAACCGAGGGAGACTAGACCCTTGATCAGAACTTACCTATCATGCTGGTTTATAAATATATATATATATATATATATATATATATATATATTTACATATATCTATGCGTCATCCTTCCCGTTTATTCTTGTTCGTGAAGAAGTGAAGTGGTGAGGAGGGTAAAGTCGAACGAACGTTCTTATCTTATCCTCTCTATCGACTACTATTCGGAAGGCAGGCAGGCAGGCCCGCTGGCCAGTCAGGGTGTTCAAAGTGAATGTACGTATCTGAAATATGGCTGCGCGGTGTTTCCACTATCAACGGGAGCACTTTGGCATTGATCGTCTATAGCGCTGCCCAGAGCTTGCCGGTCGGCTGGCTGGGGCTGCTAAGGCGGAAGAAAGGCGCCCCGCACTCGGCCACCCACCGACTCAAGGACACAAAGAAACCAAATGGATCTGGGAAACTGTGACGAACGTTCATGGGGTAATAAACCTCTGAGCTAAGACCTCTGGGCTTTGCTGTTGTCGCTGCTCGCTCAACAGTACAACGGCTCTCGGGGGTTGGATGAAGAATCTCGGGCTCCAACGCTCGATGTAGGAGGAGGCATCGCTTTCGTAGCGCAGACTAGACTCGCGGCAAATGTGTGTGTTAATATTTTTTCCTAAAAGACGAAGAGCTGAAAGAAAGAAAGAAAGAAAGGAAATCAGTACAGCATTTTTTTGTAGTTGTTTGATTGCCACCGTCTGGCAGTTTTGCGTGAATGAAGGAGAAATGAATTTATGTATTGCGTCTAGGAAAAGTTTTCTCCTTTTGCGTCAGTAGCTTGGGCAGCGCCGAGAGATTGCGGGAGTGAAAGCGGCAAGTGTGTGGCTCTCTTGAGACACAGCTGCAGTTTCGGACTAACAAACTGATTTACTAATTAACTGACGACATCTTCGTGGTTTTTTAGCCTGAGTGAGCCACTGTTTATTAATTCATTGCTGTCAGCTATGTTTTGCCATATTCGGACACCTCCGTGTGCCGCAGTTTTGTCCTTAGATGTCGCAGTATTATTATTACGATTATTATTTCTGTTCAGCTATGCCTTCTGCAAGACAATTGGTGCTATAGGAGGTGCAATACGTTGAGTCGCGTTTACACTCGTAACATCTGCGTACGCGCAGGTAAAAGTTTACCAATATATGGCTGAATAGGCTATGCCCGGGGATTTTGCGCGTGATCGCGTTAGAGACGGTTACGAACGCATGCATTTCTCTCGCTCTCTCTGCCTGACGTGGCTCGAATGGGAATAGATTTTTATTTCGCCTCCAACCGTTAGATCAAACGGGCGTTTTTGGGGCATGCTTTCGTTTATACTATAAAATGCCTTCACCTGGACACAGTATGCAGATAGATCAAATCTACATATCTAAGATTGTCCCTTTCTCTCCCTATATATATATATATATATATATATATATATTGTATATTTTCCGGCTGCTTAGTATTTGAATCAAAACGGCAACTGGTACTATATATATATATATATATATATATATAGTACCAGTTATATACCAATAAGCACATCCAAGTGCGTATACAGGGTGTTGCAGAATTTTTTTATAATAGAATATACAAATTGTAGAGCTCGTTAAAGCAAATATTTTTTTTCCAATGGAACATGGTCTCTGAGAAGTCTTGTTTCGGAGTGAGAGCGAAATTACTACAATTTGTGACACTAGTGTTTTTGCCCGACATAGGAGCATAAAATGTGCTGTTGGCCGGTCAGAAGATGCGACACGGTCGTTTAAAAGAGAATTCGTCAAAAATGAAGTTCTTTATTAGCTTCTACGCCACATACTTCAGAATCATAACCCTACGACCACCCACGTGTTCAAAGCTAACATATTCAGCAAATGCGCATTTCATGCACATAATCTGGATATGCGCTCCGAAAAATCGTAATTACTCCGCAACCACAGCTCGCATTGCCATAAGTTTGGTACCAAAATGATCGTCATGAAATGCGCATTTGCTGAATGTGTTAGCTTTGAACACGTGGGTGGTCGTAGGGTTATGATTCTGAAGTATTTGGCGTAACAGCTAATAAGTAACTTCATTTTTGAAGAAAGAAACGACCGTGTCGCATCTTCTGACCGGCCTTATACACCCTTCGGAAGAAGCAGCATTTTCTCAGGAACACGACAGTGTGTTTAGTTTCTGTCTAGGGGGACTTGTTGTCTCGCAACAGCACATTTTATGCTCCTATGTCGGGCAAAATCACTAGTGTCACAAATTGTAGTAATTTCGCTCTCACTCCGAAACAAGACTCCTCAGAGACCATGTTCCATAGGAAAAAAAATGTCCTTTAACGAGCTTTACAATTCCCTATTTCTATTATAAAAAATGTCCGCAACACCCTGATATATATATATATATATATATATATAAGCACTTAGATGAGCGCAGCGTGTATAAGCAAGAAATGTGATTATGCGTTTGTTATGTGTATGGAATATATATAACTGAACCCGTGTGATCTGCCCGTGTGATCTATATCACCTTCAGCGTTGTGAAAGAGCAATTCCGCTGTCTTAACTCTGGAAATGCGATGTCTATGGTGTATATTCGTAAACCAATAATTGGTTAATAAAACTACTACTATGTATATAACTGAACCTACAGTATAACTTATGGCTCACCAATTCATTCGCTGTGGACAAACCTAAGTCAAATGCTCTAACCACAGCAATTACGATTTCTTTGCGGAACAACTACGTTCCCAACGTTTAAAGATGTCCCAATGCAGTCGCAGTTCGGAGAATACAACCGAATTTGGCTTAAATATGGAGATTTTCAACCTGTATGTCTAAGCCGAATTGGAAATTGGCTAATAAAGAAAAAATATACCTCTACCTCAGTGTCACTCTATTATATTTTGTTTTTGGCTTTATTTTTTGCATGCTTTTGCCGCTCGGTGACGTGCAAGTTGCGCTAACTACACACATGCACAACTTGCTACAACACAATGCAACTATGGTACAATTGCAGTAGAAGTCTGCCGTGTGATTCAGCGCAGTCTACCGCTACCGCAATTGTTGTTGTTGATGATGACGTTTTGCTGTTGTTGATGACGTTTTGCCTTTGTTGTGGATGATGTTTTTGCCGTTGTTGTGAATGATGTTTTGTTGTGGATGATGTTGTTGTTGCTGTAGGTTTTTAACTAACATTCATAATTATTGCAAATACGAATTAGCAGTTCGTTGGCATTGTTGACCTTTGATGTGCGAGACCGCTTTTGTATCGTTTTCTCGCTTTTCTAGGTTGTATGCTAGAGCTCCTACTACATGCTGATTATATTGTGTTACTACTACATGCTGACTATGTTGTGTTACTACGACATGCTGACTATGTTGTGGTTGCTGTTGCCGCTTGCTTTTGTTCATTTGGTTTGCTTTGTTGTTCTGCCTGTTTTCTGTATGTTTGTCTGTCTGTTTGTGTTGTGCTCTGTTGGTGTGCTCGGTTCTGAAGCTAGCTGGAACATGTGTTGTTGATATTGACAGCACTGGTGCTGCTGCTCCTGCTACTGCTGTTGTTGTCGTCGTCGTCGTTGTTGTTGTCGGCGGCGGCGACGTCGTTGTCAGCATCATCACCATCAACGCCATAAACACCATCAACGCCATCAACATCATCATCCTCACCCCGCGTCAACCCCGCGTCGTCGCTGCCGTCGCCGCAGCCGCAGCCGCAGCCGCTGCAGCTGGACCTGTTGATTTGATGCCAACTACTCGGCCAGATGAAGGTGACGAAGCCTGAGGTGCCTGGAACGAGGAAGACCTGAGAGGAATGACCGAAGTCAAGATCTGGGTGGACCGGGTGCAGCGCGTCATTTCGGGTGAGCCACGTCTTAGCCTAGCAGCGCACCCAGCCCAATTGAATAGCCGCCTGCACGTTCATGCTCGTTATGCGACCGCGGCGGGAGCGGCGAGCACAGATCCTACTGCCGATGACCTACCTGCATGCCTAAGGTCATCGGCAGAGCAGTCGATATTGTCCGTCGTTTGTCGGGTCGGGTAGGGTAGGGTTTCTTGGACATGCTGACGACAATTATATAGATAAGTGCACCCCCGTCCTCCACACATACCCATACATACAGAGAAACACAGAGAGAGAGAGAGAGAGAGAGTCATTGTGGACATGTGCCTGACTTCCTTTGTGCTTAGACACGCTTAGACTTCTTTCTAGCGTAAGTTTCACAATATTTGCAATGTATTCGTCATCGCCATTATCGTCGTCGTCGTCGTCAGCATCACAGATCATCATCATCATCACAGATCATCATTATCATCACAGATCATCATCATCATCATCATCACAGATCATCATCATCATCATCATCACCACCGGCGTAGTCTGCTGCCTCGAGTACGGCGTGGTCTGCTGCTACATCGACTACGTACAGTAGTAACACAATTCAGCAAACACGAAAAGTTGCGACAGGTTGCGGCAGTCCACTCCCCCGTCTCCCCGCGCCCATTGTTTGTTGGCGTCATTCACACGCAGCAGCAGCAGCACCAGCAGCGTGCCAATTGGCGCAGTACGTAGAACGAACACGAATGATGAGGTAGGTGCGCAATCGCAAAGGTTCGCATTCGTTCGAGTAGCGGCGCAGAGGCGTCGGATTGACCAACGCAACCAGCCAGCCAGGCTGCCAAACTGCCAGCAAAATAGCAGCCCCCGTCTGCGCCTAATTGAGAGCTTCTGTCTCTCTTAACAGAGCACTCGCATCGGAGCGCACCGCGGATGAGACTCACTGTGTGTGTTTGTGTTTTAATGTCGCGACGCGGCAGAACATCTAGGTACAACGCTACTAGGAGTAGTGCTCTCCATGCGCGTAGCGAATGACGACGACGACGACGATGGGGGACTGGGGCTCGGTGACGTACCTGATCGCAACTTGGTCAAAGCTCGTAGCTCGAACTTCATCGAAGTAGTAGCAATCGTAGTCGTAGTCGTAGTAGTAGAATACGCATTTCTCATTGAATCGTAATCCCGTTGTGCGAGGTGGTTTCGTTGTTATTGTTATTATAATTATTAGGGCGAAACGGGAGCAGCCGCCAGGCGCGCCCAGTACGTATGTGCGCCAATGTGACCGGGGCTCATTCGAGCAGCATTCGACAATTACGAGCTCAACAGCCCTGAGGTGAGATGGTATGAGGTGGGCGCGTTGATACCACCACCATCACCTCCCACCACCGTCACCACTACCACCATCACCACCGCCACTGCCACCATCTGCGTGTGTCGAGGGCGGCGGTATATGTGTATCGCTGATCCAACTCTAGCACGATTGTTAATGAGGCAGCAGCTGCAGCACTAACGAGAGCTACCGACAGCCCGGGTGTCGGCGGATCTTGCTAAATTGGCGGAATTCGTTACGCACCGTCTATAGCCGAGACGGACGCCTAGTCTAGAACGTGTGGCTTCATAGAAAGTTTTGCTGTGGACTTTTTGATCTACGGTGTTGTATCACACACCGATCGTGACACATCGTCGTCTACGTGTCTACGTTGTTGTTGGCGATTCTTCCAAGTACTTTGTATAATAATAATAATAATCGAAAGGAAATTGTGTTTTCACCACTGTTGTTACTGACACCAACTTTCGATCGACAACTTTGCGTTCTTGTTGTTCAAAAAGAAGTCTGATACGGGCGAAGGACGCTCTTATATATATATATATATATATATATATATATGTATATATATATATATATATATATATATATATATATATATATGTATATATATATATATATATATATATTGGTGGAACAAGTCGTGCCGCAGACCGACAAAATTGGCGTCTTCTTACACGGGTGGAGCGCTAGGTCAGTGGGGGTGAGTTTGAGCGTTTCGGGCGAAATTCCCTCTCGTGGGACAAGTACGCCTTCCTCTTCTTCTCTCATAGGTCGGATAGCAGCGAAGACACCGCCGCAACCGGAACGGAGCCCGGCAATGAGTCGGACCGCTCGGAGACTTGCGGGAAGGCCGGAAGGGCTTGGTGCGTAACGGAGGAAATAGGAACCTTATCTCTATTCCAGAGTTCGATCCGCGCAAACTTGATCAGGACGACGAAGGAGGCCATCTCGGGGAGCCGGGCTGAGATCGGTCGGTGGCCTGGCCGATTCCAGCTCGAACAATAACACTAAGTTCGCGGGATCCATATTATTTAGAGATTTTGGATCTAACTATTTTGTCAGCCAACTCAAATATTCCCTTATTTCTTCTGTCCTAACTGACCTTGTGTCTTACCAACAGTACAAACTGTAGATCATACCCTAAACAACGTTCCTTGTATTTTCACGAAGCTCATATATCTGAAGACGCCTCACTATACATATATTTATAGAGATTTGTATGTATACCATCGTGGTATATATACAAGTCTATATACATATACTATGGTTCTCACGGTTACATCTTTATATGCTTAGTATATATATATTTTTTTATATATATATTTGGCGACATAGTCCATGGAGCTAGCGCGCTAGTGCTGGTTCGTTATCTACCGGGCTGTCGGCGGTTCGATCCCTGTTGTTGATCGAATTTTCTGTGAGGGCTGCTCATTGAGCACATGTTAGGAGAAATCCGAGAGATCTCCACATGTCCGCTTCTGCTGCCGCTCCAAGCTTCTCGGATATAAAAGGGTAATATGTAGTCTACATGTCAAACGAATAAATCAATTACTATCACCAAGTTTAACACATTTCCGTTTTAACACCGCCTACGTAATATATTTTAACGTGAGAACGTTTGTCTCTCGATTGTGTTGCCTTCAATGCAATTAAACTTGAGTTTAAAACGATTAAACTACCCTAGTAGTAGATTTCTTCATAATAACTATATTAACTTTAAAACAGCTCTAGCAGACAGCCTCTGTATATAGACGTAATTTGGACCATATATGCTTGGACTTATGCACCGTCCTCTTACCGATGTTTTTTGCCCAATGGCGCAATTACACCTAACGCTGCTTAACGACGAGTACTATTTTGATGAATTATCCCCCCAGATCATTAAGCTCTTCCAAGCTGCTATTTCGGAGCTTTCAGCGGAAATGGGGCTCATGCTTCTTAACGAATGAGACGGCCAAATATTTGTGCAGGAGAATCGTCACCTCTGTCTTTTGTTACTTACTCGAACTTGTGTTACCTGGTCTTTTGCTATGATTCTGTCGCTTCCTATACATATGTTGCTTGTTGTTGTTGTTGTTGTTGTTGTTACCGTCGTTGTTGTTACTGCTGTTATTATGGTTATGATTGCCGGCGGTATATCATAGTTGTATTCAACAACGAACCGATAGTTATAGTACTGACAGTTATGCACTATATCTTCTTCGATAAGACGAGCACGTGCTCCCTGTTATCTGGCGTATTTGACTTAATGGTATTTAGGCAGTCAGTTCGTATCTACTACCCCACACACGCTAGTGGTGTGAGCCTGTTCGAAAGGTGGCAGCCGTCAAGCTATGACGTGGTGATGCTGTCAATACGATTTGTTTTTATTATACGCGATGCGTGGGCCTCCTAATTGCCAGTTATACTCGTACGCCGAAATTTTTTTTACGCGGGGGCAATTTACGGCGGGGGGGGGCTGTGGTGGCGGCGGCTGCGGGGGTGGCGTCAGCGGAGTAAGTCGAGTTCTGTTTCTACTCTATGAGCGGGCTAGTGCATCCTTTAATGGCCGTACTTAGGGGATACCGGTAATGTGGACCGACGTTTCACGCTGATGAGGTCAGGCTTTCGGAACGGGATGTCTGTATCGGAGTCGAAGCTGAACTGAAATAAAGGCGTTCACAATCACGCTCAAAAAGGAAAAAAACGTTTCGCATGCTAAATTAACGCGTATAGTATGATCGATTATTTATTAGCGTCAGTTATCTTCTACTCACTACACTTTTAAACTATTTCGTAGTATTGTCATCAAATCTGCTCTGCATTTGCCTCGGACGTCTGGTCATCCGCCGTCGGTGAATTTGTCGATAAATGGATGTCACGCCACGCACACTGTGTCTATGATTTGTAGTTACACACAGCGTTATTTATTTGTTTCAGCATAAATGAATGACGTTGGTTTGAAAAGTGTATTATCTTCCACCTTCAGTTTGAGTATATAATAAAAAAAAACAAAAAAAAGAAAATATATATATATATATATATCGTATCTCTTTCTATTAACCTAAGACAAGCAGATCGCTGTCCTGCTTAGAACCTTTATAAGGGACGGCCTACGTGCTCACCTCCGCCGAGTTAAGCTCGCTTCGAGGTGCCCGACTTACGTGTTCGGGCGCCTTAGGCTTCCACTCAAGGCTACCACTTCCGTGGTCGCCTCTCGCGTGTCGGACAGCGATTGCCGTGAGAACCGTGCCGTGACGACAACGACAACGACCCAACCAACAGCAAGACGCTCTCTTTGTCAGCATGGCATTTATTTGTAGGCGAATGGCACGTTTGTACATTTGCTTTTCGCACCGTCTGCGATCCGAGTCAGAATTAGGCGTTTCCAGTTTCTCTAAACCGCTTTTGCGTGCGATGTCGAAGCGACGCGGCGGCACTAAGAGAAGGCGGTGGCTTCGAACAATGTATATATAGGCACGTGGTGTGTGTGTGTCTGTTTGTATACATACGCTTGTGTCTATAGGCCTATCTCGGGATAGACCGTTCGCCGCCAGAGAGTCCGTCACTGAGCCCGAGTTTCAACACTACGCAGATACATACAGAGGGCGTTCGTGGCGGGCACGCGATTTGAGCAAAATGTGGGCCGTAAGAGAGGGCTGCTAGCTCTTCGCTATTCCTTGTATGTCGGCATGCAGCTGCTGACGGAGGCTGTCATCTTTCATTGATCACGCAGGCATTTTGTGGCGTGACTGACGCTCTGCACCGGCGCTGGCCCGGCCTGCCACTATGAGGTGATCAACATTCGAGCTCGGGGACCCTACTACGGCCATTTAAAGATTGACCACTAGACCTATTAAAACTATTACTACTAAAATGACTACTACTACTACTACTACTAATAGTAGTGGTAGTGTCGAGCTCGGTGGCGTGCGCAGTACATTAGCGTGCGCCTTGTGACCGATAGAGACCACACATAGGTGCATGGGTTCGATTCCTGCCGTTGCACATTTGTATTTTTGGGGTTCGTCTTACAAAGCAATGCGAAAGCAGAGCCGTGAACGTGTGGAAATGTGGGTGTGTGAGAGTCAGGCCGAAAAAGTTTTACTGGTAGTAATAATAATAATAATGCAATGTTATTTATGTAACGTTTATTCAGCACGAACATTACGCCACCTTAACGCCAGCTGACGTAGCTCCGCCCACTTTGGATCTCACCTTATCGCTGTCGATCTTCCTCAGGTCGCTCTCTCTCTCTCTCTCTCTCTTTTTGGGGTCGTTGCAACCCTAACGCCACCAAGTAGGCTCCGCCCACCAATCCTCCTCTCACTCGATATACAAGTGCCTATACTAGTCATGTTAATCGGCATGGGCATTAATCGATCTTCTCGCCACCGCTGCGCCCCCCGCCCCCCCACATCTTGTTTACGATAACAACGACAACCTTTGGACATTGACGCCGGTTTTTCTCCAGTGCCAGTAACGAGCTCCACCCCCTGGCGACAGGTGGCGTTACCCAATAATGGCTGTCACTCGCTTGCCATTGTAGCATTGCATTGTCTACTAGAAAAGTGCTATTGCTAGTAATCATGATGATGATGTTGATGATGTTGATGAGTATTATGATGGACATGAATAGAGAGTATAATAGAAAACGCCCTTACGATACTGCATACATCGTGGGAGGGGCCTGGGATGAAGGAAAACCTTGTCGCGAAGCCTCCTTGTTGTTCCAGCCGAACCTTCTCCGGCTGCACACCAGACAAACATATGATTGAGTATTTCAATTCTTGCTTGATAGACAAGGTTTAGATATCAGCATTATTTAGTCCCTACCAGTGTTCACAGTAACGACGTGACACCATTTATAAGCGAACATATATACAAATGTGCAACGGTAGGGCTCGAACCCGCGCACCTATGTGTCTCCTCCGTGTGTCGCGAGGCGCAGGCGAATGCACCACGCACCTATTACTACTACTACTACTACTAAGTAAAGTTTTCGGGCTGACACTCAGCCAAGATTTAACGTCCACGAAACTGTTAACATTGCTTCATAGACGGACCCCCATAAATACAAATGTGCAACGGTGGGGCTCGAACCCGCGCATCTATGTGTCTCCTTCGGTCGCGAGGCGCAGACGCTTGCCACCACGCCACCAGGCTCCACGCACCTATTACTACTACTACTACTACTACTAAGATACAACGAAACCCGCAAGTTTACTTTATCTTTGTGGGCTCTGTAGAAGTCAATAGGGATCGAGCAGAACCAATCGGGATCGTTCCGCGGAAATGCCGCTGCTGCTGCTGCATCGTCCTGACCGAAGGGGGCGGCGTCTGACTGAAGGGGCCAAGACCACCCCACGCTAAGCTAGCGGGGTGGTGGGTTCCTTTAGAGCCCGCTAGTATTACTATAACTGGTACACCGGCTACTACTGCTACTACCACGACCACCAGTATTTCTCCTATCATTGCTCTCCTACCAGCAGCGCCTAGGAAAGGAGCGACCAATGTTACGTACGGCTTCTGCGTCGGTCCTATGGCATTGCTGCTGCTGCTGCCGCTGCTGCTGCTGTTCCGGCTACAGCTTTTACTGCTTCTGTCGTCGCCAGTGGTACAACTAATGGACTTCTTCCATTCGATTGGAGGAGCTAGCCAATTGAACGAAGCAGAATCAGCAGCAGCTATCGCCATTCGTTCAGTAATCTCGCAGTCTCAATCGGTCGGTCTGTCTGTGTGCCGGCGTGTCCCGAGTCCCGTGCCGGATACTCGATCTTCGGCTACTCTCTCTCTCTCTCTCTCGTAATCGTTAAGTCTGTCCTGCTTTTCGAGTCGATCGAGTTCGAGAGCTCCACGATCTCGCGTTCTAGAGCAGCTCCATTGAGAGAAGACGCACGAACGGTCCCGCCGGCGGTAGCGGCAACAGTATTTCGATCCGTTTCAGACATGGGGTTTGTCACTAGAGTTGGGAAGCACGCCATATATTTATATATATATATATATATATATATATATATATATGTATATATATATATATATATATATATATATATATATATATATATATATATATATATATATATATATATATATATATATACATACATACAAACATCGAAGGCCTCGAGGCGAAAAAGTGCGACCAAAGTCTACGTGTGCGTAGAAGATCCCCAGAAATCAGACTCTAGCGCGGCCGAGTGCGGTCCGAGCACTCGTTTCGTCGGATTCAAATTTAAGCTCATAAATACACTTGTTTGCCCCCATGTTTGAATATGCGTACGTATTGTGTACGCACAGCTCTTCTTTTTTTAGACCAAAGTAAACCGTTGCCCTAGATCGGACTGACATACGAAAATATTACTCTCGTCCCGTCTGACCGAATGACGTCGTAGTGACGTCGACGGGGTGAGAATTTGAGGGAACGCAGAGGTGCGCAGAATAGGCGCATAGCATTCAGGCGTAGGCACCAGTGCTCGGAATTTCTGGCTCCCGTCATAGAGACCACACATTGTGGTCATGCAGAACTGCCTTGGGTGGCAGTGTGGTGTGAGAAGTCCTGCCTAGCAGGACCGCGAGGCACTGTTAATAGTGGGGAACTGTATTCGGTAAGATGCATCCGAACGGTGAAATGCTTCTAGTGACAGTGCGTGCATGTCTGGAGTCATACACATGAGCATTAGACAAATGTTATTAGCACGTTCCGAAACTTCTTCTTTTTGCAAACGTTCATTTGACGCTGTATGGTAAAGAAGTTAGTTCCACTAAGATCGGACTTTTCTGGAAATAATGCCTTTCTGAATATTTATCTTAAGCTATTATATATGTATGTGTATATATATATATATATACAGTAGGTGGTAATATTTTGTATGTATGTTTATCTAAAGCCGATGAAGAGTATTTAATATGCATGCGTTTTTTTCAAGTTATGTCCTTTTCTGGGGAATATGATCAACAACAAAACGACATTTTGTCATTATTAGTAAAACTATTATTCATTGTGATATGTATCATGTTCTGGCTTAGAATATTGTTAATGTGATAATCAAATAATAGTGATATTTACATACTCCACTTACCACAAAAAAGTTGCCAAAGCGCCCGAATAACCGTGGGCAACAGAGTTGCATAAAGACTGTTTCACGTATTTTTTTCAAATTTCGTTCGTTTCCAAATTATTTTGTAGAATTTCCTAGACTGATTATGCGTACGTCGCATTATGCTACAATGCCATTTTCAGAGTAATTCTAATCTGTAGGCTGCATTGTATTTGCCATTGCATGGCGCGATTATATATATATATATATATATATATATATATATTTGTGTTTTGTCGATCATGCTTACTTCTGTGTGTTTTGTGTTGGCTTGTGAGACATTTGTTGATTTTGTCTTCTCTTCTGATATTGGCGTCAGTGGCTTCGGTTGCGTCGCGGCGCTACAGCAACACGGTTCTAAGAAGCTGCGTGATCTAGCTAGTCGCTCGGGCACCCGAGGGCAGCTCGGAAAGACAGAGTCAGCAGTTGTCGTTGTTGGACCCAGGGAGCGACATTGAACTATGAGATTTGTGGCCATTCGAGGCGAATAATGGACTGGGGCAGGGGGACAGATAATGCTATTCTGTTCTTGCTGAGTCGTTTTGAGGCAAACTTTGCAAGTCGCATTTGTGCGTTTTCAGCAGACAGTTTCACAGCGATCGAGGGGGAGAGAGAGAGAGACGAATTGAGGGGGTCCATTCAGTCAAGTGTGGGTAATTGAGTATGTCGTGGGCTGCCACTATCGACGATGATGACAAAAAATAACAATAATAACAACAACAATGCTTGCTACTATGAGTGACTGAGTAATGTGAGGCGATAGAACGTACCATCCGTAGGAGTACCGATGCGGTTTTATTGACCAATAGCTACAACAAATAAGTTTTCAGGTAATGCGCGTTACAGAATGTACGCATATTTAAGCCACCCTCCCCCATAATTATTATTTAGAGTATTTATATGTCCAAGTATCTATTGTTTAGTTTTCAGATTGTTCAGCCTTATTTTTCCTCCTTTCTTTTACCACGAAGTCGACAGGAAGGTTCGCACTGATACGAAGAATTGAACGTAATATGTGCAATATATACGAAGGCTTAATATATATATATATATATATATATATATATATGTTAATTTGCTCTGGAAAAGAGCCTATACACAAGGGAACGTAATTTGTATGCCGGTGTTAATAATTCTCACGGTCCGAAGCACCTTTCGACGAGTTAAGTCTAACCCCCCTCTTTTTCACTTGAGAGACATAGGTAGATGACTAGTTGACGAGCAGATATTCCTGTTGGCCTTGAGCCGGATTTCAGGACAGGCAAATTCCGTTCTAGCAAGAGCTACTGCGATGTTCTTCCTAGAACGAAATTATTTTTAACGGAGTATATATATTTATATATTTATTTAACCCTTACTCCCATTTATACTTTTCCCTGTATCACGTATTGTATACGGCATATCTAATGTGTGTGATGTTTTGCGGGGGCGGGCGTCATCCGTCATCTACGACGGCCATTTGCGTCTGAAGATTTCGAACGAATCTCCCACACCTGCCGATCATTTCCAATGTGTGTGAATGCACACCATTAGACAAACATTGGATTAGCGTAGATAATTCATCTATCGCCGGCCGTAGGCTGAATACATCTCATCACCTGCAATTTTGCTGGCGGCTGGTTGATTACACCTACCTAGTTTTCATCGATTGCATTTCGCATTAACAACATCATCATAGCACATCAACATATAGGTTGGTCTAACCACCTGTAGTGTTCCATCGTTGACCGCCTGCCTGAACCATGCCTACTACTATTATCATTATGTTATTGTTTGATTACATGTTCGTGCTGATTGGCCTAACTTCACGCTGTCATCGCTAATCACGTGCCGACCGGTTTTACCCGTGATCGGCCGCTTTGCGCCTGGCCAAACTTCACATGATTCCGCCTATACCACCTGCACCACTTGCCACCACCATGTGTGTCGATTAAGTTAGTTATCCCCTCATTCGAACCGCTTGTATGTGCAATCCCAGTCGGCCCAGTCTAACCTTGAACCCAAACTGAACTACCTACGATACGACAACCAGTAGGAATCGGCGTGCAAAATTACGTACAAAACCATGTGAGGGTTTAGTTAACCGTTATGCGCTATATATATATATATATATATATATATATATATATATATATAATGTCGACTAGCCTTAGCGCTTCCTTAAGCTGATAGCACCTCACAGGTCATCGAAGGCACCTGGTGCTGCTCAGGCCTCATACCGGGCCTACGGGTCTACGAGTTCACACACATCGATTTAGTTCCCCTCAAAACCTCAGTCGGTTTTTGCTGTCGAAGTCGAGATGTGCCCTACACACACGCGTCATCTATCAGCCCATGCAACAGTGCAAACGTACGTTAAATCGTCGTACACACCTATATATGTAGCAACGCCTTAAATACATATAAACCTCGCATACATGCTATGTATACATATCAAATGTGTATTTTTAGTTTATTTTTTAAAGTTGTTTACATTTGACAGTGAAATGTTTTGTGACGTCGTTACGTCGTTGTTCCTTGAGGAGCGGCCCAAAAGACGTTCCTGCCGAGATTGTCTGCTCGGGAGACGGAAACGAATATTGCGCTCGGCAATAGTGGAAAGTAGGAAAGCATTGTAGCCAGTGCTAACCGTTTTTCCTATTAGGAGGCCAGAGGATCAGATTGGCTAAGCGCCTGTAGCCAAGAAGGATGAGTATGGGAGTCGTTGCGCACGCAGAACGAAACTTTAAACCGCTGTTGCTAGGTCTTTCGTCTGAACTATACACGTGCTTAAGGATTGCACAACGTAGCAGGTTGTATATATATATATATATATATATATATATACATGTATGCGTTTGTACATACATATGCTTATATATATACGAGTATATACGTGCTTGGATCCTATGACGAACGCACGGACGTAGATGGGCTACTTCTGTTCCAACGCCTGCTCTGTTTTGGCTGCTGCTGCTGCTGCACCTGCTGGAAGCCACCTCTGTTGTCTCTAAATTGGCGCATTGTCTGTTGTTAGCAGAGGATTACACGTACGCCCATTATGATTTGGTTTTGACTGCGCCTTTTGTTGTGGCCGTTCCCTTGGTTGTTGCTGCTGCTGCCGCCGTGTTTGTTGTTGTTGTTGTCGTTGTTGTTGTCGTCGTCGACGTGGTGTTCGACGTTTCTGCTGTTGATGGTGATGGTATGGTATGATGTGTGCGTCGCGACACCGAGCATGACGATGCGTGCGGCGTGGCGCACGCGTTGCCTCTTAAGCATGTCACCGGCAAAGGGAAAAGTAAACGTGCCGCTTGCCTTTAGGGGGCCAGCCAGCAATAATACTGCTGGTGATGGTAATGGTGATGATGGTGATGGCGTTGATGGTGATGGCGTTGATGGTGATGATGGTAATGGCGTTGATGGTGATGATGGTGATGGCGTTGATGGTGATGGTGTTGATGGTGCTGCTGCTGACTCTACGGCGGCCATTGGCGGCAGTGACAGTCGCCTTGGGAAATCTCTTTTTGTCGCTCTCCCTCTCTCTCTCTCTCTCGCGCGCGCGCGTTTCTTTCTTGCTTCGTACTTGGCAGCAGCAGCAGTATCCGTCACCGATGATGAAGACAAGCAGCAGAGCAGCGACGGATGAAGTTCACATACATCTCTCGCGCGGCGCATACTCCCCCGCACCCCCGAAGCCGCCCGCCGCTTTGGTCCCGCTGGGCCCACAACTCTAAGTACAATCCCATCGAGTTGTCGTCGGCCGTTGTCAGCCGCGTCTTTTGTCCACGTCGTTGTCGTCGTCGTTGTTGTTGTTGTTGTTTTCGTCGTCGTCGTCGTCGTTGTTGTTTTCGTCGTCGTTGTTGTTGTTGTTTTCGTCGGCATTGTCCTCCAGCAGCGACGAGAGATGAGACCCGATGCTGCCGGCCGACCATTATGGCCAGTTAGCTGTTGCTGTTTTCAGGGCGTCGTCGCCGTTGTCGTTGTCGTCGTCGTCGACTTCTTCCCCTTCGTCGTTGTGGTTTCGTGGGCTGATTTTTGCGTCGCTTTTTCGCGTCGTCCATGACGCTGTCATTGTTGTCACTCACTGAATGACTGACTAACTGACGCACTCGCTCGATCGGTTGCGCGCTCGCTTGCAATACTGTGATGATTTGATCTCTTGCCGGGATGAGACTTGACTTGCTTTTCAGGATATGAAAATGGCGGGACACACAGCGCACGTGTACATACATACATACTCGACCTCCATACTCGACAAATACGATTCGCACTGCTGCACTGCTCATAGCGCGTCAATGACGGCGACAGCGGCGAACAACAACAACAACGACGACGACGACAACGACAACAACGACAACAAAAACAACAACAACAACAACGACAACAAAAACAACAACAAGAACAACAATGGTGGACGCACTGTCAATGGTCAAACAGCGTTTATCAATGCTGCAGCAGCAGCAGCGGCAGTAAAAGAACACTTTGCATAAGGCGGCAGTCAGCCGCATGAAGAACAAAAGGCTAGACGCAACACATACGCACACAAACAAACCTAGCGGGGAAGTTTCAGTTCCTGTTCTAAACCTAGGGTGGGAACGACGAAGGTTGCATTTATTTAAGACGACCTCGCTCCAATAGAATCGGTAGCAGTAGAAGTCGTTACCAGTGAGTAGTAAGTAGAGTCTGGGAATACAAAAAATCAAACATACACAGCCATACGGATCGGCTTAGACTACAGTAGCCCGGTTACAGCAATACGAAGAACAACAATCAATAACTATAAATTTGCCAGTTGTTATGACAGCTGTTATGACAACTGCAGTCATAACGGCAACTAGAACTCCAGCCGTAGCAGGGAAGAGACGTACGCAGCTATGAGCTTGCGTTGCGAGATTTTTATGTGTATATATACAATATATATATATATATATATATATATATATATATATATATATATGTTGGTCTGGCACGTGGCCAAATGGATTCTTGGAAATGGTCTCGCGTCTGCTAACATAGTGGCTAAGTTTGCTTCTACAGACGCCATTACACCCCATTTTTGTTTGCCATAAGGATCCCTATATATATATATATATATATATATATATATATATATATACTACGTTCTCGAGAATTTGTCCAACAACTTTTGGAGTCTAGTACAACTGAAAAAATATTCTTTCCAATGGAACACGGGGGATTGTCTTCTTTTGGAGTGAAAGCGAAATTACCAGGACCACCAATCAACCATATACATATACGACAACACTGTAACAGGACACTGGTAAAAGAGTGACCGTCACGTTAGACTAATCTCAGAGTAGGTCGTGTTGTAGGCAGACATGTTCCATTATAGTATTATTTGCGCAAGACTTTTGTGTCTTTGAGACGTTTTCGTCTCAGATACTTCTATAGCACGGCTGTATGTTTCATCGATGCCTGAGGCAAGCGAACGACGCGCGAAGATCGCGAAGAGGATTCCGTATGCTGCTGCTGCTACAGCACCTGATACGAGCTACGGGCCTGTGCGCGTCCCACAACCTGAGTGGTGACGAGGGTGGAAGCAGAAACAGTCGTATTATCATGTCATGTATGTGATGTCATCCATATTGCCCGTCACTGACTTGTCTCGCCACCTAGTCGAAGGCTTGTAGAATCCTTAGTGGTTGGTTCGTTAGGTAGTCAGTTAGTTAGCTAAGTGCTTTTATTCTGGCGTTTGGGTGGAGATAACAACTGTGACTACTATTACTACTACTACTATAGATGCGAGAACAACAACAACAATAACGACGAAGGTGACGAGGACGATGGTGCTGATGGCTGTCGACGACCTCACCCGCCCTCACCGCAATCGCCACTGCCAGGCGAATCGCCGGATAATGAGAGGAAGAGGGACAAGGAACAACGCGCTATCTTTGTTTGGGCTGTCTTGGGTGGACAAGGGGTAAAAGTTTGTTGTTTGTAGTAGTAGTTTCGAACGAACTCCAACGTCTGCTGGTATAGCGACTTGCCTTGGCCTTGGGAAGGGGAAGGTCTTGAACGGGTTTCGGGAGACTGTACATATAGGGGGGGGGGGCGAAGGCGGGGTGGAGGGGTGGAAATTGCGGTGAACGGGTGGATGTGGATGGATCTGGCGGCTGAGAATACGCCGGAGGATAGAGGGGATCGGGGCATTCATTAGGATAACGACGACGACGAGGACGAAGAAGGTGATGATGACGACGATGACGATAAGAGGACACTTTGAATGAAGAAGTATCAAGGATCTCGCGAAAAGGCGAGTGAGGCAGTACAGGCAAACGGACGGTCAGCCGACGGCGTTTTGCGGTTGCCGCGTGGCGGTTCGGGTTAATATGTGAAACAGAGAGAATGGTGGCACTTACCTTCATAGTCAGCTTCTTCTCTTTCGTTTCGATCCCAGGATTTCGTCGTGTGCATCAGGGTGTTGTCTATGTTTCCATACATCCGCTGCTCCTGTAGTCTGTGCAACTCTTGCTCGCGTGCTGACCATCTGCTGGCTGTGTGCAATCAGTCTTCTGTCAAGGGCGATTGACCATCGACATCGAGTTGCTGGTTTTGTTGCTGCTGCTGCACGAACAGAAGACGCCCCACCATTGGTATCAGCAGGGGCACCACGATCGTCATAGCCACCACGTCCTCTGGCTCTGTGACTGGAAGCGGCACGCAACAGTAGCGTCAGCGGAAGAAGCAGAAACAGAATACGGGAAATCTAGAAATTTCGAACATAAAGGCCTCTTCTGCTAACGAAAGTGGTGACGGCGCTAGCGGTGGAAGCACAATGGTGAACTATATGGACGACGTCAGCAACAACAACGACGACATCAACAACAGCAGCAACAACAATAACGACAGCAATAAAAACAAAAATAACGACAGAAATAACAATCACGGCGGCGAGCAAGAGGCGACTGCCCAACAGAAGACGTTGGGGCACAAGCAAAGGGATTTACCGAAACTGAAGGGCAGAGGAACCCGCCTGGCTGCGTGCGTCTTTGGGGGGGATAGTATATGGGGTGGGGGGGGGATAGTATATGGGGTGGGAGGATAGTGTATGGGGTGGGGGGATAGTGTATGGGGTGGGGGGGATATGATGGGTTTTACATGGGCCAAGTGGAGACACAGCCAGCCCGGCCAGCTCGCTAGCTAGCTCTGTTGGGCCGAGTTGACTCGAGTGGAGTGGAGTGCAGTGAAAGAAAGGCAGCCCCATAGTGGCCATGGGAATATGATAGCCTGAATAGTGGCAGCGGCGGCGGCTGCTTCTTCTTCTGTTTCCGCATCCGCTGTCTGTTCTTCAGTCGGTCGATGCGTCGACCAGTCGCCACGAGTCGGCCCTGCGCGCGTTCGTTCCCGCACCCCCGCCGCCGCAACCGACCGACATCGTCGCTACTGCTGGTGCCACTCGACTCGATTTATTGCATGCGCAGCACGAGTGAAGTAACGGCAGGGCCTGAAGTCGCAGTCGGGCCTGAAAAGCGGTACAAAAAGTAGACACGAAGAGACGCGAATAAGAAGAGTAGCAGAGTTGGAGGAGGTGCAGGAAGAGGAAAGAAAGGAAGGGGAAGGAGTAAAAGAAAGAAAGAATAAATGAATGAATGAACGAACGGATGAACCGATGACGACGACGCCGACGACGACGACAACCAGGCTAGGAGATTAGAGATGCACAACGCGAACAGGCGGACCGAGACAGACATACAAACACACACACGCACAGAGACACCAGACAGATAGACAAACAGATTGGGTAAGAAAAACCGATAGATAAAGATGATGAGAAGGGGAGTAGGCATGTCAAACAGACACGACTAAAGTCGAGATTTATTCGGGAGGAGGAGGAGGAGTAGTAAGAAGGGAACAAGGAGGGGGAGGTGCAGAAGGGCGGGAGGTAGTGGGGATGGGAAGGGGTCACACTCCTCGGCCGGGGGGGTGACTGTGGTGACTGACGGCCGCCGCGACGACACGCAGGCCAGCATTCACGAAGGCAACGCATGGCTTCGTCGTGGCTGCCGACGAAGATGCGTTGTCTGCCCTGAGGACGGCAAGGGGGTAAAACAACGACAACAACGACGACGACGACGACAACGACAACGTTAACGTTATTCGTAGCTGCTTCTGCTGCTGCCGTCCCCGACGCCAACAATCTCAAGGGATTTGCGGTTGACGTTGACGACGACGACCATCCACGCGGCATCATCAATCATGCGGCAGCGGAAAGTGGGATTGGGGGCAAAGAGGACGACGGAAGAGGCGGAGGAGGAGCAGTTGAACACAGCTCTGCCCACTCTGGTGGAGGGGGGCTACGCGGGACAGGCGACAAATACTGATCGATATAGAGATATATGTATGGACCGATCGATCGATCAATCAATAGATACGTATATAGATTGATAGATCTCACATAGATAGATAGATGGAAGGGTAGGTGGGTGGGGGTATGTGAGGTTGCAAGCGGCGGCGTCATCGCCTGTCACCGCGTCACGCAGACACGTCAACCAGACCAGCCGTGTAAGCGAGCAAATTCGAGAGAGATCTGTCAGCGGTGAGGACGTGTGCGTATGGATAAAAGAAGCAGGGGAGTCAATTGGGTAATTGATGCGTTTACTGCCACTTTAACTGCAACTACTGCGACTTCGGTCGCTTCCTTGACAACAGCTGATGTTGCGCTTTGGTGCCGGATGTGCATCCTCCCCCCCGTACGTTACGGGTGATGATGATGATGACAACAACAACAACAACGACGTCGTCTGATGATGATGATGACAACAACAACAACAACAACGACGTCGTCTGATGATGATGATGACAACAACAACAACAACAACAACAACAACAACAACAACAACAACAACAACAACAACAACAACGACGACGACGACGACGACGATAATGACGACCTCGTGTTTGGTGGTGGTGATGACGGCGTCTAACAGTGAATGGAACATCTAATCGCCACAACTAACTGGGTGGTAACTGACGATGCAGCCCGTGATGAATGGTCATCATGGTTAGCGCGTTTGCCACGTGGTTGCCGCGTTGTCGACGCCGGCCCGACATTTTACCTACGCCAAAGGCTAGGGAAGACCTTGGTCCTCGATCGTGGGGCGACCGTCCTCAAGGGCCTTCCACGCCGTCAGTTTGGAGTTGCGCCTGCATTGCAACCTGACCCGTATGACGACGACGGCAGTGGCGTCTAACGGGCAGCTGTCGGATAGAGGGAAGAATGGAACAAATGGAGAAATGTTGTTGTTGTTGGTGGTGGTGGTGATGATGATGAGGCATTCGGTCACACCTCAGCGAGATTGTTGTTGGTGTCCACTCTCTGTCTCTGCGTTAGAATTGGACGAGTGATTCGTCCTAGCTATCCTGCTGCCAGTTCGGTATGGGTCGTTCTTTGCGCTTATCACGACAAATGACGACAACGACGAGAACATACACGACCGACGGGCAGCACTCTGAAGCCGCCTCCACGTATTGTGCAATAAAACGCGAATGAATAAGACATGAGAATTGCTTGGTGCGCTGTGAGCGCTTCGATCCGATGCGCTGCGGTGCGCTGCTCGTACGGACAGATGTTGAGCTCGGTGTTAAAGGCTCTGTGATATGCTGTGCCGAACTGACAGCGAGGATATTTATCAACAATGAGAGTACGCATGCTGAATGTCAGCCTTTTGCACAACGCTGCTTATATTCAGCAAAAACATGGTACCGGACGGACAGAACACGCTCAAGTATATTTCGGATGGTTAGTGGGTATTGGGTCGCTAAATAAGTAGGGACTAGAATTTGTACGCATTTCGGTTATATGTAACTCTCTTGTTTAAATATATATATATATATATATATATATATATATATATATATATATATATATATATATATATATATATATATATATATTTATACGTTTTTTACGTAGCGCGACTTACACATCTGGTTTGTCCCTTGATATTATCCTATGTAATGATGATCCGGTGGCGAACGTCATAGTAGGCCCTGGTTCGGTCTTACACAAGGACAAACATCAGCTTGAAAATTATGCTAAATGTATCGCAAGAGAGTAGCTTACAAATGCAGCACGGACAATTTGGCTAGTCGTATGGTCGACATTCTGAAGTTTTTAGACGACGCCAATACTTATATGCTTAGGACTCTTCAAGAATCGCAACCGAAGACTATGTGTAAATCTGCACTGTCCTTTTCCTGTTGGATAGAGTGATGTCCTTATATATATATATATATTATATATTTATATATATATATATATATATATATATATATATATATATATATATATTTATATATATATATATATATATATATATACATATAGCTTCAGCGTAAGCATTTGCCAAATATGCAAATCCTAAGATTAAATGACGATATAATGTACATGCGTGCGCTATATATATATATATATATATATATATATATATATATATATATATATATATATAGTAAATTTCTACTTTGAGATACTGAAAATATAGAGATATACTAGAGATCGAACAACAGGCACCATTTTGTATGGCGTTGGTGTATCAGGCTTGATTCACCAGCGTTTACCGGAAGCATTCCCAATAGGAAGAGCACAGCAATAACATCCAACTTAAGCAGTAAATACGGGCTGCCGGCGGTGGTGCCGACGACGAGAACGACAACGGAAACGATGTGCTTGATATGCTAAGCAAATAAGCAGGCTCTGTTTGCTGGTCTTGTGCTTGCATGATCGACAATACGCCGACCTGTTCAGACTAGACGCATAATAAAAGGCCCAACCAACTTTTTAGCACCAACACCAACAGTGGTATGATGGTATGATATTCTGATGGTATTTTCATACTTGTATATTACCACCATACTATCTTTACTGCTGCTGCTGTTGCTGCTGCTTCGAATACTAATATAAATAGTAATCGTCATTAGTACTCGGGCCATTGTGTGGGCGTGACTTTTGGGGTGTGTTTTTATGTGCCGCGCGAGTCGCATAAAACGGACCACCTTACCGATACAGTTCTGTACATAGGTGCCAGTACAGAAACAATATCCTTAAAAAAACGTTAGGTTTTTTTCTACATGCCAATATAAAGCCTTAGTACTTGCTTAAGCTATACGTGTCGGACATGTATATGATTGGGGTGTTTGTGCGAGCCTGCGAACTTGTATGCGCGTGCGTAAGTGTGTGTGACCCCGTACACTGTGTCTATGTTACCTTTTCGTTTCATCTCACAGAGAGTAGGAACACGAATACGTGATTAATTAATCAAAGAGCCTTCCTTCCTTGGTGCCGTCATGGCTTCATGCTGGCGCCCGGTTGGCATGCATGCAGCATGGTATGCAGTTGCTCCCGCTGCTGCTGTTGCTGTAGCTTCTTCTTTTTTTCTCCTTCGACGGGCCGAAATTACAGGTACCCACTCCGAGACTCACCCGACGAGACCAGGCGAGAGAGGGAATAGATGATACAAAACGTGCCCGCCACGAGATTGCTGCGTGGTGGTCGCTCCGACTCTAGCTGTGGCTGTTGTTTATTACTGATGTTGCTGCTGCTACTGCTGTGTTTACTGGTGATGTTGCTGTTGTTGTTGTATTATTATTATTATTATTATTATTATTATTATTATTATTATTATTATTATTATTATTATTATTATTATTATTATTATTATTATTATTATTATTATTATTATTTATTCAATTTTTCGGTGTTTCCCTACAATTGTGGGATCTAAACGTGTACCCGCCTAGGCTCACCCCCGCTCCTCAATCCATAGAGCCGATGACAGCGGCGGCGTTTCCCCTACACACTGCGAGCGAGAGTCGCTGACGTAGAAACTCACCCTCGCGCTGGTCACCCGTGTTAGCACTGATTTTGATACCTAGGTCTTTGAGGAAGATACTTGTGTTTTTGCGGATGGGGCCATCGTTTCCATGGCGACGGGTACGAAGTGGTATCTTTTCTCCAGGTCAGAGTATTTGCGTTTTTTTCGATCTCAGCATGTTCGACAACCCACCCTGACCGGGTAGCGCTATGCATCAAGTATGACGGAGCCACTGTACATGATACCGTGGCATCCCATACCAGGCATTTGCCCTTAGACCATGGCGGAATGGTGACGCCGTCGGGTCTTTTGTCGTCTTCGAAGCCCAACCTGGGCTCTAGGGTGCTTGGTATGCCGGCTCTACGAAGAGCCTTCGACAGACTGCGTTGATTTTCGCGTGTCTGAGAGTCCTACCAGGGCTCTTAGAGCAGCTTAAAGGGTGCAGTCCGTCCTTATCCACTGTTTTTCTACATGCCCTGCTTTCGTATGGCTCACATATGGGAGCGTCTATTCTTAGGGCGGCCACCATGAGGAAGGAGAGCTGCGGTGGAGGAAGTGCCCCTAGGAATTATTATTATTATTATTTTAGGGTAGTAGGGTGTAAGAGGCAAACCAGTTAGGATAGGTCATTCATAGCACGGTGCATATAACCGCTTAGCCGTCATAAATCGTCGTGTGCGTTGTCCTGTAAAGTTATTGAGTTGACCGGGTCGCGTATCGGATCATCATAAATCGTTGGTCGGACGAGGACGTGGATGGACTTGATTGATGACTGAACGGACTCCAGTGGCAAGTTGTCGTCGACTTGAGGTTTGCCGACGAAACTTCTTTCGGCTTAGCAGAAGTTGCACCCAAAGCTAATAT
Organism: Dermanyssus gallinae; assembly: GCA_003439945.1. Taxonomy (NCBI): domain Eukaryota; kingdom Metazoa; phylum Arthropoda; class Arachnida; order Mesostigmata; family Dermanyssidae; genus Dermanyssus; species Dermanyssus gallinae. The sequence goes on along the minus strand of QVRM01006864.1, from coordinate 305,005 downwards.
TTCTCCCGCCGTCTTCCCGCCGTTCTCCACCTCCCCCCCCCGGCACCCCGCTCACCCATTAACCAGCGCCCCACCCCGAGCGTCACAGAAGAAGGATGGAGCAGACAGACTCCTTTGTTTCCGCGTTGGTCCTGCGGCGGCTGGCATTGCTGCACCTAAGTCCTGCCGAACATCTGGCTGTCATTTATGGTCGACTGTTTCATCACTCATGCGGTACTACGATTCGTTAGCCAAACCTTACCTGTCGTCGTCTGCTTACCAGATTGCAACTAGCGGCACCACTTTGTAACAATATTTGTAACAAGGGTGGTAGCAACTGTAGTAGTGGTAGTAGTAGTAGTAGTGGTAGCAATGTCTACGAGAATCCGGCATCTGGTCATGTTACATAGCATCGATGCAAATGCGGTTATTGTAACAGACCGCACAACCACAAACAGTGAGTGCACATACAGAAAACGTTTCTTACACCAAAACTACTGCCAGCGAGCATGACCCTCATAGGTATTGGTTAACAAACCAATTTCACAATATCCTTTTTAAAGAAGGGTGTTTTTATTTCTAGACCATCCCTCACGGGCTCGGCACATCGCCGTGAGGCATATATATATATGAATGAATCTCACAGCAGCGGCAGCAGCAACAACGAAAACAGCCACAATAACAACATCTTCGACTAATGCTGCTTATGCATAAGATTAAAGACAACAGCAATATCGCCATCATCAACAACAACAGCAATATCACCACCAAAAACCACAGCAATAACACAATCAACAATAACAACAGCAATAACACCATCAACAACAACAACAGTCGTATCATGCCGCTACCTCTGCAGCAGCCATCTTGTCTATCTGGACAAGCGCCCATGGCTCTGTCATGTCAACCCCTGCGACGCTGTGGCGATGACAGTCTCCACCCCACAGTTAGCTGTTGCCCACTTGCTGGCTGGCTACGAGCGGGCGGGTGCTCGATTTGCCGTAGGCGGTTACAATCAACGGGCGTTTCTTTCCCAGGCAGGGAGCGGTCGGCCTCGCCGCGCCTCGCACCCTTGTTTGTTTATGGTTGCAACACACCATGAATGCTTAAGTAGGTAGAAAGGTAGGAAGGTAATGTCAACGTCGACGACAATTATTGTGATGACGACAACGTCGTGCTGCTGGGAGACAACGCAAATGGCTGCATCTGTTGTTATAGCTGCCGCTAGCGCCATCTCAGCGGACGTCTGGGCCCAGAAGAAGAACGCGACTGATGAACGACTGATGGAAGTCTGTTTGTTTCATTGAACGATTGAGATTATTGTCAGCATCATAGATAGCGCCGTCATAACGGGCTCATATGTGAGTTATTCATAATAATAGTTTTTGTTTTGTTTATGGAATACAGCGTAACTTTCATATACCAGGTTAAAAGAGACCGGTTTTGCCAGAACATGGACAACAAAGTACTGGAGCTTTCTTCTTTACAAAAGCCGTTTCAAAGGTCTTGTTTATCTGACGTACTTCAGTTAGGCTTCTTTTCACTGGGAGGACGTGGGCCATGTCAACGGTTGCTTCTGTACTTCCTTCACGACTGCGTTAACTTGGTGGGATGCTTTTGCCGTCAGGATCGCCGCATTTTAGACCTTTCCAAGTTCTCGTGTGATAGGTTACTGAGGAAGTTCCGAACGCCCTTGTATCAGCAGACAGTATACGTATAACGAATCCAGTATGGACACGCTTACAGGTGGCGTTATTCGCTAATGCTCGTATTGCTTAAAAACCTCTTCAGACACTACACTTTTTCGACGACTCTGCCGACTTAGAGCAGCTAATATAAAGAGATAGCGGAGATATAGTTAGACCAAATACGTACAAATATTCTGCGCCCACTCATTCGGCCTAGAACAGCCGAGTCTCGGTATCAATTAGTAATAAATAAAGAAGAAAAAACCTTTTTTGTAGGGCGTTGGAGCGTCTCCAACCGCGCCAGTGAAGCGGCCGGCCGGCAAGGAGATGGTCGCTATCTTCTTCTTCACGAGTAAAATTGTTGCGATGATCGGACTGAAAAAAGGTGATACGACAACGAGCGATCGGTGTACTACAGAAGACCTATGCCGAAGGTGTCTAAGTGCCGGGAAGAGCTCAAAGGCGTCTTTTAGGCGATGGCTTGCCATTACTCGAGAAAGCTTCAGCCCAGAGGGCTAATGTACTAGTAAAGAAAGTTTTTCTCGAAACTGGGCACCGCGCCAAGGTTTCTTTCTCGTTCCGAAGATTTAAACTCAAATGGAGACGAAGACGTTTTGATTCGTTGAGGAATTATAGAAACTGAGTTGAACTACATCGAAACTCACGTGATGATTATACTTCCAGAACGAAATGCTATGCGTATTCCATCGTAGATATTTCAACTTTTCCAGGTCCTGACAGGCACATGATGATGATGATGATGATGATGCGAACATGGTTTGCTGTCGGCGCTAGGTGGTGATGATGGCGTGGTGGTCGTGGATCGTTCGATACGAGAAGCTCTATCTCGCGCTCCTCCCTCGTAGAAAAGAGCCCGGAGCTAGATTACGTTGATACACAAATAAGAAGCGATCATCATAAAGAGTAGGTGGTAAACAGCGACCACGACGACGTTGCTTGTTGTTGTTGTTGTTGTTGTTGACGCGTAGACTCCGCTGTCATGTCGAAGGAAAGCCGCGCAATTCCGAGAAGCCTGAGGAAGTGCTACAAATCCAAGTTTAGTGGCTTTGGATGAGTCTCGCACTCACAGTCGCCGTCCTTGCGCTGCTAGCAGTCGCATGACGATGCATGTGCATTACGCCGTCCCATAAAAGCAAACGAGAAAGGCTTCGCTGTCAGCGGCCTTGCATCCACAAAGAGGCCACTCTAGGGCAGGGCAGGGGCGCTATCACGACAACTGTTAGTTACTACTATCGCCACCACTATTACTTTGGATTGTCGTCTGGGGTTGAGGGGTGAGAAGGTAAAGTTGAGAAGCAGATTGGCGGTTAGCGGGGCTTAGCTAGCGGCGTGATTAGATTGAATCGGGTGGCTGTCGGCCGACAGAGAGAGAGAGAGAGAGATAAATAGAGCAAGAGAAAGCTAGATAGATAGATAGATACATACATACATACATAGATAGATAAAAGACGGGCGACGAGAAAATGATCATGATTTCTAGTTGCCCATCAAGGCCACCAAGCCACCGATGATGATCAGAATCACGCCAGTCGCGCCCCGTAACTACGCTCACGCAGTCAAAGTGCCTGAGGCCGCCTTGAGCTGATCGAGATAATTCGCTAAATTCGCCGGGGGCTCTAATCGAGCACGTCGAAGTCTAGAGAGCCCGAGCGATTGAAATCAGAGAAATAATAGTGAAAAAGGGAGGCAGACAGAAAAAAATAGAAAGACGTCAAGGAAGGAATACGCACAGCCGTGCGATACGCAAGCGACGAGCGAGGCCTGGCCTGGCCTAGCCTAGCCCAGCCCAGCCCATGCCCATGCCCTATCGAGTGTGGGCAAGTCGGCGGGGGATGCGCGCCGCCTGATTGGAATCGAGGCGTTTTATGGCTCGGGAGGTGGGGGGGGGGGGGGCGACATAACATGATAAATGGCGGGTGGGCAGACAAGGAAAGGCGTTGCAGAAAAACGGGACTAGCACCCTGGTGGATTGCTTTTACAACGTGCTCATTTAGAGGATCGAACCAGACAGCTGTCGACAGAGCAAGCGACGATCGCCGTTGGCCACGTTGATGAAGCCACGACCCGATGGCGCCAGCGACCCACGTCTTAGGCCACGCCACGAGGCCATGTCTTAGGCCACACTCGAGAACGGCGAACGCCGAAGACAGTTGGCTCTCAACGCAGACGGACGAGATAGGAGATAGTCGCCCAACGTCCCTTCAGTAGCTGTTTGCCGTTGTCGAGCAAGTGGCGGGCCTACGTAGGGGGCAACGTCCAGAGCGTCATTTGGGGCATTGGTAGCAAGCTGCTCTTGCCCGGCGAACGGAAGGGGGCTGGGGAGGCGTTGAGGTATTAATATAGCAGTCAGTCAGTGGCTTTTGAGGTCGTATAGCGGTGCTTGAAGTAGTAGTAGTTGTTGTTGTAGTAGTAGTAGTAACTGTAGCAGTGTAAACAAAATCTGTCGCTTTTGTCGTTCGTTCTATGTGATGATGCATTGTAGTGTCGTCTGTCGTCGTGTAGAAATCTAGTTTACAAATAGTAGGATAGTTAGACGATAGCCTGTGAATGGCTTTTGCTGCTTGTGCTGTTGTCAATCTGTCAGATGGATTGGCGTCGGCGCCAATGAGCCACCACCATCATCATCGTCATCATCACCATGACAACGCTCGGTTACCTGTTTCGGGGGTGCAGCGCGGGGGGGGGGGTCGTTTGTTGCGCAACGACCTTGCGACAACGCGGAAAAAAGGCCGATGGAAGGAGGAAAGATAGCGAGAAAGGAAAACAAAGACGGAGCGAAAAGAGTAGGCGAGGAAACAACAGGCAAGCAGGAGAGACGCGCGCAAGAAGAGATGGACGACCTCGTGACATGTTGAACAACAAACTCCACACCGCCGCCGTCGCCATCGCCGCGTCGTCACGTCAGGTCACGTCGCGTTGACGTTGATTTGTTCACGTCGACGCCCGGCCGTAGAACCCCCCGAGGAGCTAGAGCAGGAGCAAGCAGCTAGAAAGGCAGGCCAAATGACACACACACACACACGTCAAGGAGGCAGGCTAAGAATGATGGTGATACGGACGCGGATGTGGGCGGAATACGTAACCGTTTGACTGCTCTCGCCCCGATCTCTTCGCTTCGAGCGAGTAATAGCCTCGCCGAGGCTAACTCGAAACGAACAACAAGCGAACACGAGCCCACAAACTGTGGTACGAGGTGGTGGGGTCGGTGCTGGGGTCAGTCTAACTTCTTCTTCTTCTTTTGTCGTATACACCCAGCCACAGGCATCGACAAACAGACGCACTCATGCACACACAGAGAGACGTACCTGTATAGGCGTGTAGACAGACATCGAGCATCGACTCGTTCGACAACCGCCCTCATTTGGATCAGCTGGCCCAATTTTCCACCTCGTGCGAGCTCCCGCCATGATTGGCATCATGGCAGTGCCAAAGCTGATGACTATCTATACTTATTTGGCGGCGGGCTGGGAAAATTAATAGTATTTTGAATATATATATATATATATATATATATATATATATATATACGGGGTGTATTACATAGTACACGTGGAGCGAATTTGTTTAAAACCTGTCCAATGCTTATATTTTTGGAATGCGACATCATATGCTAACTAATCATATGCACATTAATGCAATACCAGTTCTGGTTGTTGTGTAATATTGTAACTCTGCTAAGATGCGTATGCAGCAGTCAAAGCAGCTTTATTGGTGTTTTACTGAGTATAACCCAACTCTGCAACTCGAACTTGAAGACGCTTGATGTCCATCACGCGGCCCATCTGCCCGACTGAGGTCCGCCGATATATCGCTCAACTCCTATATATATATATATATATATATATATATAGAGAGAGAGAGAGAGAGAGAGGGAGAGAGAGAGAGCGATAGCTACACAAGGAAAATCTCTCTTGTGCGTTCACCTTTTATTGCACAAACGCACAAACGTAGTAGTAGTAGTAGTAGTAAGAGTCAGCAGTAGGTCGTAATAAGTAAGAGGCGAATTTGCATTAAATTATGTAGCAATGCTGGAGGAATGTATTGATGGGCTTCTCGGCTGCACCGGAAAACTGCGGCAGTAAAGGGAAGGGGGGATGACAACGACGACGATAACATCGACCTTCTCGTAGTTGTCGTTTGACATTTCGTAGATATAGCCCGATCGGCGATCAACTCGTGGAGCAGACACGCGCCTCCTGCTCGATATGTACATATATAAACTATGTACATGTATATATTTATATACGTACATATATGCATATATATTGGATTGGATTTATTATTCGCCTGACATGTATACGTAAATGCACATGCTGCTACCCTTTTGTATCAGAGGGGCTCAAAGCAGCAGCAGGGTAAGTGAACATATTGAGATATCTAAAGTTTCCCCAACCGTCATTGTGGCAGTATCGACGCTGACTCTCGGCGGAATCTCAGCTTTATCATCGATTGTCAATGCGTATCGCTCAAAGAAAATGCGGTCACCAACGGGGATCAAGCCGGCTGCACCCCGGCAGATGATAGCCATGACTAGCGCAGTAGCCCCTCATAGACTCCCCAGACCACGCCATATACATATATATGTATATGTACATATATACATGGCCCTGCAATGATTTTAAAAATGCCGATCCGTACAGAAAATATATCCTTGACACGGTCAAAAAAGCACATCTAGAATTGCACGTAATTTCTACCGGTGTTGATGCACTTCCCGCAACCGAATACGAATATTGCAGAAGATCTTCAGACGAGGTTTTTTGCGCTGTTCAATTAGTTTCCAACAATATTGCGAACTTCTTCAAGTGTTGCAAGGCGTTTTTCTCAGTCAGGTTTTTTACCGTACGAAAGAGAAAGAAGTACGGTGATTAGGCAGCTGGCTGCATTACCTTAATTGTCGCAGCCTTACGTCAACTTTATAAGCTATGGCGAGCTGTGTCGTGGTGGAGGAACTATGGCCGCAGACCCCACGGGGGTGTCGTTTCGTGATCTCCGTGAACACTTTTGATGGACACTTAGCCATATAGCCACTAGTCAGCGGTTACCGCGCAGCCTTCTGTAACTTCGATCATCGTCAAAACCTCATTACTAGAATTAAAATTGGCAACCATCGCTTTTTCGGGGACCGCTGGCGCTTCGTTTTCGTTGCGGAACTCACTCCCACGGGTGTGTACTTCCTGCTCTGGAAGCGTGACAGAGGGTCATCACCTGGAACTAATTCTGAAAAGTTTCCTGAATCTTCATGTCTGAAAGTTTTCAAAAATGATTGTGCAAGAGCAACACGATTTTTTCCCGGCTTACCTCAAGTTTTGAGGCATCCCAAACAATGTGTATTTTTTCTGAGCCTAAGGCAGATATGTAGGATTATAGGCAGCAAATGGGCATACATGTACAATGTTTCATGTACCTGCTTCAGTGCTCTCCTCATGGAATTCGTCCTCGACGTCGTCGTATGTCCGCAATGAAACCTTTGATTTCGACTCAAAATTCGACATTTTTTTACAGCATTTTCACAGCCAATAGATTGGCAACCGCTATATATATATATATATATATATAAAGGTGCATGCATGTACGGTAATACGACAAGCGATAGCTATCTATGCAAGGAAAGGTCTAATAAAGCGGATGGAAGCGAAGGCCGTGCGGAACGGAAGGGAGTGAGCATCTATCGTTCCGGCAGGCTCCGTCACGTTCGAGCTATCAAAGCAAGTGTGGACAAATTTGAGTGGGGAATAAAATATGGCCCACCCAGCCCGCGTTATATGCATGCATTTTGTCTAGTCTTGCTAGTCTGTTGCTAGTCTCCCGTACACAGTGATAGTCGGGTGCAGTTTGATCAACAAAGCTGAATAGTGTCAAACTCAAGATGTTGGTATGTTGCTCTAACCGCTAGAACATACGATTTGCGGGTGGCAGATGACCCGAGACTTGCTAAGCTTCCACGATCTACTAGAGGAAAATACCTCCCGCTGGTGAGGGCTGATACAACTGGTCCTTTGTTTATACTGAACAACTGGCTCTTTGCACTTACGTCTGGCGTCCTTGCTCCTCTTGGCTGCGAAAACGTACGAAGCGTCTGTCATTCAGCCTTTTCACCTTCACCTTTCATCATCCTGGAGATACCCGGAGATGATGAGGTGAGTATTTTCTGAGCTTGTTTATCTCCGCAAGGTGGGCGCAGAAGAGGCTAGGAAGCCGGTGACGGTTGCATCCCAAACTAGCATTTTACCTCGCTCAAAAAGGGTAAAGTGTCATGCCGTCTGAGCGCTTGCCATCCTCTGCGTGGAGGCCGGTCAGTTCTCAAATGCACGGGGCCGCATGACCTGAGAACTCCACAGAAGTTCTCCTACGAGGCGTTAATTCGTTAGGACCGGTTCAGTTGCTTGCTGTCCACTGCTGTGTTGTGTGGACAGTAATGTCCAGTAAAGGAAGAAGGGGTGTGGCTACCTCATGTCATCTGACCTCACGTACGAGCACGTAGTAGTGGATGGTAATCATCGAACGTAACCGATGCTTTTGCTGTGCGTTGTCTTCCGGCGGCACCATCATCATCATCATTACGAGAACGCCGGAATAGCAGGCAGAGAGCGAGAGAGAGAGAGAGAGAGAGAAAGAGACAAACGGGCAAACGTGAGGTCATTAACCGAGCAACCGCCCACTCACCGACCTGTCTTTCCAGCGACTAGCTCTTCCAACATTCAGTGGATGGCTTTCCCTTAGCATTATTTGCTTCGTTCCTTCGGTCGTCGTTTTCCCTTTTTCTTCCTCTTCTATTCGTACTTGTATTCTCTTTGGTCGTATTCTGTCGTACTATTCCTTCTCCTGTGCTCAGCACGTTCCGTGCCGCTACTCTCTCAGCTCCTCCACACAACGGGGCCCTAATGCGCCGACTCGAGGGCTTCCCGAGGTGTCTGTCTACGGCGAGCTTTGATCGTGCAGGGTGTTCTGTCGCTGCTTTTACTACTGGAATCTCCTCTTAAATTGGACGTTGCCAGGTAACGGCTATATATATATATACATATACATACGAAAGACCTTCACGATAAAACGCAAGCGTGTCCTGCTGAAGGTGCAACATTATTCGATTAGCCGAGAGCGATTCGCATGCACTGATGACCCACGGATCGTACATACTAAAGGCGTCGTCTAGAGCCACTGCTGCGTGTGCACTCCATAGTGCAGGATGAGGGTTGCGCTGGCTCTGACGCTGGCTGCGGTGTACCAGCTCATATTCGTCTGTCCACTTACATCAAAGACATATGTGGTTATGTATACAAAATAAGTTACAGCAGCAATCCTTGGCTGTTTAGATGGGGGGAGAGGGGACGCCAGTCTTGGAGAGATGTGATTTTATAATATTTATATTTGCGTGCATATGTGCGGTAGATAGTAAGCTGTTCTGAAAGGCAATTCCACGAACTATTGGGCACAAAATATCATGTGCAAGCCTGTAGTAAGGATGGTTATTATTGCACCCATCGTTAAATTGAACTGGAAGCACACACACACATACAAGCATTGCCTTATGAGAAAGCATTGCCTTATCCCTACAGCCGTCGGAAAACGTCGAGAGGCCAGCTGCGAGACGCTCAGCTAGCTATGAAGGAAGGTGGTGCTGGTGATGCTGAAGCGAGGTGAGGCAAGGCAGACAGGTGCTTAGGAAAGCTTAAAGTTGGCGGCGATGGAAAAGCCTTAGGTGGAGAAGTGAAGTGCGTGAAGGGGCGAGAAGGCGCGTCATATTTGCTGACACCATTAGGCGGGCACTGCTGTCGCTTCGCTCTTCTGCTATAGCCTCCGCGGTAATCCGCGGCCTTTCGCCTTCGTGTGAAATTGTCGTCGTCGTCATGGTGAGGTATCGCCTTCGTCTTCGCCTGCCGGTTCCGCTGGGGCTTCAATTCCGATCGCTTCGGGGCGATGGATGCAAATGCAATAATCCCACCCGCTGTCTGGCCCCGGGAACGACGGGCCTTCGACGACTCGCGTCTGCGCGGTGACTCGCGCCATTTGACATAGCCCAGACGCTATGTCCTTGTCGTGTTGTCGTCGTTCGTGTGCTCTGATGGTCTGTCGTCAGGCCTCCCTTGGCCCCGGCCCCGTTTGTCCTTTGGCCTGGGCCTTTTGCTTTGGAGGCGGTTGCTTCTGCTACCGCTGCTGTTGCTCCTGCTAAATGCTCGACAGCCGTTGGAGCTAATGGGCGTAAACGAGAGCGCCAGGCGGACTTGGACCAAATGAGAAGAAAATGATGATGAAAACGACAACTTAGCTACGAAGCTAGCTCGTTTTCGCTCTTTATTTCTCTCTCTCTCTCGCGTGTCTATAGCTGCAGCGATAGGCTCTCACTGCAACTAACTGGCAGACACGTGACTGCGACCGACCAATCTCTGATGCAGGGTCATAATGATGATGATGATGATGCGATGAGGATAAGGATCATTGCGGGGGGTGACGATGTTGATGTTGCTGATGGCGGCAACAGGAGATTGGACAGGGACTGCCGGAGGTATTCGCGCGCGCGCGAGGCCGGCTTGGCGCGTAAAGTGATTGCGGGAGGGCCTATCGCGTTTGCTTCGACATTCGGCCGATGCAGCTATAATTAAGTTTCCGTGTTTGCGTGCTCTGTTCCGTTAGGTGCGGGACAACGAAAAGCCACTAAACGTTGACTTAAGAGGGTGCATTCGCATATATATATATACACATACATATGTGTATATAAATAGGTTTGGACTAATTCAAATAGGCTCTTTAACTAAGGCTGGCACCTTATGCGCGCGCAGTTCTTGTATGATCCTAGTAATTCGCACTTTTGTATCTGTTTCCGCAGTGATATAGGTGCTATGGATAGAAAACAAGTCAGAGTACAAGCCGAGTTATATTGATTTTGGTAGTAGTGAGAATGAGACGCGACCGGCATGCAATCCTTATATATATATATATATATATATATATATATACAGGGTGTTCCTATTTGTGTGTCCAAACGCTAGGGTATGGTCAAACTCGGTGAGAAAATCATTTTTGCCAATGGGTGGAAGCCGGGAAAACGTTTTGTTTAGGAGTGAGGATGAAATTATAAAAGCAGTTATTCTGTCTTTTTTCTTCTACATAGTTGTGCAAAATCTACGTTTGCGGGAGAACCAGTCAACGCCGATCATACCGGCGTGTTTGGCGGAAAATTCTGCACAATAAAGTATACATTACTAGCTTGCGTAGCAAAAAGCGAATAGCCAGATTAAGGAAAGTCATAAAAAGTCAAAATGTTACGTTAACGCTTTTTTATGCAACATCGTAATTTTTTCCATTACGACCAAAAATGCACGTCCAAAAGACTACTCTCAGGCAATAGCAGATTTAATGCCCACTACATTCGTACCAAAGTGATGGTGCTGCGTTACGTATTTGCCAAGTGACTAAGCTTTTTCGACAGTCATAGTTGTTATGTTTCACGTTGAAGTTTTCACTTTGGTAAGAATGTAGTGGGCATTAAATTTGCTATTGCCTGAGAGTAGTCTTTTGAACGTACATTTTCGGTCGTAATGGAAAAAATTACGATGTTGCACAAAAAAGCGTTAACGTAACATGTTGACTTTTTATGACTTTCCTTAATCTGGCTATTCGCTTTTTGCTACGCAAGCTAGTAATGTATACTTTATTGTGCAGAATTTTCCGCCAAACACGCCGGTATGATCGGTTCCTTTGTGCGTTGACTGGTTCTCCCGCAAACGTAGATTTTGCACAACTATGTAAGAGAAAAAAGACAGAATAACTGCTTTTATAAATTTCATCCTCACTCCTAAACAAAACGTTTTCCCGGCTTCCACCCATTGGCAAAAATGATTTTCTCACCGAGTTTGACCATGCCCTAGCGTTTTGGACACACAAATAGGAACACCCTGTATATATATATATATATCAGACCGAATAAGATGGCTTAGTGGCATTCGGGAGGACTGGGTTAGAGACCCAGACCGGCCACTCTTAAATTGGTTTGCATGGTTTCCAATTTAGACCAGGTAAATGCCGGAGGAAAAAAGAAATAAATATATATATATATATATATATATATATATATATATATATATATATGTAGGCGAGCACTGTCGAGTGTGCAAATGTATTGTCAATGATTAATAAATCATCGCAATATTTTTTATATATAATAGTGATAATTATTGGTGATTTTGCGTGCTTATCGGACACTTACACTCATGCAAACTCTTGCCGCGTACCTTGACCCGCAATTGCCTTATTGTCGCAATTGCTGCTTTTGTGGGCACCTGAGAGAAGCGGACCTTTTGTTGTTTTTCAAGCACCACCTCTAGTGGGAAGAAAGGAAAGTACGGGCCAGTTCTGCCTTTCAGCCTCTCTCGTTTACCAATAGGGCAAAGCCAATCGAGCGTGCCAGAGAGAAGAATCGCGATTAGCATGGAGAAGAGAGGCGTTCTTCTGCTGGCTTACGGTAGGTTCGGAGAACAGATATACGAGGTGTGTTCAAAACGTATCGCGACTTTTGAATTTTCGCGGGTTACGTATATTCGAATTTCGATTTTTTGTGGCGTTATGTTGGTACTCATGTCTCTCACTTATGCCGACAAGCTCGGCCATTTTGAATGTTCACTTAATTGTTGACAGCTGCTTTGCTTGCACGTGTTTTGGGTCGTCTTCAATTTTTACCTATTCAAAAAAATGGATCAAAGAACCTGTATCAAATTTTGTGTGAAAAACGAAATTAAGTGCGCGGATGCATTCCGAATGTTGACTGTGGCATACGGAGAAGCTACCTTGGACCGAAGCAACGTTTATCGGTGGTACAAAATGTTCTCAGAAGGCCGAGAAGATGTGAACGACGAAGAGCGTGCCGGACGCCCGAGCACTTCAACAACAGACGAAAAAATTAATGAAGTGGAGAAAATGGTATTGGCCAATCGTCGAATCACCGTTAGAGAAGTTGCTGAGGACCTAAACATATCGATTGGCTCGTGCCATTCGATTTTTATCAATGATTTGGGCATGAGACGGGTCGCCGCGAAATTCGTACCAAAATTGCTCAATTGCGACCAAAAACAGCATCGCATGAACATTGCTAATGAGATGTTGGACTCTGCCCGCGGCGACCCAAATTTGCTCCAGAGGGTCATAACTGGTGACGAATCGTGGGTTTATGGTTATGACGTGGAAACCAAAGCTCAATCATCTCAATGGAAGCTGCCGCACGAACCAAGACCGAAAAAAGCGCGCCAAGTTTGGTCGAATGTAAAAGTTTTGCTGACAGTTTTCTTCGATTGCAGGGGCGTGGTGCATCATGAGTTCTTGCCACAGGGTAGAACGGTCAATAAGGAATATTACCTGCAAGTTATGCGCAATTTGCGCGAAGCAATCCGCCAGAAACGCCCGGATTTGTGGAAGAACAAAAATTGGCTTTTGCACCACGATAACGCCCCTGCTCACACATCGTTGCTTGTGCGCGAGTTTATGGCCAAAAACAACACACTATTGATGCCGCAGCCACCGTATTCCCCAGATCTGGCCCCTGTGACTTTTTCTTGTTCCCTAAACTGAAGAGGCCCATGAAAGGACGACGTTACGCTACGCTTGACGAGATAAAGACGGCATCGAAGGAGGAGCTGAACAAGATAAAAAAAATGGTTTTTTGAAGTGCTTCGAAGATTGGAAAAACCGTTGGCACAAGTGTATAATATCTCATGGGGATTACTTTGAAGGGGACAAAATAGATATTCATGAATAAATGAATAATTTTTGAAAAAACACAAAAGTCGCGATACGTTTTGAACACACTATGTAAAACACAAGAACAACAACAACAATAGGAACAACGACGACGTCGACGAGATCAACGACGACGACAAACACAGCAACAACAACAACAACAACAACAACAACAGTAACAATAACAAAAGCCCTGGCTGCGGCAGGGCTTCGCCGATGTTGGGTAACACCATCGGCCCATGGCTTTAGCTGGCTTCCATTGATTAGACAGGCGGGCTCGCTCGGTTTACGGCTCCGCGCAGTGTTTTAACGACCTCGCAGTTTCTAGCCTTTGTCTCTCTTTCTAACAGACATCGTCTAGCAGCAACAGTTGGCAACTGCAGCCACGTCTGGTGCCACAGTTGCCACCATCTCATTATTGCTGTGGTTCCTAACAATAGACGGCGGACGCAGAACAGCCTGTACATCGGCCGCAACTAACTCAAGTATAATATATGCACATATGACTATAGTGGAGGTGGTGGTCGTGATAACAATTATAACGTTATGGTGAGTGTCTGTTCTTACTTCCTGGCTCCGAGGAACCGCCATCTCGTTGAGACGACGTCAGATGATCTTCTAACTGGGAAAGCAGAGGGCCACTTTCAAGGTCAATAGATGGTGTCACTAGCTGTATATGTATAAGTATGCTTGTAGGGTGGGGTGCTGCGTCTATAGTGAAAAGTACAAGTGAGAACCTGCATTGCCCTAGTAGAACCTATAGACCGTATACACTGAATTCGTACTTTTGATCTGTAACGTTAAGAAATGCAAATAATAAACTAACGGATATTGTTACAAATATTTTAACAATAATTGCAATGTAGACATTAAAACAATTTAGTTTTTTTGACAGAATGCTTTCGACACTCTTATAGGTGGTTCGTTGCTCTTGTTAGAACTTACGTGTTTCCTTTGTACGCATCATCTAATCTCAGACCATATTTGAAGGTTCGACCTTTTATTCTTATATATATATATATTTTTTTTTGCATTTTAGCTGGGTACTGGCGGGTAAAGTAATCACAGCACGAGAAGCGTTGGCTATTCCCTGGCTAACTTAACTATACATCTAGAAACGCGTGGAGCTAAATCGGACCTACGCCGTTTCGTAAACGTTTAATTAAGCGCCCCGGCGTTGTTTTTCTCGATCAACGTGATTAGATTTAGATTCAGAGACTTTTGAAGAGAGCGCTTGATGTTCGCCCTAATGCAACTGATGGATTGCATAATTCTGCTCTCCTTTCGGCCAGATATAGGAAGAATTTAGTTACTCTTCTTTGTCGTAGCAGCAGTAGTAGTAGGTAGCCTGCGGCTGAGATCTTGCATAGTTTAGACTACCAGAGATTGGTCGAGTGTTTTAGGCAGACTTAATGGACAAGTAAGCCGAGGTGGGAGCAGCACGAGAACCTAGCGAGTTTTCGAGCTGGACATGACGGAGGCATATGTATGAGGCTTTCTGCCCTTCTTTCTTGTGCCAGTCGCTTCCACTCGTATCGTAGATCGTCTCTTGTGGCGTCGTCCGGCAGGAGCGCACTCAGTTATGCGGAAAAGCTTTTACACACTTCGAAATCCTCTCCCCCTACAGGCCATATGTCTTCCTAACGGACCATGCCCTCGAAGTGACCAACCCCAGAGACAGACGAGCCCCGAATGTGACGAAATCTGTCTCTATCTATGCCAACATTGGCGGTGGCAACAATGGTAAGAGTTACGACTACAACTTCGATTTCGCGAAGCAGTGTCTTCCGTATCACGGCTTCTGTTGATCAGTATGCCGCTTAACTCAACGTGTCGTGGCGGACGCCGAGTTTATTCATACAAACGTAAGCGCCAGTGTTTGGACTTCTGCCAAAAAGGTCTGTTAAAAAGTTATTATTGAATTAAAGAATGGGCGACGTCTTGTACTGATCTGGCCCTCAGGTAAGCACATGGACGATGGAAAGCAATAGGACGCTGGCTTTTATTATCTTATTTTTCTCCCACTTCTTTGCTTTTTATTATTCGTTAGTCAACTGATGACAAGAAGGGATGCCTAGTACGAGAAATCGAGAAAGTGTTTTGTAAGACGTTACTCGGGCAAACATTGCGTTCCTTGTTATTTATACCGGGGTGACGGGCAGACAAGTATTTAATGTTCACGTGCGTTATTATGTCTCGTGTTGGGATCGAATTTACGTCCTTATGACATCCCCACAGGTTGGCCTTATGGCTGCAAATGTTGGCATATGTCTAGCTATATGCGCACATATGTATGCATATTTATACACGTATGTTTATGTACTCAGCGATGTAACGGGTACTCGTAAAAGACCGCTAGCGCTGCGTCCCTGCTCCACCCAGAAAACACGTGTCCTCTAGGCTGTCGGAATAGGCAACACATTAATAAGTTACTCCGAGAATTAACAAGTAGTGCCTATGTAGGCGCCGAAAGGCATATCTTCTATTTACGCTAAGTTCTATCATGTACCTCGCTGTATAGCTGTACCAATGTGACGGACTTGGTTATGTGTATATGTATGTGTATGTGTATTTATATATATATATATATACGAGAAGGTTGCGTGGGCTGAAGTTCGAACTAGAACTAGGCTGGCGTTGACCTGATTTGATTTTCTCGGCTAAACTATTTGGGAACCGAGGTGCCATGATGAGAAGCTTCGTGAGTGCTCATAGGGGATTACATTTGTGACAGACAGCGACGCGGGCGCATTATGTCTTCATTAGGGCCAACTCCGATAACGAACGGAAGCAGAAGATACAACGACCGATGTGGCGTACTCAACGTAGATTAAATCCACCCTAGAATTATTAGAAGACGGATGATATAGGTTTCACGGGAGCATCCTGAACAGTCTAGTTATCTGCGAATCTGTACCCGAACGTCAGCCTCCAATACGTATATATATATATATATATATATATATATTAGGTTAAGGCTCCGGCCGTATGAACCGGCATTCATTTGGGCCTAGCAATTCCGTAGTCAGAGAGATTGGTGCCGACGGTGCTTTAGCGAATTCCGTCCGTTTGTACCGCAGGACGCCAAAGGAATTCGCTTAGTATTCGCGCAAGGATCATCTGTCGTTTTACTGTGGAACATTAATTAATTAGCACATTTTTATTAGTAGTACACTTGTACAATATACGCGGCTAGGAAAATGCTATTGTTTATCTGCCTCTGTCGACACGGTTGCCCATCAGGCTGCCCACAACAACCGTGCGGCTAATTAAGACAGCTTTTATTTGTTCTGTGAATGAGCAAGTAAATGAATCACCCATCTAGTGACGTTGTGGGCATGAGTCATGCGAAGTATGCTGACTGAGCAGCATTACGTGTTGGTTAGACGACGCGTGTGACACGTGTAACCGGGGCCCAATCATTATAGTGATATGATGATTATTATTATTATTATTAGTAGCTTAACCACTTTTCGTAACCCCCTCCCTCTCTCTCTCTCTCTCTCTCTCTCTCTCTCTCTTTTTTGCTGTAGGCTTTTGCTTGTTTAATTATTGTTTGTGTGCTCAATTTGACGATGAACGCGTCCTTACTAGTCGCTTTCTGTTAGTAGGATCGTTAAGTAATAGTATAGTTTGCGACGACCGCAGAGCAAGCCATCCAGACCACACAAGGATGCGCTATAAGGGCCACACACGAATAACATACTATATATATAAAGATATATATACATATATATATATATATATATATATATATATATATATATATATATATATATTTCTGTGCGGCCATTCGCGCGACGCTGTCTATCGGACAATGACGAGAACAGTTCACAACAGGGCGACACAGCGCAGACGATTTGTACTTACGTGAGGGTGGTACTGGTTGTGTCGTGTGCGATAAACAGAGTTATGTATGTCAAATGTATAGAGCAACGAACAGCGATTGCGTTCTGTTATTAATCAGTAACTTTTTGTCGAAAAACGATTATTTACTGCTTTGGATCACCGCCATTGTCCGACCGGTGTAGCATCTGCCGACTTAAGTATTGTCGCAACGTTAGATAAAATTACGTACTTTTCACGACTATAGGCCTAAAACTTTGTACTATATATACATATATATATATATATATATATATATTTTTTTTTTTTTTTTTTAAAGACAATAACTGTATTTTTACTTAAAGGGGGGGTGCGTGGAAAGCTTGTTTGCCACAACACAACAATAACAAAACCAACCAGGGGCCCGCCGGATGGTGGTGGATCGTTGCCGAGCTGCCCTCGCCGTCTTGTGCGGGGCTTCCAGCAGTCCACGGAGCAAAAACCAGCATGAGCAGGAGTAAAAGCAAAGACGGCCGTGACCCCATTGGATACTGCCCCCCCCCCCCAAGCACCTCACGGCGGAGTGCCCTCTGCGAACTCGAGGTCGATAAGGGCCGCCGCCCGTCTCGGTTGTTATCGTCGTGGTCGCCATTTGCCAATCCATTTTTGCGAGAGCTTTCGAAGTCAATTCAAATCGTTCAATGCGGACAGTCGGCACAGCTAGAAGACAGCAGAAACAGCAGCAGCACAAGTCTGGCGAAGAAGAGCTCGAGTGGCTCAGCCGAGTAAAGGCCCCTTACCTGTCTCACGCGAACGTGCGCAGAGGCATTGGCCTAACTCTAGCGGATCTCGCATTTCGCATGTCTTATCATTGTTCTCGAGTTTCAAGAAGATAGATGAAAAACGAAGGTGGAGGGGACGGGAGGGAGGGGTAGAAGTGCAAGTAGGAGGAACAGCAGCAACAACAACAACATTCACAGCAACAACTACAGCAGAAGCAACAACAACAACAACAACAACTGTAGCAACAACAACAATAACTGCAACAGCAACAACAACGACAACAACAACTGCAGCAGCAGCAGCAACAGCAAGACCAGGGACGCTTGCCAAGCTGAAGGAAATTGAAGTAGAAGAAGATATCAAAGACGCGAACGAGCGAAGAGAGCAAGATAGCGAAAACAAAGTCGAAAGCCAGCCAGCCTGCCCGCAAGTGTGTTAGCAGCGATAACTGTAACTCGGCGGTCGTTGTGGTAGCGCTAGTGGCGACAGGGAACTGAAAGTGAACTGTTCTCCACGAGGCCTGCCGACGCTGGCGAATGCCACCGATGATAGTTGTTCCATCGAGGCAGATGGCGTCGTCGATGCTTCCTTGGAACACACACTCAGACCACCGACCGCGGCCGCGTTCAGGGCGCTGCAGGGGGGAGAAGACTTTGGCCGAGGCGGACTCACTCGACACTATTCCATAAGCGCTACTGAAATGAAGAGGAACAGAGAGCAGGATAACCACAAGATATATAGAGTGAGATGGGGGAGAGGCATAAGAAGAAAAACTAAATAGGGAGACAAGGGGTCCTGTCGTGTAGGATAAAGAGACTCTCCCATCGAGCCAACGAGGAACTTGTCACAATCTACTGTACACAGCAGCGATGGCGGTGAGGTGGTGGCGGCGGCGGCGGGGAAGACGTAAGGAAGACGAAGGTGACCTAAGAAGACGCAACGGAGGATAACTCCAAAGCTTCAAAGAAGTGGAAACAACGAAGACATCACGCGACAGGCCATGGGACGCGGCGCTTCAGTCGAAGGGAGATTGGCGTCGTCATTATGGGAAAGACTCTTGTAAGAAGGGACCCTCTGGTGGAATGTTGTTGTTGTTGCTGTTGCTGCTGCTACTGCTGCGGCAGCTGCCGTCGCCGCTACCACTGTTGCTGCTGTTACTGTAGCAGCTTCACCCTATTTCTTTATTAACTAGTTGGTACGCCTTTAAATTTTGATGCGCCTGCTCGTTTACTGACGATTGTATTTATTGTTATTATTATTCAGCTGGCTGTGTGTGCGATGTGCGATGGCGCACATATCTAGTATGCGTCGGCCGGCCAACCAACTTCTGACATCATGAGATTGGCGAGCACTATCATGTTGCCTAGCATTAGCATGGGACAAGTGATGTAATTATCAGCAAAACATGTACAAGTTGTGAGCATATCGGATGTTAAAAACGTCTAAAGCTTAAAATGTACGCCTGATTACATATACAATCAATAAACATCTATAGAAAAAAAAATCTTGTTGCCCTCAAAAACTCGGGACAGACATGTAGGCACGTACTTTGTAAATGCGCATAGGTAGTCTTCGGCGTATGCCACTCTAGGCGTGAAACTTCTTCGAGAACTGCGGCGCACTAGGTTGGTTGGTTTTTGTGAAAACCGAAGACGGTGGGTTTATCGCGACGCAGTGCCTTCTGCGAAGGTGCGTGCGTCTCGTCGTCGCACCGGCAAACGCATCAACAGGGAGAGTGCCAGATAGATAGATATATAAACGCAGATCGAGAACGACAGAAGCAGGCAAAAAAAACCCATCCGACCAGTTGGCAGAATATCATAACAGTCCTAGTCGGCGTCATTGTATTCGCCGCTGTCTTCTGAATTTCAGCATTTTCTTTTTGCTGCTCGGTATTCGCTCTTCTTTTTGATTGATTGCTAGACGTTCGCGCTATGTCGGCTCTCTGTTATGCCCCCCCCCCGTCACCGCCTTGGGGCCAGCATCACTTGTGCCGCAAGGCATCCAGGCTTGGCCATGAATTGTCAGATCCTTTGCAGCCTTGTTCGGGCTTATTGTGCTCGAGAAGAAAAGGTATGTGAAGAGGCAAGTTTAACCCAGCCGGGGTTAGCTTTGAGTAGTGGGTCGCATATTGGATTGTCGTTGCCGGAGTGATGCCCAGTGTGTTAATTGATTTCGGCGGTGGTCGACTGAATGTGGTGATGGTGTTCTGGGTCCGCAAGCTAAGTCAAGATAAACTTGCACGCGACCGGCAGATGACAAAATACCGTTCGCCCTATTGATGTTTAGTTGATCATTGCGCTCGTCAGAACCTGTAGATTCATTCACTGACGCCATCACAACGACGAAAGCACATATTTCATAGGCCCAGAATTTGAGCGAAGGTTATTTGGCTTTTCTTTTAACGGTTGGCCCTAAATTGAACAAGAAAAATGACCGGTGGCTCGCCGACTGCCCCGAGGAGGTGCCTGTGACCGGAGGAACGACCGAGGTTTCCGGACGAGGTGCAAGTGTAAAGTGTGGTGTCAAGTGAGGAGGACGTTATGCCTCCGCACTTCTTTGAAAAGGGTGAAATAATGATCACAGCGGACGTCTACCAACGAGTTCGGATGGCTGTTGTGAAGCCGCGCGCCCGCTCACACGAGCCATTTGGTGTAAAACTGGTTAGGCGGCAATTCTCACATGTTCGGGCTGAAACGGTTTTGGCTATGTCCAAAGAGTGCAGATTGAAATCCTTTGGATTTCTTTATGTGGAGCAGTAGTTGAGCGAGGAGCTCAAACAAGTCTCCACACCCTAATGCTTCATCAGTGAGCACTGCCATTTTGCCTTGACGCGGCTATAGAAGCAAACGGCGAATAATGAATAAGCATACGCGCGAAGAGTTGCTGAACACAATGAGTCCAAACTCATCATTAGGTGTCCTAATAGCAAATATATGGCGATTTTACTAGAGGCCACAGTTCGTTTGGTTGTTTAGCTGGCGCAGCCTGTGTCTACAGAACGCGCGAAGTTAGATTCCCCACTACTATTTAGTACACAGTTCGTTATCCAATTCGTATCAACCATTCATGTTATCGTTGTTGTTGCTGCTGCTGCCTTTGTTGATGTTATTTTTTTTCGTGATCGATAGTCTGTCCTTCTTCTTGGGCAGCAGCATCTTATTAGCATGTTCCCATAAATGCACTTAAAAATGTTTGCCTGAATTATAAATCTATAATATTTGCGTGATTGTAAAAAATCGACATTACATGATTTAAGCAAGATTTATGTATTACGACAGACAAGTTCCGTTCCGTTAGCCAACGTTGAACGTACGTCTTTCCAAGCAACAACCAACAAGGATTTCTCTCGTAATAGCAGTCATTTTGTAAAGCGACAAACAAACAATTTGCCTAGCGAGCTAACATTAAGTAAATTAATTAATTTTAAAAGGTTACATCTTAATATCTATTCGCTCATTCATCCCGCGGTCTAAGGAGAACATGTCGGCAGCACCAAACTTGTGCCAGCTATCTTACTATGCTCCTATATAACAAAGTGTCGTCGAGTCGTTTGTGTTGCACATTGTAGAGTCGATTGTTGCTACCGGGAAGGTAATTCGACGTTTCGTCGTTCAGCGTTAAACGAATTGCTGAAGAAAACTATATTGATTCGAAATTCGATTTTCGCCGTTTCCAGCTCACTCGGGTGCAGGTGCGATGCAGGTTTCTCGACGTTGCGGGACATTTTCCGCCTGCTATTTGTCGCTGTGCCATTGGGGCCAGACAATGCGCATTGGCAATGGCACATTTATATTCTAAAATCTTCTCTCGCAGAAAGTTGCGTTCGTTCGGCGGCTGCTCTGTATACGTACGCTAGCCAGTTTTGTCAGCTGCAAATCCGACGGCACAGAGAGAAGTCGGGACACGTCGTTTTGCCCTTGTTTGTTGCCGACCCAACACTATCGCAATGTCACTGCTGCTGTCGTAAGAGCCGCGTACCACTGTACACTATATCTGCTGCTTATATCGTCTCCATATATCGATATTATATCCATATCTTTCAGCGTATTCGTACGTGTAGTCTTGCGCGCGCGTGCATCAACTAAGCATTTGTATGAATGCGTACGCCTGTCTCTTAACTAAGCATTTGTATGAATATGTACGCCGCCTGTCTCTTAACTAAGCATTTGTATAAATATGTACGCCTGTCTCTTAACTAAGCATTTGTATGAATGTGTACGCGCGATTGTGAGCGTATGCATTGCAGAATATGATCTAAGCGTCGGTTGTCTTACTTCTGCTACTGCTGCTGCTATCGCTAAGAAGACAATGAAGGGTAGCCCGCCCGCATCGCACCGAACAGTCAACCGCGATCCGGTTGCTCCTCAAATACGGGCTAAATACTCGTGTAATACTTGCGACTGTGTATAGTTTCCTACTGGACGGCGTTGGTTACATACTAGTTTCTATACTAGACGACGCTGGTTACATACTAGTTTCTATACTAGACGACGCTGGTTACACACTAGTTTCTATACTAGACGGCGTTGGTTACATACTAGTTTCTATACTAGACGGCGCTGGTAACATACTAGTTTCTATACTAGACGACGTAGGTTATATACTAGTTTATATACTAGACCGACGTAGGTTACATACTAGTTTCTATACTAGACGACGTAGGTTACATTCTAGTTTTTATACTAGACGATACTGGTTACATACTAGTTTCTATACTAGACGACGTAGGCTACATACTAGTTTCTATACTAGACGACGCTGCTAACATACTAGGCTCTATACTAGACGGCGCTGGTTACATACTAGTTTCTATATTAGTAGGCGACGTAGGTTACATATACACCGAGACGGCTGTCGTCGGCTTGTCGTCTGTTTGTGTGTGTGTGAGACCTTTGACTGGCGTGGTGGCACAACGAAAACACCTGTGTGTGTTCATTCAGTAGGTGTATACAGTCGGATTGAGTGGTGTGGACGATGACGACGATGATGATGATGTTGGGCCAGAGGGAAAAACCAGAGGCAGCTAGGTCGTGTCGCCTAACGCTCTGGGATTATGTCATCATCGTGCATCCTTCGTTCGGGTGTATCCTTTATCCGAGTTTCATTACGAGCCTCTCCTCCCCGCCCCCCTCTCCCCCCCCCCTGCGCCCGCTCGAATTGCGACGCACAGAGAGGGAGGCGAGAATAAGCGAGAGTATAGAATATAGCGTGCTTATTGTTACGCTAGAAAGCTTCGGTGACGGTCATCCGGCTAGCTAATGTTACGTGCTTACTGACTAGTAGTAGTAGTAGTCGCGGGGGTGTTCGGTGACGTCACGCTGGCTAGAAGTCTGGGCATCCGGAAGGGGAGGAAAAATGTCAACGTTCTGCCTAAAAATGGCCTGGTTCTGGTCTGTTGCCAAAAGTGCTATTGTACGGATTGACACTATTTCCGAGGTTTTCTTTTGCTGGTTTACCCTTTTCTACTTCGCAGTAGAAGAGAGTAGTGGCTGTAAAAATTGTCTCATTTTAATCATATAAGATTAAGATGAAGGCAGAAGATGGCAATGTATTTGCTATGGAGATGCGTGCCGACCCCGGATAGGGTTACTTTTCGCAAACGCTGCATGTCGTCGATCGTGGCCGTTCGAGCGATCGAATAACCGACGACCTCCATTGACCTCCATTCCGTTGCGTTTGCCCTATGCTCGTGGTGGAGAAAAGGAACGAGGCACAGAATAGCTGCTGGTGATTCGCCTCTCTGCGGTTATCGAGGAGAACAACAACGATGACGGCGACAACAAGAAAAATAGCAACAGCAACAACAACAACAACAACAGCAACAACAACAGTAACAGCAACACCGTAGACTAGCTATGCGTTCGGTATGTGCAGCCTGCAAGCAAGGGACGGCAGCGACATTGTGACGCCCCTTGTTCGCCTGGCTAGTCCCGATATTGGCGGGTAATAGTAGAACTAGTAGTAATAATAGTAGTAATAGTAGTTAGTAGTAGTAATAGTCGAGCCCGGTGGCGTGGTGGCTTAAGTCTGCGCCTCACAACCGGAGGAGACACATAGGTGCGCGGGTTCGAACCCCACCGTTGTTCATTTGTATTTATGGGGGTCCGTCTATGAAGCAATGTGAAAAACAGTACCGTGGACGTTAAATCTTGTCTGAGAGTCAGCCCCGAAGGTATTTATATAGTAGTAGTAATAGCTGTTGGTCGTTGTTGTTGCTGTTGTTCTGGCAGCTCTCGTCGTCGTTTCTGGTTTTCTGTTCATCTAATGTGCGATAGCCGTTAATGACACCACCTTCCCAGGCCGCCAAGGTGAAAGTATGTGTCAGTGGTGGAGGTATGTGTCAGTGCTGGTGTGGTTGATGGTGTGGACGACGGCCGCGCGGACGTTCGGGCGAGTGGCTGCCGAGCTTGCGAGGGAGGGGTAGACAGACCCGGCTTCGGTGAACACGTAGTGAACGGGTTGGGTCGGGGGGGGTAAGATGAGAAGAGGTGGCTGGGGACGACCGTTAGGAGTGGCGGCGATTGCGGTGCGGTGAGAAAGGCGCTAACTACTTCTACTACTACTACGGCCTGTACTACGACCTGTATGTACTACCACCTCTTCTATTACTACAACTATTACTAGTACTAGTTCGACGAGGGCAAAAGCGAATACGATGACTCATCTTCGTCAGGGGTGCCTAGTGTGCTCCGGCCGTTCGAGAGCTACATTTCGCTCTTCATCGTTGTTACCCGGACGACGTCCGGCATCTGTATCTCACTCTCCGGCTCTTGCTGAGTCTCTTTCTCTCTCTCTCGTTAGTCTCAGGCTACCTTTCACGCCTTCGGTAGTGCTAATGTTGGGACGACATGTTGGGGGGTAACTTTTTCGGCTTGTTCGTGTCGATGATCGCGATGCCGACGATGATGATAATAATGATCACGATGATGATGATGATGATGGTGATAATAATAATAATAATGGTGGTTACCGATGGACTTTTTCAACGAGATAGAGAGAACGGGAAAGCCAGCAGAACCAGAAGCACCAGCAGCTTTAGCCGCAGTGTCGGCAACGGAAACAGCAGTGTTGATGACGATGGTCAGTCAGTCAGGAACAGGGGAAACCGGTTGACCGATTGACCGACCGCCTGTCCGCCCGACCCATCGTTGAGTTGGGTAAGGACGAAGGCGGGGGCTCAGAAGGAATAAGCGGGGGGGGGGGCGAGGCGCCAAGGATGGGGTATCTTCCCGGAGGAGGATGCACGGATGATATTTTTTCTGCTCGGCTTTTTCTGATCTCCTTGCTGCTGCTACGGCTAGTGGATCCCGTTCATTCCTCCGCCAAGGCTACCGTCGCCTCCGCCGAGTGATGGACAGGATCTATCATTTTTTTCGATCGACCCGTTCACCTTCGCCGCTGCTGAACCCATTCCTACACCTGCTCCCACCTATACGCTCTGTGGCTACTTCCATTTTGGTGTTTTCGCTTAGCAGCAGTCTGGTTTCGTCCGGCGTCCGGCAAGACGTAATCGTTGATGCTGCCACTGCTGCTGTTCTTCCTTGATCTGCCTGCTCGGCGTGGCGGCTCTGTCTTCTGTTTATCTGTGCAGCCAGCAGTGCTTTGCAGCTGCAAGCGTTCGGTGTTGGCTAGAGTTGGGGTTGGAGCTATGGGGTTGCTGGGGGATGCCCGCGGTGCAATCGAAATCTATGTCGTCGTCTTCGTCGGTTCTCTCTTCTTGGCTCGGGCTGTAAGAGCGAGGAAGCCACTATTCCTTCTACTTTTCCGTTCTCCTTCTTACACTCCTGCTTACACATCTCTTCTTTCTCCCCCGTCTCGTCTTCGTTTTCTTTCTGCCTTGTCCTTTTTTTCGTTTACTCGTGCTCCACTGGCATTATCGATGATGGTGATGATAATGACGATGATGGTGATGATGATGGTGCGAATGATGGCCTTCCGCCGCAATCGCGATGCCATGCCATGAGCTGACTGTGTGTGTGTGTGTTGGTGTTTGTCTACGTATGAACGTAAGGACGTTTGTAACTGCGGACGTCCGGACGTTGGTATGTATGTATGATTACGTCTAGTTGGACGGCCAAAGGGCAGGCGATGGGCCCTTCTCCTTCAACTATTATTACTACTGCTAATGCTACTACTGCTACTACTACTCTTACTACGGGTTCTTTTTCTGCTACCGCTGTTGGCAGCAGCTGAGTGAAGGTGGCAAGTGAGTGTCTGAAGAGGAGCAGACTACCAGTAAAAGACCAGCGGCAGACGCAAAGAAGGGGCGAAGACGAAGCCCGCGGACGCCGGCAGTGGTGCGTGGAACCGTGTGAAGGGTAAACGCGGCCGCCCGCCCGCCCGTCCGTCCGCCCGCTGATAACAACCACTACCGCTGCGGTGAAGATTCCTCTCTCCTGCCGCCCTTTAGGCACTGATGTGAGTGGGCAGCCTGGCTGGGGGGGGTGGCTGGGGTGGTCAGGCAGGCAGGCAGGAGGGCAAGTGAGCAAGCAAGGAAACCGAGCCCACCGACAGGGCCGAGAGTGGGTCCTCTTTCGTTTGGCCATCATCTGTGTCAGCATTATCATCATCATTGACCACCACCCCCACCAGGGCGACGCCGCAGCAGCCGCCCCCGCCGCCCCCGCCGCCCCCGCCGCCCCCGCCGTTGCCATCCGACCAAACACGAATGACCCACCGATTTATCAGTGGTGCTGCTGCTGCTACGACGACGACAACAACAACAACATCATCTACTAAGGCCACTTCTATTACAATTAACTGCCGCTGCGGCTTGTATCAGATCTGCAACGTTGTTATGCTATTGGGTGGGCACAGTCTAATAATGTTCATTATCATGATCATAATTACAGCAATAATCATCATCACCATCATCATCATCGTTATCATCATTATCGACATCTCCATGGCCACTATATAATCTCAATGGGAAGCAAACAGCGGTGGAACCAGACATAGTAGCAGCACTTTATACATTTTACGACACTATCTTTATCGAGTTGGCGGCACAAACGATCGAAAATATACGAGTACGAGATATGAAGAATAAGAGAGCGGAAGAGTGAAGTGATGATCGATAATTAGGTATAAAACACAGATGAAACGATGAAAATAGAGAGAAGGAAAAATATTACGACGTGTGCAATAATCGAAAAGACATACCGAGACGCACGAAGGCTGTCGGCGGTGGCTAGTGGCATATTCGATCCGTCGAGACGGATCGAAAATTGAATTCCGAATTCAGAGTAGCAATCAACGACAACGAGCAATAATACTTCGCCAGTTTCGCTGGCGCTCACTGTTGTCATGCATCCAGGCCAGCTGTACAATTTTCTAGCTGGTTATAGTTAGGATGTGGCTGGCCAGACAATCAATGGTGACAGCAGGCTTGTGAGAGGATAAGCAGAATAAGGGGCTATTTCAGCAACGCGCAGAAACAATCTGTCGTCTCCTCCTGTTCTTCAGTGTGAGTGCGTGATCCACCATACCACCGCGGATCAGCCAAAGTTAGGAAAACGCCTCGGTTGCTAACACAAGCGGTAGTTAGGAACTTTTCGACCATGGACCGCGTCATTGCTCGTCTCAGGTCAGTCGGGGTTGGACAGCGATGGACAGAGAAAGATTCTGCTCTCAGAGATATTTCGGGCTGTGTTCATGAGGCTTTTGCCTCGTTTTCTTTCTCGGGTAGCGGCAGTAGCGGCTGCGGCAACGGCAACGCCGACGTCGAAGTGTGCAGAAGTGTGTTATGAAGATCATTTTGAGGTTGCGGGCGGCGCGCAGAGTGGATGTGCTTAGACTACTACGACTACCACTTCTACTACTGCTACTGCTGCTGCTACCAACACTTCTAGGCTGCGTCAAGTTTAAGCGGCTTTTCCGGCCCGACGTCGTTGATCCGGTTACGGTGGGGTAATGGCGGCAAAATGTTCCGGTCTAGCTAGATGAGCTTCGTCGCTGTGCTTGCTAGTCGGTCATCCGACAGACCGACCAACGGACGGACGGCCTTGCGTGTTGTGGCAGGCAACCCGCCCTGAGTTGATGGGAACGATGCTGGTTGTTATGAGTTTATTGGGTGGTGTTATTGTTATTAGTAGCAGATAGTAGTAGTAGTAGTGATATTATCACCACTATCCAACATTACGTTGAGCCCGGCGGCGTGTAGGTGCATTCGTGTGTGCGCCTTGCGACCGGAGGAGACACAGAAGTAATGCACGGGTTTGATCCGCAACTTTTCGCATCTGTATTTATTGGAGAGTGTTTCCTATGAAGCAATGTCATTTGGTTCTGGTTCCGTGGCCGGTAAGCGTTGGCTGAGAATCAGCCCGAGAAATTCACCACATCGTAGTATCCACCTTTAGGATTAGTTGTCCGATCACAATGAATTTGTCGTCGCAGCTTTCCTTTTCAGGAGGTTTAGGCTTCTGCACACCCACACACCGATGCGCTTAGATGCTATATCCTACTAACACTTAGTGAAATATTACTGTATCGAACAAAGCAGCATCTTGGTGTCCCCCCAGCAGCAGCAGCAGCAGCGCGTTCTCAGTCGCACATGCGGGAGCGCTTGCTTCTCAGGTTCGAGGGTTTGGGAGTTCAGAGGTCGCTCATAGCCAGCCAATGGATAGACTAACTTGCTTGCCGCCGCGTGACAAAGTGAAACATTTGCGCAGGCATACATACGTTTTGAGTCGTTTTGTCTCTGCATTTCCTTGTCTCTTCTTGTAACTTGGCTGCCGTTCTCGTCGTCACCGCTGTTGTGGTTGTTATTGCTGTTGTTGTTGTTGTTGTCGTTGTCGTTGTTGTTGTTGTTCGAAGTGTGACGCTGGGTTCTACGAGGGCACTCTTATCGCCATGACATGTCTCATGTTTGTGTTACTGGTTAGTAGGCCGGTCGATCGGTCGGTTGGTTGGTACGGTATGCAGGACAATATGCCTGCATGAACAAGAAAACCTCACTGAATAGCGCCGAAAAGCGACGACCACACAAACACACACACCATTATGTGACCTATGGTGGCTGGAGCCGGTCGGCGTGTTGTTGTTGCTACGCTCCTCTGTAATGTTGATGTGACCCTACTTTCGTAGTCTATCGTAGGGCTATGGAAAAAGACTTTTCTCGTCTCTCCTTAGTCTTCGTCGATGGAAATGACTATGGAGAGACTATATATTATCTCTCTCTGCCTCTCAAACACACACACACTACACACACATTCTCACTCCTGTAGCCTTGTACTGTACAGAACACTAAAGAAAGGCTTTTCGTATCTGTCTCCCTCTTTCTCTTACCTTGGGCTACGGAAAAGACTAGGAAGAGACGCTTTGTATTTCTCTACCCCCCTCCTTCTCTCTTTCGTTTTCTTTCGCTAGTTCTGGGCGGCTACGGAAAAGACTAGAAAGAAACTCTTCATGGTTTCTCCATCTTTCTTTTTGTCTCTCTTGCGCTTGCTATTCCTCTACTGAGAAGACGAAAACTGGCCTACTTACGGTCACTGCCAACACCCTGTGGCCACTCCTACAGCTACTACTACTACTGCTGCTACTACTTTTTTCTGCCTGCCACACGCACGCGCTGACAATAATCGCCCACAGCGAGCAAACATATTGCGGCACCACGACCGTACGTAGGGCTGCTATTAATGCCGCTGATTCACCCACTCGACGGGAGTACGTCTAGCGCGGGCTTGGTCAGGCCTTTCTCAGGGCCCACACATGGTCGCCTCCCACCGCAACGAGGAAGAATAAGTGGAAAAGGAAAAATCCAGATGACGGCGGCGGTGGTCATCGTGGCGGTGATGATGATGATGATGATGATAATAATAATAATAATAATAATTTATTATTATTATTATTATTATTATTATTATTATTATTATTATTACTATTATTATTATTATTATTATTATTATTATTATTATTATTATTATTATTATTATAATAACTTATTATTAATAATAACAGCAGAAGTACAAGTTCACTTATAAAAGATTTAGGTGATCGAATACGAGCAAACACAGGGGGTACACGCAAAGGCGAGTTCCTGAAGCAGCTGCTTTTATTGGCAGTTTGCAGATAAAATGCTGCGTTGATATTAGGTGCATTGGGCTGAGAATGGCTAGAAGTACATCATAAAATAACGAGGATAGACATTCACACCTCACAATAGTATTGCTCTAACGAATAATAAATAATAATAATGTTTAATAATAATGGTTATTATTATTACAATTGTGCCGAATGAACTTTTTTACTGTGATCAGTTAATTTCGTGTCAACCCATAGCGCCTATAATCGAACTCAAGTTCATCTTTAAACATCCAATGACATCATATACGCAAGAAACATCGTTTTGCGTCGGTCGACCTTAATATCCTCCGTACGTTTTACGATATCCCTCAAAAAAATTGCAGTGCCGACACTTATAGGACCCAGTGTCTTCAAAGCAATACGCATGAAGTGGTAGTTCCTTGACAACTTGAGATACTTTCTGTGCTTTTGCGCATGCGCGTGTTTTGCGATCACTTCACACTCGACAGAACTGTGGCGAAGGTATGACAACCGCCGTGCGTGACACAGTTACATCCCACACAAGGCTTTTACCGTATGACCATAGAAGTATGGTAACCCTATCAGGTCGTAAATCATTGCTTTCACTGAGATCTTAGGGCTCGAGTGTAAATGCTATTCCTGCTCTTCTCACTATTCCATTGAGCTCCCCGAGTGTTGTGAGCCTGCCGGGTTTTTTTGGCAGCTTGACGGGTGTAAACCATCACAGTCGATCACACGACATGCATAAGAACGGCTTACAGGCTGGGGGTGCGCCTATCCGTATAGGCTAGAAGGAGGGCTACGGCATGGTAATGGCTAAAGTGATGCTGAGCCGCAAATTATTTTTATTATTTTCACAGTCATCATCACCGTGTGTGTGATTAAAGTCGCCTCTTACCAGCCAAAGACATATGACAGAGAGAGATGGAGGAACGAGTAAATAAATGCCGGGTTACGTACAATACAATAAACCAGTATGCAGGCAAAAAACGGGTGCGAATTTTGTGCGCACGCTCTCTGTTTTTATTAATACAGAGAGTGAATCCTATATATATATATATATATATATATATATATCTTGTGCTACATGTTCCTTTTATCTTGCTTATTGTCCGAAGTCTCGTAGAATACTCTGACGAGCAGTGCGCTGGTGTACATACTGGAACTGCTATAGTTCGCGCCGTGCGTAGGACTTCCTCGTAGATAGGTAACAACTTCTTGCTGTTTAAGTGTAAGGCCTCTCAGATCCAGACTACGTGCCCAACGGGCTTGGGACTCACCGGGAGGTATATCTTCAATGCACCGAGGGCCGTACATGTTGAGATATCTAGGGTTTCCCCAACAGTCCTTGTGGCAGCAGGGCCGCTAACTCCCTGCCGGTATGGTTTATCATCCATTCTCAATGAGCATCGCTCAAAGAAAATTCGATCAACAACAGGGATCGAACCCCGGCGACACCCCGGTAGATGACAACCATGACTAGCGCACTAGTCCCCCACTAGACCACACCGCCACTGGCCTCTCAAATCCGATATCGAAAACGCGCCAAACATGTCTAAACATGCTGTGGTCGATAATGCAGTGTGGTTCGACAGCTAATTTGGACTGACGGCGGCAAAAGCCGCTTTGAGGTTTGACGGGCGAACGCAACTGGTGACATCGCTCTCAGGAGGCATCATTGTTACCCCTCGATTGATGACTTAACTGCTTAAGCCGTCGTCTGCTAATAGTACTGACCATATGACAGGCGATTGTATTTGAATAAGGTACGAGTTCTTAAAACATGCGCGCAGAATATGAGATACGTATTATCATTGTTTTAATTTAATTTTTATATTTTCATTTCTGCCTGTCCTTGTTTACTGCTAGTGATAAGTCTGACATCTCTGAGTGTCAGTAAATGTGAATGTATGAGCTAATATATATATATATATATATATATATATATTTGTTTACTCACTAACAATTATATTGTAAGAATGTGAGAAGTGATTACTAGCCAGCAAGAACATCTTTCGTTTTAGCGAGTGATCATTCAAGTTTTTTTTAATTATTATTACTACTATTATTATAATTAGTGGCGTGATTGGAGTATGCTGCTGGATGCTACGAGAACGAACAACAGTGGACGCATAACAGCGCCAGCCACCATATCGTCGCCGTGGAACCAAATTGGGTTTCCTGATTATTTCCGAGTTGGGTGTGATCTTGAGCTGGATTGATTAAGTGACGACTGAGTCAGTGAGCTAGTTCCTTTCCATGACAGTTCCTTTCCAAGAATAGGAATAAGTCGGGGGGGGGGGGGCGAAAACGTCGTTTGCACGTTTAATTTTGTTTAAAACCCCTGTCTGCGTACGACGCACAAGTGTCATCCTCATCTGCAGTCGGCGCTTACAGCAGTGTATATTATAAGTGCTAAAATTGCCTGCTGCTGCAGCTGCTGCCGCTCAGATTTTTTTCTCGTTGCTTAGCTCGAGGCGTCCCTGCTTCTGTGCTGAAACTGAGAGCGCCCCGGAGTTGCACCGGAACATTCGATTTCGACTACTACCACTGTTTGCCTATGCCGTAGTTGATCGGCCATCCAGATCGGCCAGGCGACGGAACGGAGCTGATCCTGATGACGAGTAGAAGTTGAGTCCTACTCAGAGATGAAGTATCTGAACCAGCAGCTCTTGTTGACAAGAGCTGAACGGAATGAAGTAAACGAGACGAGAGGCGAAACGGCCAGGAGAAGAAGATCAAACCTGCCCCTGCGCACGTTCAGCATTGCTGCTACTCGACGGACGACAGCATTGCACTGCAACGTATAACGATGCTATCTATCTGTTTGTGTAGCTTTTATACTATTATAATACCTGACGGGTTGGCTGACTACTTCAGTGCAGCAGCAGCAGCTCAACAGCTAGTGGAGGAGGGCTACTTTCGCTGCCAAACTGAGGGCTCTTCTGGACGGATAGGCGGCTGGGGTGGTTGGGGTGTGCATAAGCTCGAAAAATGTGCATGTGTTTATATGTTCGCTTATATGTATGATTAAAGTCGCCTCTTACCAGCCGAAGACATATGACAGTGAGAGATGGAGATATATATATATATATATATATATGTATATATATATATATATATATATATATATATATATGTATATATATATATATATATATATATGTATATATATATGTATATATATATATATATATATATATATATATATATATATATATATATATATATATATATATATATATATATATATGTATATATATATATATATATATATATATGCGTGTGCATGTAGTTGAAATGCATGCTATACCTCCAGCATGTACGACTCTTTGTACATCTGTATTTGTTTGTGTACTGCGTGTGCATGTCGTAGGCGCGTGTGTGTGCACACCTACCCGAGAGTGCCCGAGGACTTTGTGTTTGCGACAAGGAGACGACAGGAGACTTTGTACAATTGCGTCGTTGGTTGGATTGCCGCTACGCCCGACCAGTAGTAGCAGTAACGGTAGTAACCATAGTCGTTGTTGTCGTCGTAGTAGTGATAGTAATAGTAGTTGTAGTAGTCCAGAGGAGAACAAGAAGACAGAGGAGGAGGAACACACGACGACTGAGACTCGGCGGTTCGGGGGTTCGGCGGTGGAATTGGGAGTTAAGGGGGGGGGGGCGGTAAACGACAAACCACTGCAGCCGTGGCGGCGGAGGCGGCGGCATCGGGGCCCTTTGGGAATGAGGAAAGCCGCCAGCAGGATTGCTCGGACAGCAGAGGAAATGGGGAAGGCGGGGGGAGGGGCAAGCCAGCGGCGGGAGTAGCGCAGTGTTCGAAGTCGTTACATTTCAAGCAGGGAAAGGTTGCCACAGACGGACAGATAGATACGCAGACAGACACACAGATGGACAGGAAGGCAAGGCTTCGACAAGGCCCAAAGTCGAAGGAACAGAAAAGCCAACCAAGAAAGAACTGGATGACAGGGCAAGAGAAGGAGAAAGATAAAGATATCAAGAGAGAGAGGGGTTAGAGAGAGAGAGATAGATAGATAGATAGAGCTAGAAAGGAATGAGAAAGACATGCTTGTCAACTGCCGCCACAGCCGAGGACAGCTGACAGAGAGTTGGATTGGCACACAGAGACACAAAGGCCGTCCGCAGCAATAGTGAGCCGCCGTGCCGCCAATCGAAGACATGTCTACTACCATTCTACTACTACTTCCACGACTACTTCTACAAACAACAACAAGAACAACAACAACAACAGCAACAACAACAACAACAACAACTACTACTACAACTACTTCTACAGCCCCCTAGCTAGCCGCGAGCAACGAGAAGGAAAGTATTGGCGCAATGTGCTTGCGGGACAGCAAGGTGCGTGCCTATTTGTATTTGTGTGTGCGTATGTGGGGGCGGGGCCGTCGTGTTTGTGCACGACATGTTCAGGATCAGGACCACGACGGGCGCGCGACAAGACGAACAGTCGAACAGGGGTGCAATCGGACATGAACAAGCTCAACAACACCCAAGAGCAGCAACAACAACATCAACAACAACAGCGACAACAAAACAACAGCAAGAACGAGGCCGGCGACGGCGACGAAAACAACAATAAGCACACGACGACGCCGACGTCTCCCTGAAAAGGTGGAAAAAGAGTTGAGATGTTGGAAAGTTGTACAAGTACACGAGAACCGACAGATATAGTGGGCGTGCGGCCGAAGGGAGGTGGCTTGGACATGGAGAAAAGTAAAGCATGAGACGAGAAAGCATGGGAAGGAGAGAGGAGAAGAAGAGGAATAGGAGGAAGAACAACAACAACAAGACGAAGACATCGAAATTGACTAAAAACGAATGAAAACAACACGAACCAACCCAGTGTCGATAGTATAAGCAAATAGGAGCCTCTAGCCCCTGGTAGAAATCATTCGAAGATTGTGTAGTTCTGCACAGCAGCAAGACGTCAAAGGCAGGCCGTGTTGTTTCGTCGTGTGTTTTGATGCAGTGTTGAAAGAAACAACAGCAACAACAACAGTTGCAGCAGCAGCAACAACAACAACAACAACAAGAACAACAACAGTTGCAACAACAACAACTATAACAATACACCCTGCCAGTGACATTCAATACACACTCAGTCGCAAAAACGCGAATGATACTTTGAAAACAAACTAGAAACGATTGGACCACGCATCGCACCGAATCAGTGATGCACACAAAATACGTTGAGTGAGACAATAGAGAAACGTCGGATTGTTGAATTTATTTCTTGAATCCAAACTTAACAAAAGAAAATTTCTTTGTTGAACCCTCTCTTTATACTAGTTTTGCCTTGGTTTGCCTGCTAACTTTGAGTCTAGTATCTAACAGTCATCACACGAACTCTCGAATGTGAGAAGAAGGTCAAGCGTAGTAGGTTTGTTTGACACAAATGCACGCAACGAATTAACATTAGAATGCTTACGCTAAGTAGGCACGCGATCTTTAACTGAATAGGCTCGCCAACTTGCCAACAAACGCCAATAGTCTGCTGCGTGTGTGTATGTGCAATACGTCGTGTGTATACCTGTATGTAAAATATTTTTTGTATATCCATCTCGATTTTTTGTTGTTTCTTCACTCGAACGTTAGAAGCGAAGTAAGCTATATTCTAGAAGCGTATGCCTCCTGATGAGTGCACTTATATGTAAATACTACTCATAGTAATGCTAATAATAATGGTGTTTTTATTTTTCACTAGTAAGGGTCGTCTTGGTATCGAAGCCACGACTTATTGCAGCAAGGTTATAGGCTGCCTTCTGCCAGCATGATATATATATATTATATACTTACGTGTGTATTTAATAATTTTTTTAATTCAATTATTTATATATTTATTTCACTCAGATTGAGTCTAATATACAGTTCAAAGACGTTTCTTCATAATACTCTATCTTCTTCACACATATATATATATATATATATATATATATATATATATGTATATATATATATATATATAGTTATTTGACAAATCGCATTGATGGGCACTAACTTACTAACTGTTATTGCTGTTTTTTCTTGTTTTGTTTGTTTTCATGCATCACGCTTTCCTGTCTCTCTGCCTTTGTCGGACCAACGTGGTCAACCAACCAACCAACCAACGGGCTGTATGTACGCGCGCGTCTCTATGTGTGGACCTGCGACGCTGCTGTTGTTGTTGTTGCTATTTTTATTGCTATTGTTGTTGCTGCTGTTGCTGTTGTTGTTGCCGTCGCTGCTGTTATTCGTTCGTTCGTTCGTCGTGCTGTTCGGTGTGGATTCTTGGATGCGGCGGATGGACAAAAGGAGTCACCCCGACGACGACCGTAGCCGAGTTGCTGTCCACACTGGCGCCTCTGCAGATGCTCTCATCGCCAGCTGCCGCTCCGACACCACCTGGCGATCCGTCGTCGCTTCTCGTTGACAGCGGAGCCATTCTCGGTGCAGGCGGCGGAGGCGGCGGAGGTCACGTTAACCGGGACGACGGAGGCGGCCATTCTGCATTCCGACGCAATGACTGCCTGGTGCTTCGGCGAGGCGGCATGGAGCACATTCTCAGCCCGTCCGATCGACCGCTACGCCTTCTCGCACACTCGGGAGGACACCTCATCTATCGGTGAGTGACCCACCTCATATATACTTGTATATATATATACATTTGTATATATATGTTTGTATATATATATATAGTGTTACGGGTAGCTTATTAAACTCGACTGGATTACTGTAATGGGATTACACACATATATATATATATATATATATATATATATATATACAGTGCAACCAGGATGGCTCAATAATGTAGGATTACTGTAATAAGATTACTGTATTTTCATCGTCGAGCTTCGCCATTTATATATATATATATATATATATATACATATTTATATATATATATATATATATATATATATATATATACATATTTATATATACATATTTATATATATATATATATATATATATATACATATTTATATATACATATTTATATATATATATATATATATATATATATATATATCTTAGGTCTGGATATACAGCCAGTTGCGCACGACAAAGATTCTCATATGTGATGCTCTTAACTTCAATCTTCAACGTAGCTCCTTCCGAGCGTACTTTCAAAGACCATAAAATCGAACGCTGCTTGATGGATTTCAGATCTCGGGGGGGATCAGGGGGATTATGCCGCTGTCGGCCTGAAATGGCTGTAGTGTCCTCTAACTAAAGCAGAATTTTAACACAGCGTCGCCATCTCTGGCGTTGGCCCTGCAACAATGCCACGAACGTACAAAAATGTGTGTATTTCTTATGAAGATATAATTTGTCGTCTAAATCGAACCTCGAACACACTAAGTGGGCACAACATGTTCGGTTTACCTGTTGTTGCAATACACAAAAATAAAGAGGAAGATTTGTGACATAAGATGTATGCTGCGTACGTATGCTTAAACCTAACTAGGTAATTTTAGTTTCGTGTAGATTGTCTTTTTTCTACTGTTCATGGTATACTTTATTTTATCATTGTTGTTGTTGTCGCTGTTGTTGTTGTTGCTATTTGAAAGGTTTGCTTGGTTATAGTATTGGTATACGTTATCTGTTTTTGCTACAATGCAATCGTACTGTTACTGTTGTTACTTCTATTTCAAACTATTGTGCCGCTGTCCATAATTTGCTCTTTGTTTTCGCTGCTGCCAGCTTTCGTCAGCAGCTATATGCTATTGTTGTTTGTGTATCGAACGAAGCAAAGGCCGTAGTAGTAATATGAACCCTGAAAACGAAAGCTTTGCGTTTGCATGCCACACAAGCGCATAACCTTCTTGAATCCACAATCGTGAATCGTAGACTACTTCTGCTCTCTCGGCTGTTGATCATTCATTCATTCATCTCCCTGACGGAGGCGGCACGTTGTGTATTGGAATGCGTACGGACGCGCCGCGTAGCAAGTAGGTAGTTTGAACGTCGTCGCGCCGAGTTTGATCGAATCGGGCGTCGGCTGCGCGCCGGTATCGCTACTGTTGCTTCTGTGGCTGCTGTAAGGTGCTGCGAGCTGAGAACCCCTCAAATGGTCGTCCCTGGCCCTCGCGACGAAAGAAAACCAGCCGATGAGGAAACCCCTCACCGCCCCCTCCCCCCCCCCCCCGTTATTCTGAAGTGATAGAAAGACAGCGAGACGAGAAAGACCACCTCCTAGCGAGACAAGGAAAGACCACCTCCTCCTACCTAGATAGAGGGAAAATTGAGTGCAACTAGAATAACTTCGAAACGGAAGGAAGCGTTTCCCTCAGCTACGGGCACTGCGGCTATACGTAGGAACGTGCGTACATAGCAACGTCGATCAGTCTTAGTAACACTCTGGGCAGCCGCCGCCTCCGCCGAAACTCGTCTTTCTTTGTCACGGAAGCCCTGCTTCGTTCCGCCTGGCCCGCCGGCGTCGACGGGCGTTACTCTCGCTTGTGGTGTGGTATCGAGCGGCGGCAATTGCTCTGCGCTTGAAAAGAATTTGCGGTGGCTCTGAGTTGCCAGTCTAAATCACGACCCAGGACAAGCAAGCGACCGAGAGAGAGAGAAATCGAGAGGGTAAAGTAAAATACAACAAGACGGAGAAAAAAACGGGACACCGTTGAACACCGCGGCTAAAGCGAACAACTGCGTTTCTGAGCGGGCCCATCGTGCCTCCATCGTCCCTCATGCGATGATTATTGATTCGTCGTAACGATGGATTGAATCGGGTAGGGCACCGTCAACTCAACACGCACGCTGCGTGCTGCTTGCACGCGCGATACGTGTGTTGATCCCGCACGCCGCGCAATCCTCCGGTGGTCGTTGAAGGAGATATAGGTGGCCGAGAAGAGAAAAAGTGAATGCTGAATGTTTTACTAGGTCTGCTGAGGCGAATGCTAGACGTTTAGTGGTCGTCCTGGAAAGGTCGTCCCCGGTCGGGAATCAAGCAGGATCAAGGTCGGCGATTAACGGTGGTGGTACGATGCCCGTCTGTTTGGCCGGCCTGTCGTCAAAGGCGCTGCATAATGGCTGTGTGTGTGGTGTAAAAAGTGGGCGGATCCTCTTCTGTTCTTCACGCTGCTAATACTGTCGTCCCTAGTAGTCTATGTGTTTGATTAAAACGTTGCTGATTATTAACTTGCTGAGATACTTACGCAAATGTATGAGAGAAAAAACCAGAAGCGTTCTACAAGGCGCCGGCAATTCTCACCCGCTTCTCCGGCCACGGAAACAACCACAAACTCTGCCACCGGAATGGGTTCTAAACCCTTGCGATGAGTGTTGCTGTACATTTTGCGACCTCA
This sequence comes from Dermanyssus gallinae, assembly GCA_003439945.1. Taxonomy (NCBI): domain Eukaryota; kingdom Metazoa; phylum Arthropoda; class Arachnida; order Mesostigmata; family Dermanyssidae; genus Dermanyssus; species Dermanyssus gallinae. The sequence goes on along the minus strand of QVRM01006864.1, from coordinate 265,611 downwards.
TTTGCACCAGCTATCATCATGAGACATGTGGATCAGCGCCATTTATTTTAGTGCCGGGCCAGTGGCAAGTCCTGGATAAATGCATATACAACATATTCTATGTATGTTCAAGATGATCGAACACGAACGCCGTTTTCGAGACTGATTGTACCACATGTAATGTCTAATAATTCCGAAAGGTGAACCAGTAAAGTATTGTAATTGATATTTGCGTGTGTCCAGAGGCCAGCGTTTATATGCGAGTAGATGATAGTAATCTAGGGTCATAATTACGTGATGATATGATTGATATACAAGTGCTTAGCAGTAAATTAATTGCGAAGCGGTATGGTGTCAGGGCTCTCAAGACCGCACATTCAGTAGAAATCAATAACACATGTTCGTGAAGAATCCTTCGAATGCTACGAAATAGATAAACATTTCATGTACATACTGGTGAGTTGCGCTTATCTAAAGTACTCAAGAATAATTTGAGAGTTTTACTTAATTGTATTTTGTTCCTTCCAAAAAAGCTTCGAGTATTTGTAGAGGAAACGTGGTATATATATACGTATGCCAATAGCGAATTTAGAAAGTAGAGAGCTATTCTTTATTGCTTATTGCGTTTTCTACACGTCACGTTAAGCCTTTTTCTGAATCACCCCGCCAGCCGGAGACGTTTGTTCCAGACGTTTGAATAGGGCGGCACTACTAGCGAAATCGAATGCTCTTCATCGTTTAGGCGGAGGTTGGCCGTCTCTCCTCTGTCCTCCGCTTATTTAGATTTGACAAGTGTGATAAGTGCACGCACGCTGACGACCCCCACTACTATTTCTATAGCAATGAGGACTACTACAACTGCTATAGCAACGAGGAGAAATTGCTTTCAAAGGTTCGACTTGTCGGTTAAAGTTCTTTCATTTATCGACCCCAGTCGTGGTTAGAGACTGGCCAAAGGCCGCTTGTCTGAGTCCGTCCTTGGAATGTATGGATCCATACATATGGGAGTATATGTATATATATATATATATATATATATATATATATATTTAGAGATGTGGCGTGCTTGCGTGCCATTTTTGATTCACGAGCTTCAGAAGTTGATTTCGTTTGGAGTTTGGGTGCGCCAACCGAACACCAGCGCCAGACAGACAGACAGATAGATCGAGCATGTGAAAACGGCAGGTGTTCAAGGGGCAATTATACCAGCGATGGACGAACGGCGATGAACGGGTCTAGTCTAGCTCTATGATAATTCTCCAGTTAGCAATTGGAGGGGGCAACGACTGGTTGAAACTGTCGTATCCGGTGCCCGAATCTGTCGCGACCAGGCCAGGTAGGAATTATGGCCTAGCAGCCAGCCTCGAGTCCAGAGTAAGAGCCAAGAGCCCGCCGTGTGGAGGAGGTGAAAATATGGGGTGGGGTTGGTCGACATGGGTCGACGACGAATCGCTGTGCGGCTTCACGGCGGGCGATAAACGCCTCTAAGCCAGTCTATCCACGCGAAGGTTGAATGTCGACAAAATGAATGGGGCCGTCATAGTAGTAGTAGTGGTGGTCGTGGTAGAGGAGGTAGTAGTAGTAGTAGTAATAGTTATAGTAGTCTAGCAGACGAAGGGGACTGCCCCGCTCGACATTACGGCCCAGCTTGGCTAAAAACGCCGTGGCGGCAACACCAGCAGCGGCGCGAGCGGTCATTGGAGCCGCCTCAAATTTACGGGACCAGGGGCCACTCATACGTTTTCCAGCCAGTTGGGCACAATCCTGGCGCACCGCTTGTCCTTCCCATTTGTATGTGTGGACATGTCCCTATGGGATACATTGAAGCAGTAGCAGCGGCACCAGCCACTGCTCATGGAGAGTGTGTGAGTTAGTTATATGTGTGTTCCTGTTGTATCTTGGCGGCAACTAGAGAAAGTCCTGCAGGTTCTGCACGACTCGACGAAGACGCGACAGCGACAGCGACAGCATCAAGCAGCAACGAGATTCATAGCCAAAGCTAACGAGCCATGTATTTGTCGCCGGCCGATTGCTGCCTCAAGATGGCTACTTTTTTCTATGCTTAGTCAAAGAGGAAGAAAAACAAATCGAGAAGTCTTCGACCCCTCCCCCCCCCCACTATCCGGAACAGCCAAGAGAAAAAGACGGCCGTTACATGCCGCTACTGACTACGAAATTTACTACTACTACTACTACTACTACTACTACTATTAGTAGTAGTCTGGTAATGCTGGTATTGCTGTTTTCGTCGAGCCCGGTGGCGTGGTGGCATGCGTCTGCGCCTCGCGACCGGAGTAGACACTAGATAGGTGCGCGGGCTTGAGCCCTATCGTTCCACATGTGTATTTATGGGGGTCCGTCTATGAAGCAATGCGAATAGCAGTCCTATGGACGTTAAATCTTGGCTGATGATCAGTCCCAAAGGATTTTTTTCCTGGTGTTGCTGTTACTACTGTTCTACCCTTATTGGTGCTACGGCGGGCGATTACTGTAACGATTTCGGCTACGAATCGATTGCCACTCGCTATGGCTATGGATGGTAGAGCTGGCGACGAGCGAAGTGCCTCAGAAGGAGGAACACGCAGAAATGGGGTGTTCTCCTTTTCGGCCAGTCGACACCGCTGGATTGCGTCGATGACCAACCGACCGACCGAACGCTCGAAGGTTGCTCTGTTCCGCAAGGCAGCGAATAAAACACCACCGATCGAATTCCAACCGAGCCTTGTGTCGACCGCTCGAATCGTAGATTTTTCGGCCCGCCTAATGGCTTCGAGCTACGTAGCTTGCCTTCGCTAGCTTCGTGCGGCCTCGAAGTCGCAGCACTTGGCGGCCACTTGGCGTATTCATAATTAATAATTACTAAGAACTTTGTCGCAGTAGCACTTCCCTTAATGCAGCACTTACAGTTACTGTGTCGGCAGGCTAACTACTTTGTCTTTCAACCCTATCTCTCAGTATATTCCTATTATTTCTGGTTCATTGTGAACTCAGCTAGCAGAGCTTGGTTTTTCTAAGTATTAGTGTTTGCACTTTCAAGATTAAATCCAATTACACAGGACGCTGTCTTGTGTGTTTTGCGTACGTCGTACGGACACTTTCAAGCGGCGGTAATTTCACTTCGTATTTGCAATTGTTTATTGGCAGCAGTTTTCATTGTCAATGGTCATTCTAATTGCATTTGTTGTTGTTATAGGTGTTCTTGTTGGTGCTGGTATTGTGACCGATGTTCTTTTTGCCTTGCCTCGTCGGCGTTTATGTTGTTATTTATCTGTCGTATTGGAGTTGCGTCTCCTCTTTTGAACAGGCATTATTAGTATCATCCCTGGTCAGTGCGTTCGTGTATGTGTGCGGGTGGGTGGTGGATCCTCCTCTCTTGATCAAAGCCATCCTTCTGCACTCTGCCGCGTTCGGACATTTGTTGTTCAACAAACGTCCGACGAGCTGCGAACCTGCGTTTAGGTCGTCGCTGGGCGTGCTTAATTGAGTGGGTCAGCAGCGTCCACTATTGTGAGAGGAGCCAGGTATGCATGTTCTGATACCGGCTCTCAATAGCTGTTACAAGCAAGGCTCATCAACTCAAGTGAACTACTACTACGCGACTTCTGTCCGTGCCCCGAGATATCTGAACGAGAAGCCGGAGCATTTATAAAAATGCACATATGCGTATATATATATATATATATATATATATATATATATATATATATATATATTTACATACAGAACATCGCGTTCGTGCTGGCACGGTGGTATGATGAGAGCCACCGAGTTGCCGACCGGTCGTCGAACGGAGTCTGAGAATGACAAGAACTTTGACCACTGTAACACGTTCGAAGCTCCACGCGTAGTTCTCTTTCCCCTTCCCACTCGACGGTAGCTGAACTAGCGCTGCGCTATGAAATGGCGGAACTGCACGTACGGACGTGCTCATAGAGAGGGCGTCCGCTTATTTAGAGCTGATGCTTATATATATATATATATATATATATATATATATGCATATATAGGCGTTTATGCGGAAACAATGGCGCATGTCTTGGTCACATCACAGAGGACCAGCTAGTAGCTCAACGCTAATTTTGGGGCAAAAATCAACGTGCAGATTTCAAGCCGACCAAGAAACTTTTGGAGCGTTGGGAAAAAAGAACTCGATTTATCCGCTGAGCCATATTCGCCTTAGCGGAAGCGAACGAGAGGATGCAGTATAGTAGCACTCTAAAATATTTATATATATATATTTATATATGCATATATATATATATATATATATATATATATATATATATATATATGCATATATATATATATATATATATATATATATATATATATATATGCATATATATATATATATATATATATATATATACGTCTTAGATCTCGCAATACATGACGATGGTCTGTGAGAAACCTTGAATTGGGCCAATGCTGACGCCTATCACTTTGGTGAAGGTGATGGTGGTGGTATTGGGCTTGGTCTGTTCACCTGTCTACTCGGACGTCCGCCCGTTCGCCCGCCTGTATATGTAGTCTTCTGCTGGCAACTGGACATCACAAGTCTCCCCCCTAGCGGCCGCCGTTCGTGGCTCACATTTGAAGATGCCTTCTACCTACGAAAACGAAAGATCATGTGAACGACTCATGTCACTACGGGCATCCACGGGGGAAGTGGGGGGGGGGCTGTGGCAGCAGTTTCCACTCTTGTTGCCGTTGTTGTTGTTCTTGTTGTTGTTGTTGTTGTTGTTGTTGTTGTTGTCAGTAATATACTATTGCGGTTATTGTTATTGTTGCCTTTACGGCAGCTCCTGCTGCTGGTTCTGCTGCTGTTGTTGTTGTTTGGCTCGAACGGCGGCGACGCACTTTCTGCACTCGAAGTTGTGGTCTTCTTCGTTGCCAGTAGATAGATAGAATGGCGACGGTGACCTGTAGCACCAACTAGAACAACAACAACAACAAAGACTACAACAGCAGCAAGGTCGACGAGCAGTAACAATACTGACGAAACGAGTGGAAATTGCGATGACAATACGTAGCCAACGAAAAACATGGCGGTGGCCATGTTGTGCTCGTGGGTGAGAGACGAAGATATTTGATGTATTGATCCCATTATTACGATTACTAACTACTGCTAATACTACTATTACCGATATGTATTATATTATGCCGGTTTTGTTTACAAGCATGATCATTTTTGCTAGTACAACTGTACAAACGTTCGAGAATGGGACAAGTAACAACAATATTAACAATATTTACAGCATCCATACTAACACCAGCAGCAGCAGCAACAACAACAACACTAGCGTCAACGGTTGCTACGTTAATGCAATTCTGCGCCTCGTAACTGGAGGACTGGACACATACGTCCGCGGGTTCGAGCCCCACCGTTGCACATTTGTATTTGTGGGGGTCCGTCTATGAAATAGTGCGAAAAGCAGTCCCGTGGACGTTAAATCTTGGCTCAGAGTCAGCCCGAAAACTTTACGCTAGTGCAAACATAGAGAACTTTGTGTCTCATTCGTACTGCTGTCATGTGTGCGTGCCTGTTATGTCTGAAGTAGTAGTAGTAGTAGTAGTCAAGTGCTACTTGAGCGAAGGTTGAAGCGTATGAAGCGTTTACTGAGGCGGACATTTCTGCATTGAATAACGTATGTTGAACGCATTCAGATTTGATTGGTCAGTGAATCGTAAACCAGCGACTCCGAAGAGTCCGAAGGGCCTCTGTGCCCTTCTAAGCTTCTCTGGCCATTCACTGGTAATGCCGCCGTGATCGCCGCTTATGTCGTCTCGATAACCCACCACTTCGGTTTTATCGTCCCACCATTGACGTCCTCAGACCTTCTCGCCCTTGCGCTCGCCACAGTGAACTGTGTTGCAACAACAAAGAGCATGCTTCCCGCGAATGGCCGGCGCCATTTTGTAAACGAGCTCAGTCTCCTTCGCTTTGCACACTACTGTCACTCTTCGAGGCGTGCCTAAAAAGCTAAGATTGCTTGAACAGCTTAATTGGAAATTCTTTGTTTGCATACATGTATTCGTTCGTACCGTATGTTTGTATGCATGTTCGAAATCGGTAAAAAGCATTTGATTTATCTTTTTCTTGCCCCCCCCCCCCGTCATTCTCTGGCCATTGAACCACCATTGAATGCTAGGGAAGTTTAAATACCTCAAATCGAAATTGGTCGAGATGGTTTTAAAAGCTGGACACCTTAAAGCTGAGCAAGGTAAAAACAGCTGTTTTCTGTGCCTCATGGATTCAAATCGGGTATAGTTAATTGACTGTATAGTTTGCACTTTAGTTGAGGGAGATCCCGAAGTCGACTATAACGGATTATGACTAAAGAAATGTGTGTCTAACTGATTATATAAAGTGCAAAGCAGTAAACATATTTTATAGGGCGGGACGCCTGGTTTCCTCGCATATAGGCTAGGTAGGTATTTACTTTGTGTGGAGCACTGAGCATGTGGGTGGCACAACAAGTGTACTATTTATACACGTCCTTGAAGGGTCATAGCGCAAATGTGGAGCAATAATATTAAAGCGGCAGCTGGACTAACGGCATCACAGATTACTTAGAGGTCTCTCTGTAGTTCTCCTCTAAAGTTATTTGAGTTGTACCTTGTATTTTGTTATTATCCAACCAAGTTGTTTATTGTAATAATAATAATAATAATAATAATGCTTATCATTATTATGAATACCGCAAGGGGTTCCAAGGCACCTCGCTAGCACGTAATCTGCAAGCCTGGTAGGCGGGGTATTACTGAAGGCTGTCACCAGCGACGGCCGGAGCAAAAGGGAAAACGCAGCATTTAACAGCAAACGTTGTGTAATCATTTGTGTGTGCCTATGGTGTCTGGAACCAGTGGTGTCTTCCACACGGTCACAGCTAGCTCACAATCGCTTGAGCGTTAAACGCAAATAATAATAATAATAATAATAATAAAAATAGTAATCGTATAAATATTGCAGTTATAAAGGCAATTCTTTTTATTACCACCACAACTGATGTATATAGATATTGTGTGTGTGTGTGTGTGTGCGCGCAAACGCTTACGCACTTAGGTGGGGCCATGCACGCTGCGTGCGATGATCCCACGCTCCACCGGCCGGTCGCTTCCCAGCTCGCGGGTTATAAACGCGTAAATTGTCATTAGCGACGTCTTTGGGCGGAAATCGGCTGTCACGGCACCGTCGACGTCGCCGCCCTTGGTTAGGTCTCCGTCCGTCGTATCGTCTTCGCCCTCATAGCCATTGTTGTTGTTGCTGCTGCTGCTGCTGCTGTTGCTGTTGTTGTTGTTGTTGTCGTCGTCATCGCCCTCATAGCCATTGTTGTTGTTGTTGTTACTGTTGTTGTTACCGTTGTTGTTATTGTTACTGTTGCTGTTGTTGTAGTAGCAGTGGTGACGTGGGCAGCGAGAGGACGGAGAGAGGGGGCCGTCAAAGCGTCTGCGGTCGTGCGGTACGAGGACCCCCGAGAGAGAGAGAGAGAGCCCACAGGAGAGAGACGGAGGTCGGCGAACGACGATGACGACGACGACGACAACGACGACGACAACGGAAAGACCACCCCCGTCATGTCGTCCGTCGTCAAGGAGGGGCGGCCCGATGCGGCCGTCACGAAGGCGCAGCGTCGTCGTTGTCGTTGTTGTTGTCGTCGTCGCCGTCGCCGCCGTGTCAGACCGCTGCTTCCTGACTGGGCAGCGACGACGACAACAACAGCCGCAGCAGCAGCATCAGCACAAGCACCGCCACAACCACTACCACCACCACTACCACTGGGGCAGGTTTAGCTGTGGGGTGCGAAAGGCTACACCCTCTGTACATCCCTCTGTTCTACCTCTGCACAATGCTGATGCTGCACAGACCATCTTGGGCTCGTAGGTCTCTTCTCTCGTCTTGGTAGGTCTAGGTGCCGCTCAGCTGGCTAGTGGGTTAGGGCGGAGACTACGACGACGACGATGATGATGATGGTGTCGGTGATGGTGGTATTGTTGTTGTTGTTGTTGTTGTTGTTAATGTTGTTGTTGTTGTTGTTGTTGCTGTTGTTGTTGTCGTCCTCGTCGTTGCCGTCGTCAGTGCACGCGATCGTTGCAGTCGCAGTCGAAGCACAAGTAGTGGTAGAAGTGCACGCAAAGCTCAACTGTCAAGTTTCCTTTTGCTTGGTTTTTTTTCCGCCTTTTTCTTCTTCGCCTTTTTGTCTTCTTTCTCGCCGTCCTCTCTTCGTTCAGCCGCTCTTCTTCCTGCACCGTTCTTCGTTCAACGAAACGAACTGCCAGGGTCACTGGCAGCGTCTTGAATTGCAGGACGCCCCTCAGCGCCCCTGGGGTCGGTCGGGCCGCTCGTTGCCGTCGTTGCAATAATGGTGCGGCGCAGATATTTCCATATGGACAGCCGTGGCGGAAAGGCGGGATGGGGGGCGTGCGGAGTGGTAGACGTGCTGGGGGTGGTGGTGATGGTAGTAACGCCGCTGCAGTTCGCCAGCTCGTGTTCTCGCTTGTATCCCGCCTATTTCCCCGTCCACCGGTGTATATATATGACCTGGCAGCAGTAGTCGTCGTTGTCGTTGTTGGTGTTGTTGTCGTCGGCGGCGGCGTAGGGGTCTATTCGGTATACATAGACACGCTTTAGACGCCGCCAGGTGACACGTGGGATAGAGCACGCCGAACTGCTCCGAGTCTCCATTTCTACCTCTCTGTCTCACTCGTTTGCTCCTACTCTAGTAGTTCTCTCGTCCGCTTGTCCCTCGCTTATCTTGCTCCCGTCCTCCGTCGAAGAGCTTAGCTGGGACACCGTCCCTACTAGGATACTACCGGCAGTCAACAATCTCCTTAGTTTCCCTATTCTTCTGCGCTAGCGAAACCTAAGGCGGTGGCGGCGGCGGGTGGGTGAATGGTTCGGGACGGTGACCCAGCAGATACTCAGAGCCCCGGTATGTCGTGCGCTTTTTGTAGTTTTCCTCTGTAGCTGTTTCTCACACCCGCGCCGGCCTCCGTTCGGCGCCAGGCGCTCTAAGTGCTGGCCGGGAACTGCTCGTCATCCCCAATATTTCACATCTATCGAAGCAGTCTCTATATATCGAATTCCACAGAGCTGGTTAGTTATGCAAAATCAGGTCAACGATTTCTTTCACTGGAAGAAGGTTTTGTCTTGGCATCGTCTACCTTAATAAATGTTTTCACATGCATGAATGTGTGTGTGTAACATATCCATATTTTATTAATAAAGAAAAATAAATCGTGTTATATATATATATATATATATATATATATAATGGAAGCTACATACGGTGGAGGGGTTACGACCATATTGTAATGCTGCCTAAGTTGGCATGTTTCTACTATTGATTACGACATTTTGTGCTTACTTAGTTATCTAAAAAATTACAACAACATACACTAATATTATTGCTAAAAAAATGCCAACCGAATGTATTCACCCAAAACATTCTAGTTCTTGTTTCTTCTTTACAATTCTAGTGCTTATGTTACTATTACTACACACAACATAGTTAGCAAATCTAGTTGGTAATTTAAAGTCATTTAGCGCTGTTGTATACTACTGAGATAGTATACCCATACTTTTCTTTACATGAACACATCACGCATAAATCGTTTTTATTGGCTTTGCGAGCGTATGTTGTGCTATAAGCAAGGCCAGATCCCCAAGCTCAGTCTGCTAAGGCCAACAGTTCAATAAGGTTGGAGTCTTTTGAGCTTGCTGTGGTGGTCTTATGTATGAGTCTGCTATTTTGCTTGTTATATGTATGGAAGCTCGACTAGGGCAGACCACACTAAATACAGGATTACTGGGGGGCCAAGACAAATCGCTGGAAGCTCCCGGTACGTCGTTATCTCGTATATGCGTCTGTACGTAATAGAATGCGAGTGTGTGCATACTCTCATAAATCAGCGTATCAAAGCGGCAATACGCGATGATTATAGCTGTATTCACATATATGGTCCCGACATGGACTTTTTATATCTTGACTGCCTATCTTTGCGAAACTAACCCACGGAACAAGATATATGCGATGTGTATCTCTATATATATATGCATATAAAGATTACCTCGTACATATAAATATATACGTATGTGCAAGGTGTACCGGCAAGGTGTACCTATATATATATATATATATATGGACTCTGTAGTCGTTGGTGGCCGATAGGACGCTACGTCAGTAGGCGATGTTCTAATGTAGGCGGGGACGCGCCTGTGTGTTGTGTGTACTTCGCTGTTCAGCTACTCGTGTTCGGGCTTCTTTATGCGACTACCCCGAGAGAGAGAGAGAGAGAGAGAGAGAGAGAGAGGGGAGAGAGAGAGAGAGAGAAAGGAGCTCTACTGATCTCCTCTTGTAGTAGTAATGGTAACAACCGACTTAGAGGAGGCGGGGTCTAGTGGCGGGGCTGATCGTAACCGACGAGTTGTTCCGACGTAGTTGGTGAAAGTCTCCAATGTGTTTTCAACAGCGAGCGCGTCCGCTGCGTCTTCTGCTGCTGCTACTGCTGTTGCTGTTGAAGTTGAAGGAATGCCGCCGTCGTTTACTCCTTTGTTCGGCGGCGCACACCGGTGTATCTGCAACATCTGCAACAACTGGAAAACAAGTCAAACTGGAGCATGACAAACGCTCAGTTGCCGAATCGAAGACTCCGAAAGGCCGAAAGGAAAGCAGGCTGCTCTCTCACGACAGACAACTATTTGGCCAGACTAAACAGGACCTTCTACAAACAAGGCCCAACAAGGCCACCGACAAACGACGACGCATCTCTGGTGGTTCGGAGCCGAACAAGCAAGCCCTTCAGTTCATACCCTCACCAGGTTTAACAACAGCCCAACAATCGCATGCTCGCTTGAGTTGTTTCGAGAAAGAAAGGAAGAAAGCTTTGCAAGTGGCAATTGTTGTTGTTGTTGTTGTTGCTGTTGGTGTTGTTGTTATTGGTGTTGTTGTTGTTGTTATTTTTGTTAACAACAGTAACAGCCAGCAGGAACAAGAGCAACAATAATAAAAACAATAACCACAATATCTACGACTACCACCACCAGCTATGCTGTTGTGTCATGCAACAGATGAGACGGCGACAAAAGAAGCGCGGGGGGTTGTTGTTGTGGCTAGACACATGACATGGACGACAACAACGACAAGAGCCGCGCCAACAATCAAAACAGATACAACAGCAATAGCACCAATAGCAACAACAACAGCAAGAAAAGCAAACACAACAACATCGTCGAGAACCACCACCACTACCGGCCGAGCATGCCTGAGTAAGCACGGACGCGAACCGCTCAGAAGCGGTTGCGGCTGTCGCAGCGACATGGTAACTAAGGCACAGGGGGCTGGTGATGCAATCGTTAGATGATGTTTACTGACTGTTGCTCTTGTGCCAGGTCAAGCCCTCTCGCTGCTTTGGCCGCACGATTATTGCTTGTGACAGCGAAGTCGGGCCCTTTGTGGAGGCGGCGGTGGTGGTGGTGGTGGGGATGGCGGCTATGGTACCCGTCATAGTTCCCATCTTCGTGCCATGCCGAAGGCCAGGCAGGCCAAAGGCCACCGATCGCCGGGGCAGGTTCTATTGTTGTGTGAACGTGCGGCAGACTGTGTGGCACCGAACAAGGGAGGAGGTTCCTACTTTTGCTCTACTACTACTAACTCTACTACTACTACTACTACGGCTTCAGTAAGCGCAGCAGACAGCGGCAACAGGAGGAGTTCGGGGGATTCCAGGAGGCAATCGGGAGATCCCGGGAGGCATTCGGGGGGTCCTGGGGGGCATTCGGGGATCCCGGGAGGCATTCGAGGGGGTCCTGGGAGGCATTCAGGGGATCTGGAGAGGCGTTCGGGGGTGAGATTTGGGAAGGTGGTGGCCACTGTCTGTCTGCCTGTCTGTCTGTCCGTCGTTGAGTCGGTCAGCCGTGCCGAGGTGTTTGTTGTACTGCGGCAGTCACCGGCAGAAGAGCACCGGCTGACCTGTTTCTTTCGTACTCGTTGTCATTGCCACTACGGTCTTTGGCGAGACGTCGCTCTCTCCCCCGTACGTATTCTACTACTGTTGTTGCTTGCGTGCGTGCGTTTTCTTGGCGTTCGTATGCTGGTGCGGAACGCTGGCCGGGTCTCTCACCGGTTTCCCTGCGCACTCACTGGCCCGTTCGCTTCTTATTATCTGCTGCCGCTCTGTCGATGCTGCGACGAGAAATAGTAGTTGCGACGTCTAACCGAACTATTCTCACTACTTGTATTTCACTACGACCACAACGGCAACTGCTACTGTGGACAGTACGACGTACGACAACTTGGTTGCATGCTTTTTTTTAGCTTACTGTCTTGCCGGTGGTGGGCAAACACGAACAATGTATAGCTTGTACGGGAGCGTCAGCGGCTGCAGTCGCGCTGAATGGCGGTGGTTAAACGAGCGCGTAAGTATACGAAGACGTCTTGCTGACGCATACTGGCATACTGACGTAGCAGTAGTAGTAGTACCAGAAGTCGTGAAGTAAGTGGTAGTAAGTAAATGAGAGTAATGAGAGGCAAGTTCATCGCAGTACAGTGCTATCCCCAGGTGGACTCGATTGTGCAGGTGGTTCGATCCGACTCGAATGTAAGGACATTTTTATTGCGTTCAAGAACATTTCAGCAGTGTATAAGCAAACGTACTCGAAACAAGAAGGTGACACGCTTCGGTGACGCGCTTGCGTTCTATGTTTGATTAGTCCAAGGTGTCACTTCAAGATATCTTGTTGTTAAATGAGGCCCACATAAAAGTGCCCCATTTGCCAACAAAGCCGAAAAAGTTTCACCTGGAACAATTAGCGGGACGAACATTTTAGTGTCAAAAGCCATATGCGGCAATATTTTGAAGAAATAATTACCCAATATCTAGTGTCGGGGGAGGGGGGGGGGATCACACGCAGACACGCACGGAAGAGTCCGACCGTAGTTGACCCAAAAGGAAGTGCTACCCACAGTGCCTAATAGGGTTGTTGAAGATATACGGGTGGAGACAGGGCAGGGGAGTGACGGCGATTACTCTAAGTATTCTACTAGCGATGACTAGAATGCTGGTAATTCTGTTTTTATTGATGCACGCAGATACAAAGTGGCACGAAACACGACAGAACACAATTGGTCGGGGTGTACGAGCATATGAGTCAATGAGTCGCGAAAGGGCTTTAAGGTAAAGATAAACAATGGACTTGAAGGTAGTCCGAAAGCAGTCGAAACAACAATAGCTTATAATAGTCGCAACCTCAAAAGCATTAGCAGCGACTACAATAAAATCAAGGCGTTGAAAAAGAATTAGCTATGCGGGATGATGAGGCGCATATCAGTGAACGTTGAGTTTGGTTATCAGATGAGCGTAGCGAGCAGCAGCCATATTTGAATCAGAAGAGCAGCTTGGACCAGCCGTAATTACTCCCTGCTCTTCTTCCTTAGTGGTGTACTCGGTTTGGGCCGTTAAGCTAAGAAAGCAATCGATCAGACACTCTCTCACTCGTACTGCGATGAGGTGCGTTGATGGTCGCTTACGATCATCACCATTGCTTGCTTACTTGTAGATCCGGATCTGAATTTTCAGTTCAATCGCAAAATCTGATTGGAAATTCCACAGCCAGTACTAGAGCGAAATCAAGACGAGAGCTTCTGTTCAACCAATTCCCGACCGATGGCGAAAACTAGTGAGCTCTGAGAACGGTGTTGGCGGCCTACAAACAGCTGTGCCGTGGAATCAACATATTGCCTCACTGTTCGGTCTCCTTGCTTCGTCCCTAGCTAGCCATAGCTCACCGCTGAAAGCACAGCATTATCTCCTGCTGGCACTTATGCCGCCATTGGCGTGGCGACCCGCGTGGGTTAGGGTCTCTCATCCGGGAGAAAGGAAGCGCGAGCTCTATCAGGACACCTACCTGGACGGGTAGGTGTCCTGGAAGAGGTTGGTTGAACCGAACCGCAGCCAGGAGCACCACTAGAAGAATTGTGGCGCGAGGAACGAGGTGGGGGAATACGGGGAGGAAGAAGCGGGACGGTAGAAAAACGGAAGGGAAAGGAGGGGGTGCAGAAGAGGTGTCACCGCGGAGGCAGATGCGATACGCGCGAAACTGCTGACCTGATCACCTATAGCGCTACGATGGTTGGTCATGCGGGCTATTGGAGAGGCCATCGAGTTGGGAGGGAAGAGGGGAAGCTGCGAGAGAGGAAAAGATAAAAGACCCGAGAGTGTAAAGGAAGAAGCATGTCAACAACGTCATCGTCGGGCCAGTCGACCGTAAGCGCAGCGAGTACAGCCCCGCAGTTTGTTTAGAACATGGGTAAAGCGGGTATATTCATTCATTCGGGTCGTCGAGTCCGCACGGTCGGAGTCCATGGCCCCGAAGGGTCGGTAGAGACCTACTTGGCCGACTAAACAGGTCATGCCTTTTCTAAAAAAAATCGCCGTTTTGTTGTTGCTGCTGTTGTTGTTGTCGTCGCCGTCGCTTGCTAACGACCACGTCCGGCAGCCCAGGACAGCAGTGGCGGCCTAGGGACCGCCCAGCGGTATAGATCTATTTAAGGGTGAGTTTACTTTCATGCTGCTGCTCACCGAACACCACAGTGCCAACGAATAAATAATAATAATATTAATGGAACGATATCGAAAATGCGATTGCTTTCTTAGACTGCACCAGACCGGAGCTGCCGCACATGTACCGTTAGCGTACAATTTATACATCCTGTTTTGCGGAATTCAGCCGCGTATCCTTCGTTTGTAAAACAGTCAGATGGTACTACCAAAAGAGGGACTCGTTTTTAAATGACCGTTACTGCTGCTATCATGGCTACTACAGGCTAAGATGCCTGTAGATGATAGATCAATATAAACAGATAACACTTACGAGCTCCACGAGTGAATTGAAGACTTATTACTTACACGTTAGAATACTTACGAATTGCCCAAAAAAAGTGCCCAATTTCTTCCCCATCTCAACAAAACGTTGTCATTCCGGCTTGTCGCTCGCCATAGTCTCGCCTTGTGGACACTTCGCGTCTTTGTCTGGCGATCGCTTTCTAACTTGGACATTGCGGATGGCTGTAATACCCGTTCCGTGAATGAACTTGCAGTGTCTGCATTTGAACTTCGACTTCCTGTGGCCGCCGACCCGTCGTCCAGACTGGCTAGATCGGCTCTCGTTTTGTGCATATTTGCAATGCGTTTGTAGAATGGTATGCTAACGACGTTGAGCATTAGCTTTGCACTTGTTTGATGCGATAGATCGACTAAGTATCGTCTTCTGCTTGAGTGTCGCATACAATATGAGTCTTGTCGTATCGTCGTATCGTACGAAAGTGCAGCACCGTTTCAGCACCTAACCACAACCTTTCCTACCTGTCCGACACATGATGTACGTGACTATAGAACTGGTTAGTCAGACGGTCAGTCCTCAGTGTCAGTACTGAATCACTATTTAGATGCTGCCTGAACCTAGCAAATTATCAATATATAAATCAATGACCATGTTATTTTTGATGACTAATGCAAATGACCATGATGCTTTTCACCCACCTATTTCTCTCATTTATTGCCGCATTCTATGGAGACTAGAATACAAGTTTCTAAGGAGGTTGTATTTAATTCTAGACTATCCTCCGTTTCTTACGGACTTGGCACTTAACCTTAAGATGTATATCTTCAATGCACCGAGGGCCGAACATGCCTAGATATCTAGGGTTTCCCCAACAGTCCTTGTGGCAGCATGGCCGCTGACTCTCAGCGGTATGGTTTATCATCTATTCTCAATGAGCATCGCTCAAAGAAAATTCGACCAAGTACAGAAATCGAACCGGCGACACCCCGGTAGATGGATGGCAACCATGACTAGCGCACTAGTCCTCCACTAGACTACGCCGCCACATTCTATGGAGACTACTAACCTATCTGTGAGTGCTACGGCAGCGGTTCGTCTTCTCGTCTGCGTGATGGGATCTTTTATTTCGTGTGAGATGCCCCTAACAATACGTAACGATATCAACAACAGTGAGGTGGCGGTGGCGGCACCACCAGCAACGTTCGGTGCCGATACGTTATGACACACGCACTGTCGACATATCGACTCACAACGTAGGACGTGGTAGGTACTCTGCGTGCACGTGCCAAAAAACTTCAGCTCAGCAGAGCTTGGCATACGTGCGTCAAGTTTCAAGTCAAGTCAATCTTGTCGTAGCCCTGTAGCAGCGTAGCAGCCTGTCACGGTTGTTGTCTGTCACGTTAGCAAGATGGAGGCGTCCGTCGTCGCAAATAGCAGACAGACCTAGTAGCGAGCTCAAGTGCGTGACGGCACCTTTCCCTCGACGACGACGACGACGACCAGCGGCGACAACGCACGCGCGAGCACAGAAACGCATGTACTCGATTTGCAGCCCACCATTTGTTGATGGTCGAGAGAGACTCGGCAACGAGAGAGACGCCTGCTTAGCATGTGCTTGACCTGCGTGACACCTTCACGCAATGTAATCGCTATGGCACGACTCGCGCTATAGGTGGTTTGGCTATGTGCTACGGCAGGCGACACACGGTTCCGCCTTCGACGGTCGACGTTTGAAACAAGCTTCACGGGGCTTCATCAGCGTGACTCGATGACGGCACTCGTTCGTCCTGACACGCTGGACGTGCCCATGCTGTGAAGGCGAGCCACGCGGCCATGAACCATCAGTGCCGTTATCGCACACTCGATGTAGCAACACATCAAGCAGGCTCGGTTTAATGCATCAGCAAACGACAGGCCGCGTATTTACAGGATGTGTATCGAGGGATGAGAGGGTCTCGTCGCATCGTAATGTTTTTGCTATGTGCGCGTGTTGTCGTGAATGCACTTAATAGTAATCGGCCTTTGTAACTAGACAAGGAAACAGACATTGATTAGTAGACTGTAGTAGAGTCAATTTGCCGTAGTATGCTTAATTAGTGGTAGTAGAAAGAGAGAGAGAGAGAGAGAGCGTTCTTCTCAATTAGTTAGGTGTAAAAGAGGCGGGCAGCGGTGGCGGCAAGAAATGCGGTGGCCACATTGAGCGCCTATCGTCAGCAGCAGAAACTGTTATGCAACGCCGGTTTCGCGGATGCGGGGTCAATCCAGCCGTCATATATATATATATATATATATATATATTATGTAGATATTTGCGCACACAACATTCCCTCTGGCGAACTGGAAATTTGTCGCAGCTTACATGTTCGTTTGTACACATCGAACAATCGAACTTACGGAAACCGACAAACGCATGGAGCGATGTTTATTTTTTTTTGGTTAAGCCGTCGTCTTCTGCCATACGTCTTTTTAATATTTATTCAACTTGTTGGCAAGCGAGATATATGGAAAAGAGAGAGGGAAGTGCTAGATAAGGAAGAGACAGAACTGGAAACATGTCGAAGTGCTAACATCTCAGGACGAGCCTCGTTGTTGCGAGTGCGCGGACTTTACACTTCGCGGCAGGCCGAAGTAAAGAAAGCACGATTGTCGAATCGGAATGCCTGCCCGACCCGACAGTTACTCACTCACCTGTTCGACATATAATCAATACCTACCATCGACAGGATAGAATAGCGGAAATGGCCGGCGACTCTGTCATCGAAGTTGCGGGTTCGATCCCGTCGCGACACATACCATTTCGATGTGATCTTTCTTAAGGTTAGCAGATTTGGGTCAGCGTTATGATAAATAAAAATGTTTAATAAACACATACATACAAGTAAGCATATTCCAATATGCAGCGCACGCAACGACGAGCGAACGCGACAGGCTGTGACTTTTTATTTCGCTTTTTTAAGGAGGTTAATTTTTTTTTATTCTAAACAATCTTCCGTTGCCTACGGGCTCGGAATCGTCGTGAAGCAGCATATCGTCAAGGCGCCGGACATGTTAAGATATCTAGGGTTTCCCAACAATTCCTGTGGCAGCAGCATAGCCGCTATTCTCATTATAGCACCTTTCAAAGAAAATTCGATCAGCAGCAACGGGTATCATACCGGCGGCACCATGATCAACCATGACTGATCCCGACCATGACCATGATCAACCATGACTACCGCATTCGTTCCATATTCCACGCCGCCAGGCTATTGCTACTACTTTTTTTTTGTGAGAGGGAAAAATGCTTTTACGTACACCCAAAGCGGGTAGTGTAGGACTCGATGCCGATGTTGTTGGCATAATACCCACTAAAAACCTCTCACCTAAATGGCCTCAGGAAGAGGCAAGGAGCTGGAACCATTTTTTAATACTACTTCAACTTAGAAGCTATATTGCTACTACTACTGCTGCTGCTACTACTACTACGACTACTATTTGTTTAGGGGGGTGAGGCGGAAAAATTCTACCATTGCAACTACTATCCCAAGCTTCATTTTTCGACTTAAGTATGCCGTTCCGCTTTTCCCTTTTGCTGGGCTTTTTCGTTTCTCGATCACCACCTCCGACGATGACGGAGCCGACAACAACAACGACGACGACGATCGTCATGCACTCACCATGATCTTCATGTTCGTTTTTGCTCAACGCTAACTTCATGCGTTGTTTGTTCATGTTCCTCAGCATTATTATTAATAATCATCACTATTATCATCATCACATCTTGTCGTCCCTCTCATCTAAGCATTACCGAGCACAAAGTCGCTTAGTGGCAATGCCATTGCCTTGCATCCGCGGGGGAAGGGTGGGATATATAGATCCGAGAAGTGGCATCCATAGATTCATGGGTTCAAGACCTGGATCGGCCACACTGAAGTTTGTTTTCATGTTTCCAATTTCCAGCATATAATGCCGGAGTGGATTATATTCATGGTCATGATCGGACACACAGAAAAAAAACGCGGAGAGCACAATAACAAAAACAGGATCACTATCACTAATTGTTATGTATGATGTACATCATACCTCATAGCTCATGATGACCTGATATGTCTTCTGTGTGTGCTAACAACACCTGCCATGTGCGTGTGTCTGTACCATGCGCGTGTGTCGTCGTTTTTTTGCTGTGTGCTGTTGCAGACCGGCGGCGCCGGTTGCCGAGAGTCCGCCGATGCCGTCGTTCGGCCGTATCCCGCTTAAGCCTGGCATGACGCACGTCCAATTGCGTTCGGCCGCCATCGAGACGGCGTTACGGCGCCAGGCCAAATCCGCACCTCTGCTGAAAGCACCGTCAGGCGCGCCGACCCTGACGCCGACGTCGAAGCCGGTTGTTGTCCCACCACCGCCCACCACCACTAGTAGTAGCTGCTACGCGGGAGGAGCTGCCGGCGCGACGACGACGGTGACTTCGAATGCTGCCAATGCTACGAAGGCTGTGGGCCACCGAATTGACGCCACCGCTGCGCAGCTGGCTCACCTAGGTTTAGCGGGAGTCACAACAGGATCAGCACCGCCACAACAACAACAACAACATCAGCAGCAGCAGCAGAAGCATCAGCAGCAACAGAAGCAGCAGCAACAACAAAAACAACTGCAACAACAGCAACTAAAACAACAACAACAACAGCAACAACAAATTCTACAGGATCACCAACACCCCCAACAGCAGCAGGCGCTTCATAACAATCATCAGCAACATCAACGCCAGCTGCATCAGCAGCAGCAGCAGCAACAACAACTATCTCAGAAATATTTATATCAGCAGCATCAACAACAACAGCAGCAAAAACTGCAGCAGCAACAACAACAACAACAACAACAGAAACAACAACAACAACATTTGACTAATGGCCAGCACATCGTACTGCACTCGCACCAAACACAATTGCCAAAACAGCAACAACAACAACAACAACAACATTATCAACAACATATTTTGTACAGCAAGCAAGTGCAGCAGCAGCAACAACAATTACAACATGCCCAAAAACAACAATTACATGAAGAGCAACAAAAGCAGCAACAACTACAACAACAGCCCCACGCACAAAGATATCAACAACAAAACTGTAGCATCCAACAGCAGCATCACTTTAGTCAGATTCAACAACCACATCATCAACATTTCCAGTCCCAGGAACAGCAGCAACAATATGTGCGGATTCTCAACAAAACTGCAGGTTGGTGCGAATATATTGGGTCTACATTTTTTTTCGCATTTTTTAATGATTCTTTACGTACAAAACCGAAAAAACTTTTTTGTAGCCTCAATATATATATATATATATATATATATGGAGAGAGAGAGAGAGAGACCTATTATAAGCAAATGAAATATAATTTAACATTAAAAAAGTTATATAAATAAACTATATGAAATCCAAGATTAAGTGTAACACTGGCACGCTGTCATGATGATAAAAAAGCAAAAGAGATCTAGTGTAAAAGAGGTAGTTTTGTGGTTATATATATCATCTGTTTAGATTCGGGAAACACAAAGAAAGAAGTCATTCAAGCGAAAACTCCATTGATAATAATTCTTTGTGAGGAGGAAAATATCATTCTTTATGTTATAAGAATACAACCCGATAACATATGTGTGTATATATATATATATATATATATATATATATTTATTTATTGTTCGCTTGGCATGTATACCTAAATACACATGTCACCCTTTTATATCAGAGGTTATATATATATATATATATATATATATATAAGTGCTAACAAAGTGCTCCAAAGTGCTAACATAAAAAGTCGTTTAATGTGAAAGAATAAATATATATATAACTATATATATATATATATATCAAGGGAGAGAGCGAGAGACAATGAGGTCCTTCTTCTCACAAAGAAGGAGGACCTGATATATGGATTACTTGTCAGAGTATTCCGATCTTAGCTTCTAATTTGTTCGCCGTGGTTTGTTTTGCTGCGCATGGGGGTTCTATCGCACCGTTCGAACAGGATTTCTCGTCGCTGGTCAAGGCCCGAACGGCGTCGTGCCTGGAGGTGGAACGGACGAGGCTCGACCACGCGCCAACGTGAGCGTGAACGGTCAGACGCCGCCGGGCTTAACAGCAGTGCCGCCCACCATCGTATCGTATGGCGGTACCGGCAATGCGGACCGCGATGAGAAGATGATGGAATGCGCTGTGGTCGTCGGGATGGGCACAATCGATGATGTCAGCCAACGACCAACCAGCGGCCCCGGACGAGGAAGCCGAGCCATCGAGAGTCGGACGCCAGGCTCGACCACCTCCGTGCCGTTATTGTCGTCGTCAACTTCGTCGTCCAGCGCACGACAAACGCTCGTTCCGCCTCCCTATGAGCAGGCGATCCGTTCGTCTTGCAGACGAAGGCCGGCCGATCTCGACCTCTTGATACGCACTCAGCAGGAGAAGCTCAACATTCAGGTACGTCTGCGAGGATGTGGCCGTTGCTACGTTTAAAAAAAAAAAGATTTTTCGTAAGGCAATTGCCCGTTGTGTACGGCTTTTTCATGTCATGGCTAATTTTAATCCACTCCGGCATTTACCTTGTCTAAATTGGAAACCATGCAAACCAATTTTAGAGTGGCCGGTCTGGGTCTCGAACCCAGTCCTCCCGAATGCAAGGCAAAGGCTTTGCCACTAAGGCATCTGTTTTCAGCATTATACCAGATACCACAGCATAGCGTATAGGCAGATATAGATGACGTAATATAACGGATCTTATATGCAGATACATTTTCATCATCTAGTTCTAGAACTCGACGAAAGAATTCATCTAATTTTTTTCCAATGGGCGGAAATGTCTTCTAAAAAATGAGCAATTGAGCGCGAAAGCTAGAATATAAGAATTCAAATAAAGAATTTCATTTTTTGAGAATTGTCTTTAATACAACATTTGTTCTGCTTTAAGCTAGAATGCAGTTCAACAGATGCAAATCATCCAAACACGCGGGTGTGAATGGTTTGTTGATAGGGTGACTGGGGCTCTCGCATTCGCAGATTTAGTGGAGATATGTCAGGATAAAAAGCTTAATATAACCACTTTGGGTAATTTCGCTCTGACTCCAAAATGGGACATTTCCGCCCCCTTGTTCCATCGGCAAAAATCTTTTTTTGGCCGAGCTGTACGAGACCCTAAAGTCTGTTGGACGCATTCGGGGAGACCCTATATATATATATATATATATATGTTTGCGTGTCCGTATCTGTAGGCGGCAAAACTGGAAGAGATGGACCGTGAGATTGCCAGCCTTGAGGCAATGCTCGAGAACCGCGAACGCGAGCACGGAGCTATCTATCCTGAATGTCAGGACCTCGACCGCCGGTTGACAGCTGCCGAGACACGCCTCGGCCTGGCCCAGAAGGAGGAAGCGTCTTTGCACACTGAGATCTACGCGACGAAGAGCAAAATAGAGCGAGTATCGCTGGAAATGGAGGTTCGTTTTGCTCATTGCCTATAGAGCCACCATGCTAACGCTTTGTTTTCCGACCACCAATCTGTGGTGGTACATTGACAATCATGATGATGTTTTACTCTATGTACTT
The DNA here is from genome assembly GCA_003439945.1 of Dermanyssus gallinae. Classification (NCBI taxonomy): domain Eukaryota; kingdom Metazoa; phylum Arthropoda; class Arachnida; order Mesostigmata; family Dermanyssidae; genus Dermanyssus; species Dermanyssus gallinae. The sequence continues at coordinate 243,210 of QVRM01006864.1, read as the reverse complement.
TATTTGCTTATAACAGCTTTAACCTGTTTTTAATAACTCGACACTTACTGCACCACAGCATCTCTTCCCCTGCGTACATGTATAAGTTCGTTATATCAATAAAACGATTGATATTCCGTTTGTCGCCTCACGTAGGGATACATGTCGCGCGAGTGTGAGCTGGTTGCGCGTGCACTCGACATAGTGGCTACCCCACCACAGGACCTTCCACTCGAAGAGAAGCACCGAGAGATAGTGTCTACGCTTCAGTTTGAAATTGATGAATTGCGTCGACAGGCGGGCCAACTAGGGGACCAACTCAAAGCCGAAAACCTCAAAGGTATATCACGTGGTCCACATTACTCTACTCCCATCTGCTTTATTCTAGCCAACTTCCCTATATGCTATCATTATGACCGCCATCTCCCGATGTAGTCAGGAACATACACACTGACTATATATTTATATAGATTTGGATTTATTGTTTGCCTGACATGTATACCTAAATACACATGTCACGCTTTTATATCAGGGGCGGTTAGAGCGGCAGCACAAGCGGGCATATTGATATATCTAGGTGATTCTCAGCGATATGATTTATCAGATATTCTCGATGAGCATCTTTAAAAAAAAAAATCCGTCAAAAACAGGGATCGAACCGGCGACAGCCCGCGAAACGACACCCATAATTAGTGCACCAGTTCTCTAGACCACGCCTCCACTATATATATATATATATACATATATTGCAGACACGAGCTGCAAAATGCTCTTAATGATAACATTTGAGATGTCATGAATAATCGTGTAATTATGGAAATTTCAAACTCAATGAGGAAATACTAAATTTAAATAAATTTGCCGTCCGGAGAAGACGGTCCCATTAAAAATAATATATATATATATATATATATATATATATATATATTTTTTTTTTTTTAGCATTTTATTTTATAGCATTTATTTCACCACAAATTTGGTAGACAGTGTTGTTCTATTTTCACAAGGTGTCACAATGTGACTTTTTGAATATATATATATATATATATATATATATCCCTGCGGATGACTATGCCTCTTTACTCTGTTGTCTTATCACGCTTCTCTTGGTGTATGTTGTATTTTGTTTTTTATCTAAACTGTATCGCCTGCCTGTCGACATCGACAGGTCTGTCGATGGTGAACACAGAAGAACTGGCCGAGGGCGCCGAGGGCTTTCTAGGCGGCACAGGCGGCAGCAGCAGCGCAGGTAGCGCAGCAACCACGGGCGCCGCTCATTCGCTGATGCGCAACCATGGAGGATCATCCCGAAGAAAGGTGCCTCCCAAGGGACCCCGACAGCTCGGCCAGGAAATGGCGTCACCGACACAGACACACCCGATCGGCGTGTGGGTGTAGACGAGCGCGCCTTACGCCGAACGCTGATGCGAGAGCTGACGAACGAGAGAGAGATGACGACGACGACGAACGGCAAACAGACGGCCCGCTGCCCGTACTCCGGCAGCTTTCCGCATGAACACCTACCGCCACCATCAGCTACCAATCATCAGCATCTTCAGCTGGACAGGATTGCAGGATCCGGTCACCTCCCGGATCGACCTACGACCCTCCGGACGGACCTGGCTGTCCTACGATCCCCCGGACGGGGACTGGGGAACAAATAGCAGGAAGTGAAAGGCGACAGGGCTAGAGGCAGAGGCAGCATACGCGCACGGACAAGATGATCACCCAGCCCACAACGTACGGCGACAACCTGCGAATGCGATTTGACGATGAAACGATGATATCGTCGTATTAGTAGCAGGTTGTTGCGCACGTCGCCGGGAGCAAGCCGGACGCGCACAATCGAACTGAGAACGACCGTCCATTATTGACCAACCGCCATTGACGAGCCTTCAGCCAAAGCAACAACGATTGTAAGAGGAGGCATCATTGATCACGTGCGGGTGCTATGGTGTTTGCTTCGAAAGCGTTTGTTGTTGTTGTTGTTGTTGTTGCTATGACACGAATGACGCGAATGATGATTACACAACGGTGCTATGTAAAAACAAACATAAAGCGAAACGAGATTGAGATTGGTACGACACAGTCGGCGGTCTATCGAGTTGTAAAGTGTGACGCCTTATCACCAGAAGAACCCTGTACACTAGGATATAGAAAAAAAAAGATAACTGGCACGAAGCCTGAAGCAGATGAACTTCTTACCATCTAGGTGTTTACCAAGAAAGATATCATTAGATATATATATACAATCGAGTTGTTGAAGATTATACAATGAAATTTTTAATCCACCATACATACGTTAATACGTATATATATATACGCTTACAGTTATTTACTACAACTATTTATTAGCACGGTTAATACGGTAGATGATTGCCACTACTGCCGTGTTCATCCTTATAGCAACTATGATATTCTTTCATCACAGCCTTGAATCTAACTACGAGAAAGAGTTCGCTGATATGGTACATAATCTGTCTAAATCATATTCTCCCGAAACAAATATTAAACCGCCGATCGCGTACTCGTCACTGCGCAAAGGCTTGTGAGAAGGATTCCGTTTGGATTTGTATTGTTATCGTTTTTGTTGTTGTTGCTAGCAAGCTGGCTAAAGTGGGAATCCTTGAACAATTGTCACTATGGTAGAATCGGACAGCGTTACAAAGAAGGATGCATGTATGGTGGTATACAACAGCATGTTATTAGAAGCGACTAAAGCCATTATTATTATTGTTAGTATTATTGTAATTAGTGTTGCTTCTAATCAATCCGTCCATAGCTATGTTAGCTCCCTGACCCAGGTAGCGCATTTTTTAGCGATTGTGTCACTATGAATATATTTCTAAACATTACTGCTTGTCTGCTCTATTTCATTCGTTTCCTGGTCTATATGTTTTACCGTTTTCTATACGTGGAATCAGCTACGCACATTTTTAATCTAATTTGATCACCTTCTGGCGTTTACTAGAGCGTTACGGTAACATTGAAATCCGTTCTTTATAGAAGGATATTTTAGAAATTCGAGTATTAATCTCAAGAAAAATCTACTCACGCGTATATATATATATATATATATATAAAACTTTGTATTTAACTACATTATTCTATTATTGTATAACAGTGTGCGTACATGTCGCACAGCCTTGGGCTCAGGGATAGCATAAAGTAATGCCTACGATCAAAGGAAACAGGGGCATAAGCTTTATTTAGACAATGAAGAGTTGCCATGCTTCACCTATTTTATGATTATAATTAGTGGAAGCGAGCAGAACGGCGGAGTTTCAACCGTCAAATACGTCTGTCTAGAGCGACCGACAGCTTGAGCTCGGAGAAAATAAGTCCAACCGCGTAGGATGTAACAAAGTACGAGGCGGCGAAGTGAAACTACTCGCCGCCATTGACGTGGCCCTGTACATACATACTACTGGCCTAAAATTACTGCTATTTTAAAAAGTGTATTAGCGAATTATATATTAATTACAAGTAATTTTTAGCAACTGACAACACTGTCTGGCCAGGTTTCATATCACCTCTATTGTACATATATACATAATATACAATAAAGCTGCCCGTAATATCGAGCGAAAATGGCGACCAAAATAAATGCATATATATATATATATATAACGTTATGCGCATTTAAAGAATGCCTTGGATTTATAAGGAAAAGTACATATGTAAATGATAAGTGAGGCGCGCGGTAATTTATGATTCGGCTGTCCTTGGCGCCGCGCCTCGGCTGTTGTAAAACTCGATGCGACGCTAGACCAATCGATCGGTCTTCAGCTTGTTGTTAAGCGATGGCGGTGTTTGTAGCCGTTGCTTTTCCGTCCGCTGCACTATCATTCACAAATTGATGATTGTAAGCTTTGGGTATACATAGAGCGTCTATCTACCGTGAAAAGAAATGCTCGCGCTCCACTGACGTGTTCCTATTGTTAATCGTGAAATTCGATCCTTCCTCGAGCCATGGAAGGAGGAACCAGTTGTCCTAATTTAAGCACATACGCATATACATATATAGATTTATATACGGAAGTGAGGATCGAAAACGCAAATTAGAAGCGTGGCTTTTTTTAGTAAATAAATGCTGCAGTTGCGTCACATTGTATATTTTGTCTCTTTTCTAGTTTCAGTATAAATAAAGTCGAAAGTAGAGTACTATTTGAAGCCACACGTCTGCATGAAGCGGCAAATCGGTGGCAGACCCCCGCTACCTGTACTACTGATTCCTATATATATATATATATATATAGATTCTGGTTCTTGTACTTCCCTCGGGTCGGAACAACATCACCGGAGTTTTTGCTTCCTATTTATCTTAATATTCGCTTCAAAATAGCTCCCGCCTGCTGCAATAACTTGTACCACATTATTTCCCACTCTTCGAAATTTTTAAACGCGTTTATTGGTGCTAAGTAATTCCAACGATTTTTTCTTTATCTCCTCTTTAGTCTCAAAACGTTTAAAAAAGTCTCAAAAAGCACACAGAGCCCGATCCGGCGAATAGGGAGTCCTAGAAGTATAGAAATCGAACTTTTCATAAAATAATCCGTTAAAATTTTATGGCAGTATTTCATATTGACCACAGAGCCAGGTGGAGGAGAGTTCTCTTGTAGTCGAAACAACACAACAAAATATTCTGCAAGGATTCGTCTTTGGTCTCGATGTAGTAACCTTATACCCATGACTCGTCTTCTGCAATCACTGTCTGAATCCAGGGCTTTCTGCTACAGAGGTTCAATTCGGACAATTTTCAACGAGCATTAATTTGCTGGACACTAAACCTTTTAGAACGATTTTTGTTGCCAGTCTTCCGATGCATAAAATATCGGTCAAAACTGTTACAACTGATCGATAAGATATATCACATTCGTGAGCTATTCTCTGATAGTAATTTGACGATTGCTAAAGATGATATCACAAAAGTTTTCAACGTTTTTTTTACTTATAGACGGCAAAGACCCTTCCAAACGGGAATTATCTTTGGTCGCTTCACGTCCGTTAAGAAATTGACGCTACCACGTATACACACTGTTTCAAGACACTGCTTGATCAACATAAGCAGTTCGTTTCCACCATTTTAGAACGTATGATTTGTTTTTGTAGTATCCACCACCCCCATGAGTGGCCGGCGACCGTTACGAGTTTGCCATTCTCTTGCTAAAGCAACACACGTCCTCTGCCTGGCTCGCACCAACGATTACTGACTCATTTATTCTCATGCCTCCTTATATACTCACAGACTTCCCGCGCATTTAGTAACTTCCAGCGTCTTCGCTACTGGTGAGCCGGCATCCTCTATTTGGCGCCCTGCTTTTAGTTTGCTTCAGCATTGCCGCCAACAGACGATATATATGCCCGCGCTGCTTAACGGACGCTGCTATCCTACAGTTTTATACCACAGAACTTGGTACAGATTTGTTGCTCCTCTATTCCCGGGTCCATTAATGTCGCCGAATCTTAGCGTTCACACTAAACCCCCTAAAGAAAACCCGTTGATGCATTGCTAAACTACCTCCCCCAAACTCATGCGTTGCTAAAATGCCCCCAAGAGTGCTTAAAGACTCCTAGAACAAAGATATATACATCTTGGTTGGACCCGGTACCGCAATAGCCAAAATAGTCTCGTAATCACAGTGTTCACTGTGGGTGCGTTCAAAGTATATGGTCAGGGATGATGCCGCAGCCCGGCCAACCCAACCTCGCTTTTCTAAATGCAGATGACAAAACACGTCGCAAAGGGCTGCACGGCCAATGGTCGGTGTTATGTGTGTAACACATATGGACAATGCGCCACACCGACGTAGTGTCCAACATACGACCAACGGGTCACAAACCGAGAAAACAGCAAACAAAATGACCAGTAACGTTAAAATACTGCAAATAAACCTCCAAACAAGGTTCCTAGAGCACACGATTGGACGTCTCAATGCGCGGTCCAACAACGTTTCTGTCAAGGAAGAAATTGCACGTCTTTGTACACCATATTTTTCAAGAGCTCAGCTATCGCCCCAATTTCACTCCTTTTACTATGTGTTATTATTAGGGGTAAAATTTAGAAAAAACAAAATGTTGTCAGCAGCAATATTTTGCATTGTCACGTTTCCCTCTCGTTCTTCTCTGTCGCTTCCTCTGCAGCGCGACTTTGTGCCGCTCCGTTGAGGCTCCTGATCTCGCTGCCTCCCACCGTCTGATCTCGCTGCCTCCCATCGCCTGTGTCTCTGTTGTCTCGAAGCTTCGTACTGCGAAAAAAAGCTGAAGCTCCCCATGTGTTCGTCCAAACTATACTACTTTACATCCGAGTCTAATGTCTATGTTAGCATCTTCTCGTCAATAGATTAGAAACGCTGGTATATGATTGAAAAGAGGTGCTCTTGCTGCGGCAGGCGGCGAAAACCGGAGGGCAAGTAGGGCTTTTGTAACTCTTCGGCGGGGTTTTGCCACCTATTCAAAAATTTCAGCCCACTTTATGAGAAGGCGATCTGTTATGCACTAGCATTCTCTAGGCACGCGTAAATAGATGAATACACGTCGGCGTCGCCCCTCATTGACCTAAACGACAGCTTGATCTTGAGGCGCATGGACGACAGAGGCAAGTGAGCTCACCGCAGCAGAACTCATCAGACTCGGTTAGATCGAATTACCCGCTGTAACAACCAGTCGCCGTAGTTTGAGCTAGAATCTTATCTGTGCTCGACTTTCTACTGTTAATATGATGATACATTTCTCGCAGCGCACTGCCCAAAAACACGCGGTAGGTAGCACGGGCACCCATTCGTATTTTTGGAAGCGTACGGACGAATATTCAATTATATCTGAAATAGCTTTTTCTAAGCTTTTTGAGCTGACGCACAATTGATATAAAAAGGGGCGTATATGATAGGGGCTATATATATATATATATATATATATACGCTACGGGGTTATATTGTATTGCGTAGCGTATAATACATTTTAGACGACAAAAAATCGACCATTGTACACCCGCTGTGTACACAATACAATTAAGAGAACTGTTGCTACATAATAGCGTAGACGCGTTTTGTAAAATATACAAATGCAGACAGAAAATTAAGATGGAAGAAGAATGTAGGATAATATCAATACACTATTTATATAACTGGCTGTCGAGAATAGTTGCATGGAAATCTAACGGATTGATCTAACAACAACAATGATAGACTCAAGTGCCAAAATCGTAGAATACAATTGGTTAATGATATGCACTCGTTGTCGTGGGTCATAGAAGCACCGCCTCCCTGTATGCGGCTACGAATATTGTACGCCACTAAAACTGCAATAAACTGCAGTAAACTGAAAACGCAGGTCTTCAAATACATAGATTTCGTTTATTACTCTTAAATATTTCCTCTCACATCTCGATGAAATGATAACATTATGTACACATACTTGTTGTTGTTGTTGTTGTTTTGTTTTGGTTACGGCTGTCGTCAGTCAGTCAGTTAGTTAGTTGTTGGTGTTGCTTCTACGCGGGTTCTTTTCTTTTCTTTTTTTCTTTTCGTTTGCTACTCACGTTGCTATAGTATCAACGACTTAGTACAATCGTGTTGTCCCCCGTTTCACACAGAGACGTTTTCACCTCGCAAAAAGCCCCTTCGTTCCCCTGCGTGTTCGGCTTCGTACAAAATATGAGTATATAAATTAAGGACTAGATGTATATCCTAGCGACGACCACTAAAATCCCACCACCAGCATGCTTCAACGACAGGCAGGCACGCTTGCCGCTTGCCGGCTGGACGTAAGAAGTTCTCTGACAAGAAAGCTTGCTTGCTTGTCTCCTCTGTTTGTTGTTAGTAGTGATTTGTTGGTCTGTTTGTGTTTGGTTGTTTTTGGTTTTAATTTGACTTAATCATATTCGACTTGTCTTCGAATGTCTGTTTCGTCAGCCACATGTTGATAGGCCACCACCACCACCACCACATAACGACGTGTCATTTTCATCAGGATTTCATCACCCATCATTGCCTTCGTATGTTGGATGGATGGAAACAACGTCACCTCATCGCTAATAGCAGGAGTCGTCATCTGCTACGGTTTGATCGACACCAGGAAACGACGCAAAGACGCACGCATATACAATCCTACATATCGGTAATTGAATATTCGCTCACTAATATACTTAGCAGTATTTTTCCGTTGTTGTTGTTGTGGTGGTTGTTGTCATCGTTGCCGTCATTGGTGTTGTTCCTGCCTGCTCTAGGCAAAGGTGTGTAATAATAATAATAATAATAATAATAGAATATGATTTACGTAATCTTATATTAATCGTCCTCGTAATTCTTTTTCGTAATTATATTATTTTTCTATTTTCTTCTCTTGTATTCTTCTCCTTTGTCGTTGACCTTACATATATATATATATATATATATATATATACTTACTACGTATATGAAGCGTTGTTATATTAGATTAATGAATTGACCTAGAGACGAAGCTCCGCGATCCTCTTTTTCGCTATCGTCACCTATCGAGCTACTCGTGTTCAGGTTTGCAAAGTCGCCTTGTGTTGTTGCCTTGCAGCCGGCGGACAATACAATTCACAAAAGAGGTAAGCGCTAAAGCTACGGCCGGTGTGATTGTGACTCGAAAACTCAACGTTGCTCAGCACTACTGACCAAACACGTCCAAAACGATTCTCGTATCGTTAGCCTTTGGTCTATATCTATAAATACGAATACGAATTGTAAAAATAATATAGGCATATAGTAACAACGAGAGTAGTCATAACAATAATAGCTGTAGTCGTGTCAAGATAGAAACAAAAACAAGCATGTATACACATACACATATGTATATATATATATATATATATATATATGTATATATTTATATATATATATACATACATATGTATATATATACACACATATATGCATATATATACAAACATGTATGCACACAGTGTATATATATGTATATATATATGCATATATATATATATATATATATATATATATATATATATATATATATATATATATATATATGCATATATATATATATATATATGCATATATATATATATATATATATATATATATATATATATGCATATATATATATATATATATATATATATATATATGCATATATATATATATACATGTGTGTATACAAACATGTGTATATATATTTATGCACAAATATATGTATATATACATACGTTAATACAAAAATGTATACATGCATTGTACGCACGAGCACACTTCGCAAACGGCGCTATGCCGTCGACTAAGCCACAAAGCGACAAGTTGATTATCTGTGTCAGAAAGATGACGAGCTCATCTTCTCATTCGTCTCTAAAAGAACGGCCATCCATCAAATTACTACTGCTCTCTCTAGCTACGTGCGCGCGTTTCTGGTCTGGACCTTCAGCGTTTTCTTTTTTCTTGTGCACGTTTCCGCTGCTAATATACACCCAGGCCCGTTTCTTCTCACAATCATAACTTCTGTCCTATCTGTGTGCCCTCTGCCACCCTCCTGCCGTAGACAATGTCTGTTGCCACAATCCCACAACATGTTGTATTCTATATATATATATATATATATATACATACATATATATATTTAGAGAACCGTTCATACGCAGTCGTCGTCGCTCAAGTATACCGCCGAACGGCGTCTGGGCATCCTGAACAACCTCAACTCTGGGCCTTTTTAGTTAATTCCAGCTCGCTTCTCTCAGTACAACAAATGCCTATCTACAGGCAGAAAAATGTCCTTGAATGTTCGTCTTATGATTGTTGTTGATAGGTAACGCTGTGTTGTAGTTTTGTTGTTGTTGCTGTTGTTGTTGTGACGTATTGTCCGACCTTGCTGCGGTAACTACGGTTGTCTACTCGTATTGCTCGCCAGCGTAGCTACTCTTTCTTGCGTAGAAACTATGAACTTATAAACAGTGAATGTAAAGAAATTATCGTTGCTGCCGTTGCGGGCCGGCGGCGGTTGTTCGATTGGCGATTGGTGATTGGTTAATCATGGCGGAAAACAATAACCAACAAAGAGAGGTTTCGGTAATAATAGGCAATGGCACGGCATTTGTTCGGCAGAACGCTCAGTTTGTTTGTCACAATAGTCGAGAGCGCGATCAACGCGAAAGATTCTCTTTGCGCACGCCGATGTCAGATCGCTTCGTCGACGAATTTCGTCTTAGAGGCTCGCTCGCAGCTACTCCGTGAATAGACTGACTGAATAGTTACAATTAAGAGGACAAGCTCTGTGATACTACTACTCTGAAAACCTCTGAAAACGCCCCTTCGTGTCTCGTAACAGACAGATCTCCTACTCGGCAAGTAGAGCGGCCGTGACAAGGCTGCAGCTTGTTGACTTCCTAACATCGGAAAGCAGCAATCATATCGTCGTAATTTCGATTCTAGAGCGAACGGCCGAAATCGGCACTGATATCGTACGCTCTTTGTAGTTGTCGTGGGGTGATTTTCGGCGTTGCTGTCTCTGTTGGCTCGTATACTATTGTCGAGTTTCAAATCCAATGTTACTGCTGTCGTATGCTGTTGTTTCGGTTACCTCTCTCAGCTCGGTGTGAATTTTATTTGTGTGTTTATATATTGTTATAACTACTTATAGAAGTGACGATGTGTTTCCAAGCAGTGTTGTGGCTAGATTGTTATCGGTATTTTATATGAGTCGTTGTCCATATGTTGTTGTCAGTGTGTGTCGATACAATTTATAATCTATGTATAATATATATATATATATATATATATATATATATGATATAATATTATATATATTATCTATACTATATATATAATATATATATATGTATATAACTATATGTGATATATATACGATAAGATTATCTATATATATAATATATACTATATATATATATATATATATATATACACATATGTATATATATACAGATATATGTATATATTATATACATACATATGTATATATATATATATATATTATATATATATATATATATATGCATACTGTTGTAACACACAAATCCTTCACAGTACAACACCAACAACAATCATAATCTTTGTGTTTTGTTCTAGCTAGGTAGCGTCCTGCGTTCATCGCATCGTCTCTGGAGTATCCTCGCAGCCACGCACGTAGCTAGACTGGCTTTAGTCAGTCTTCGTTGTCCTATTTTTATCACCCTGCACACAGCAATGTGCAGTTCTCCTAACAGCAGTTGCAGCAATAGTAACAAATACTAATACTAATAATAATAATAAGTAACTGTGATTAGCATGTCGTCGTGGAGAGGCACCATAAGTCATTCACAAACACACACACACACACAAACGGTTTGTTGGTCAAAGATGGTCCGGACGCTGCTCCGCCACCTTTGCAAGCATTTGCTCCCCTCAACCATGGTCATTATCAACTCTGTCATTACAAAGGCCTACCTACCTATCTCTCTATGCTTTCATCCATCATCCATCCAGCTGTGTCATGATGAGTGTGTGTGCATACGCTTTTCCTGGCTTGACGACGTAGCCGTAAAAGCATCGTGGCGTGCAGTTTCGTGTGCTCTTCGAGCAGGACAGAAGCAGCGAGCATTGTCCTCGCCACCATACAGTGGAGACGAGGTGCCCGAAAATCACTGCCCGATCACTCGAAGAGCAGCCAGGAACAACAGCAGTGAATGATGAGAGGAATAAGACGACGCACTACTGTCACGCCACCCATAGGCGGCTAACGGACGGAGTCTCCATCCAATACAAAACTGTACAGAGTTCCTTCCCCAGTGATCAACATTATCATAGTGTAATAGTGATAAACATTGTAATGTATATATATATAGTCACCATTATCAATCATATACGACTGGGGTCGGTAGGCGGGAACCCTCGCGTTCTTCGACTGTCGTCACGGGGGTTCCGTTGGAAGGCAACTGCGTTGGGCAATGGCACAATCGGTTGTGATCTGATAATACAGAGCAGAATCGCTCCACAAAAAATAGCAATAATAATAATAATAATAATAATAGGTATTATTATTTTAAGAATGACAACAATAATAGTCGTAGTTGTAATAACAATAATAATAGTAGTAGTGAAGGTTTCAGCCCTTCAGCACGACTACGCGCAAAGACACCACCCTACTCACGATTTGGTTTAAATCCAGCTGTATGTGTAACGTGTTCGACTCGTTTTACACGCAAACCTGCAGACAGAAGTGCAACATACTACGGGGCACCACGTACGTTACGCCGTATGGCTGCGAGGTGCACCAATACCCCGGATCGATGATTTGCCTACGGCATTATTATGATTGCTGTCCTGCATCATTGACGATCATGGAGACTTATTTAGAGCGGCCACAGACAGACACTCGAGTGGGACTCTCTCTATCTCTATCGACGGCTCCCACTAGCCACCTACTCTACGATGTGCATATTCGAATCAATCACTCAATCCCCCGATTCGACCCGCTCCTCAGTGCCAATCAGTGTGACTGAGCTCTACTCACTAGCTGACGCGCTGAAGCGATCGCCACCACTTTGCGACCTCTCCAGCAACTACCGGTCAACCGCTTCGCCCGCCCCATCCTTCCAACCATCAATCAGACAGTCTCTCTGTCACACAATGTCTCGCCACAAGTTCAGCAGACGTAGGCCACAACACACAAAACGTGACCGCCCACACGACGCAATCTGAAGCCGGGCTCGTCACGGCACCACGGCATTCATTCCCCGGCAAGGCGCGTAAAGTCCTGACGACAATTCTGAAGCGGAGGCCTGAAGCTGACCAGATAGCTGCGGCGATATGTTTGCCACCGCTCGCTAACCAACTCCACCGGACAGGACCGGGTCTCGACAAGCACCTCGGAACACCCCTTGTTTGCAATATACTGTAGTATGGAGGCGCGCGAAACCGAAACCGACAGGGCGCAGTGTCGTTCGAACGATAGGGAGAGGGCCGTGCAACTCGACGTACGCGGCGTCCAACCCGTATTCGGGGATATAAGATTGTAAGGCAAAAAACAACTTATCGACTTAATAAAATGACATAGCAGTTCATTCAATCGTCGCCGGCCAAAGGCGACGAGAAAATTTTTGGCGTTTAAACATAAGAACACCGTCCCCATACGCCCTGGTAAGCGGTGCACGTATACACGCATTCAGACGCGAATGCATGCATACACGCATGCATGTCTCTTCTCTACCCATTCGCCTCTCGGTACGATCATAGCACAGGGAATTTCACACAAAGAAGATTCTTATAAAGGCAAACAACTTTTCTAAGGGATTACTCCCATCGTTGTCTCTCTCTCGCGCGCGCGCGCTTTCCCTTACACATAACACTCTCTCGCGCTAGTGTTTTCTTCTATCTAAAATTCTCGTTAACGCTTTTCGAGAAACTACATGGTCGAGACACTGCACGAATACCTCTTCGTGCAGTTAGTTAGTCATAGGGTGTAGTGCCATGTCGTCAGCGTACAGCGTAACACTCAACCTTTGAAGATTAGTAACGGCACAAGGCAAAGGTTTTCTGTGCCCGCCACAAGCAAAGCACCTGCGAGGCATCTTCAACAAAACACGTACACAAGTACAGGGAGGGAAGAGAGAGAGATATCGATGAAGTTCAGATTCATTCAACGTTAAAGCACTCACCATCATCATCATCAGCCAAGGTCATCACAAAAAATGACCACCACTATACAAGAGGATCCCTTGATGTTCGAATAACGTCCAATGTCAAAGCGGCCAAAAATTACAACGTTTAGCCATCCAACGTATTCGTACAACTAACTATGCGATAAATAGAACAAAACAAAGCTCGTAAAGACTGGTGCTTGATCGACACGGCCGAGACGTCAGCGAGGGGACAGCAACGTATGGAGGGCAATGCTAACTTGCAGGATTCAGAATATATTAGTAATATTATTACTGTCATCATTATTTGTGTATAAGTATATATGATGTAGAGAATATATATGGCACTCTTTTATATATTAGATAGATTTTTTGTCCTATCGCAGGCACATGTGCGGCCCAGCTTGGATCAGTCTCAACTCACTGTTAATAGCCGGATGACTCGCAGTCAGCTACAGAGACTTTTCAGTGGAGAACAAAAAATATGCGTATGCTTATGTATATATAAATTATATAGAAATTTGTATATGAATATATATATATATATATGCATATGTATGTATATATATATATATATATATATATATATATATATATATATATATATATATAAAGGTGCATATGTATATACATATGCATATATGTATATATATATATATATATATATATATATAAAGGTGCATATGTATATACATATGCATATATGTATATATATATATATATATAGGTGCATATGTATATACATATGCATATATGTATATATATATATATATATATATATATATATATAGGTGCATATGTATATACATATGCATATATGTATATATATATATATATACATATTCATATATATATATATATATATATATATCAGTAGCCATATAAAAATGTAGATGTATATGTGCTTACATATATGTATATATGTGAACTTACATATGCCTGTACATGCATATCTTGATGTAGAGTGTGTGTGTGTAATACTATCTTTATGCCATCAGTGATGACTCATCCTTTTGTGTGGAGTGCAGCATTAGGATGTACGTGATCCTGTCGCCCTGTTAGCCTCGTGCATCCGGATTAATGCATGTTTCGACGCTCATGTTGACATGTTTGCAGTAGAGAGGCCAGGCCCCATGTTCCTCTTCGTATCGGCATGGCGTGGCAATTCTCCTCCTCCTTCCTCTTCTTCTTCGTTTACAAATGATAGCCATTGTTCGTCTGTTGTTGTTGTTGTCGTTATTGTGCACAACGCAAACAGAGAGAGAGGGAGGGGTGAGCGCTTACATCGCTCACCTATCATCATAACCCGCACTATACACAAAATTGTCGTAGAAATATTAATAACAATAATAATAGCAACGATTAAGGAGCGAAATAGGTGAGGCATGTGCGCGCTTGTGCGGTGCACACAAACTTTGTCATTATTCCCGTTGTTATTGTTGTTGTTGTTGTTGTTGTTGTTGTGGGTGTTGTTGGTGCAGCCGCCGCCGCCTCGTCATAGTCTTCATGTTTACACGGGCCCCGTCAAAAAACAACATTATCGTTGTGGTACTCGTTCTCCCGGTCGTTTCGTGGCCAGCTTAGTTATGATTGTTAATGTTGTTGTTGTTGTTGTTGCTGTTGCCGCCGGTTTTGTTGTTGTTGCCGCCGGTTTTGTTGTTGTTGCTGCTGCCGGTGTTGTTGTTGCTGCTGCCGCCGGTGTTGTTGTTGCTGCCGCCGCTGTTGTTGTTGTAGCCGTTGTTGTGTTCGCCATTTTTCCCTGCTGCTGCTGCCCTTCGGCTGCTCTACTTGGCGGTGAATTCCGTGGTGGCAGCGGTTGGCGGCGATGCGGCCGTTGTCGACGTCAGCGTCACGTGGTTCTGGTGCGCCTCGGACCGCCGGTGGTACTTGAGGGCGTTCGACGAGGCAAATCCCTTACCGCACTGTTTGCACACGAACGGCTTCTCGCCTGTATGCAACCGCATATGATCCTTGAGGGTCGCCGACCGCGAGAAGCTTTTCTGGCACACCTCGCATTCGAGATGCTTGCCTGCGCCCGCGGCGGGCCGAACCTTGCCCGCCGGTACGATACCAAGCCGCATGTCCGACACGACATTGTCCATGATCATGAGGTCGAGCGGCGACATGAACTCGGATGCTGGAATCCAACCCAACCAACAACAACAACAACAACCGCAACAGACACAGAACCGGAATGCCACGGCACAGCAAGCGGTGCCAGCAATACGACAACACACACGCACAGACAAACAGACAGAAAAAAAAACGACAGCAAAACGTCAACAAACACAACAAAACAATCATCTCGTTAGTATGTCGGTAACGCGTTTTACGCCGCTTCGTCTGAATAACAACAACAACAGCAGCAGCATCAGCACTCATATTTGAAGATGAACACCGTCGCTCGTTAATTCGTCGTTAAGCCGACGATTAGTAGACTTTTTTTTAATTACAACACCTACCACAATGATTACGAGACTTTTTTAATTACAACACCTACCACTACTGCGATAGCTCTTTCTACTTCTACTTCTACAACAACAACTACAACTACTACTACAATTCCTGCTAGCAGTACTAGGCAGTGTTTAGTTAGTTTCGATGCAGGCAACGTCTTAAGGAATTCCGTGAGATGACAGTTGGCCAAGCAGCATGCGGAGGAGGTTGAGAACGAAACGAACAAAAATATAAAGTTAGAATTGGACATGCAGAAGTTTGCAGGCACGACGTGTATGTATTTATGTAGAAATTCCTAATAGGCTTATCATAGCCATCAAATCTCAGTAAATCAGACACAGGAGGGTTGGAGGGTCGGGGCGAAACAGGAGGGAAAAGAAGAAGAATGAGAAGAAGATGGAAAAGACCAACAACATTGGTAAAACAGCCATGGAGACTGGATGGACATCCTCCGGTGTGCAGTGGCTGGCTGTGCCTCAGTCTTAGCTCATCCTTATCTGAAGGTTGTCGTCAGTCATTCGTGTTTGAAAAATATCAGCACTTGTGTTCGTTTGTTTATTGAGTGGGTACGTGTACAAACACATGTTCGTGTCACACAGAGGAGCAAGAATCGCCAACCTACAACTAATGAGTTAGCTAACTAAGTAAATAATTAACTAGCTTATAAACCACTCGCTGTGCTGCAAGCACAGACGAATGGAAACGTGTGGACGGACGGGATGGGATGGCTTCTCTATCGGTGGGCACACCGACGCTTATCGACGCCGATCTCTAACAGACGAACGAAAATTACAGCAAGCAAAAAACGTGTGACGCGGTCGTCTTGGGTAGACGCGTGAACACGCACGCACACCCGGTTCCCGGCAACTGAAGCAGACAATCACGGGGTCAACGGTTTGATTCGGCTGCAAATGGGCTGGGATTGGCGAAGGCTTAAAAGATTGGCAGAGCCATGTTTGTTGTCAACCATTTCGTTGAGAGGATGAGAGAGAGAGAGGGGGCACCGTTCCTCTGTCCACCTGCCGTGCTCCCGGCGGTCATAAATGGCTCGTACGCGCCGAAGCTGCAGGCAAAGTAGTAGTAGTAGTAGTTGGCAATTGCCAACATTTCATGACATCTACCATTCGGCATTATCAGTGCCGTAACACGAAGGCGAAGTGACCCGGCGAGGTTGTACCCGGTGTACAGTACTCGCTAGACAGCCAGTGATCATCGATCATGATGGTGTGTCGAGTCATTCATTAGTGCATTAAGTCATTCGTTGATGATCGCATCAGTCAGTACGTTCTATGGCCAACGCCAACTACCGCACAGCTACTTCGTTGAGTTGCAGCACGCACACGCGGCAACAGGAAGAAACGAGACAGGTTACGAGACTAGGAACGATCTCGACGAATGATCGTGGTGGAAGTGGTTATGGAAGAGAGATGCAGGGGGACATCGTAAAATGGCGTCTAAGCCGAGAATGACCGATGAGTGAGATGGTAGTGGCGGGGGGCGGATGGTTGTGGCCGTCGTCGGCAACGGCCGAAGACAGCATAACAACAATAATGCAACGATAACGACGACGACGACGCCAAGGAAATCGGGAGAGCAAATCGGGCGAGGTAAAAGTTAAAAAGATCTTTTTTTTTATTAAAAAAATAGTGCACTAGACAGATCGGGAAGGAGAGCGAGCGAACGACACAGATATAGGGAGAAACGGAGTTGCACAAAGCGCATTAGGATAGATGATAGGAAGGGAGGACTACAGGAGACGACACAAATGACCTGATAGCGCGCAACTTGACGGCGAAAATTGTGCCAGCAACTTGATTGTGTTGACAACCGCAATAGCGGCAACAGTAACAACAGCCACAGCAACAACAACAACAGCCGCAGTAACAACAACAACGTCAACAACAACGACAACAACATCGTCATGTATCCACGGTAACGCTGTATGACGAACGGCTGTCGCTGGCAGCGTTACGAAGCCGACGACCGTCCGGCCGCCCAGACAGCAAACGCCAGGAATCTGCTGTCGCCCCGGTTTGTTAGGTGGTAGCGGCTGCCGGTCACGACAAAGTATCTCGTTGTCTACCTCTCTCTCTCTCTCTGTCTCTTGCTTTTCGCTCCCGCTATCTTGTTGTTGTTGTTGCCAAAGAGGATTGCAGATTATGTATTTATATATATTATATATATATATATATATATATATATATATATATATATATATATATATATATATATATATATATATATATTTAAGCAAACAGGAGGATGAGAGGGAGAGACAGGGCGCGCGGGAGATCGAGAAATAGAAGACACGCACCGCAACATGACAGTCGCCTTGCATGTGCAATCGAGCAGCAGCAGCGGCAGCAGCAGCAGCAGCAGCGGCAGAACAGCAGTACGAAAAACGTACATCGCTGCTGCTGCTGTTGATGCTGCTGTCCCAGGACTCTTCCTGCAGCACGTCAAGCAGGACAGGGACTCCCGTTTCTCGTCTCCTCCCTCGATGTTCTCTCGAGCTCTCGAGAGCGAAGACGAGCCAGCCGATCGGCAGCGACGTCGACAGTACGAGCGACAGTACCATAACGGACAGCGTGCTTTCATCTTGGAGCAACGTAACCACCACCACCACCGATATAGATACTGTCGCGCTGGAATCGTCGTCGTACCATAACGGCACCACACAGCCGCCCAGCGAAGCCAACAGGTTGCCGCTGTCTCCGCCGCCACAGAGTACCATCATCAGTGTCAGCAGAAAGTAGTGGTGCCGACGGTCACTGGTGGTGGGAAGATGAGGAGGCGGCGTTCTCGAATCGTTCGAACGAGGAACGAGAATACAAGGGGCGGAAGGGCAAGGGAGAACAACAGTAAGAAATGCAGGGACCGACCAAGCAAGCAAAATGCTCCTACGAAATGAAAGGATCATCGACCGAACAAACGACCCAACAAACAAATCAAACAGCCCACCAAACAGCCAGCGAAGGAACCGATGTTGACATTTATCTAGATCTCGGGGGATCTAGGGGACGGAGACCGATGACGAGTACGGACGACAACGACGACGAAGATGACAACAGTGATAATGAGAATATTGTCTCCACGTCCCCCCCCCCCCCGCTCACCCCCGCTTCCCGACAGCTCAGCTCCAATCTTCCTTCTATAATTTACTGCGTTTGTTGTTGGCGTTGTTGTTATTCCTCATCGTCTTCTTTCTTCGCCGCAAAAGGGCTCGCTGAACACCAGTCACCGACATCAGTTGCTGTCAGCTAGTGTACGGCTAAGTGCCTTTATTGAGTTCGATTGAATATAACAACAATCCTATACATGTCGCTGCTGCTGTTGTTGTTGTGGTTGTTGTTGTGGTTGCTGTTATTGTTACTGCCTACTGTCGTTGTTGTCGTTTTTGTTGTTTTGCTTCTATGACGATGCCGAGGATGATCATTGACATCTTGGGTATCACCTTCGCCGCCATCATCATCATCAAGCAGCGTTCTTCTTATCCTTCCTGTTCTTGCGGCGATTGCCCGAGTCCATCGTCTGCCGTTGGTCGTTTCATCAAGTTATTCCACTTCGTATATCGACCATCCAGCAGGCGGTAACAGCAGCAACAGCAACAGCTGCAGCAACAACAACGACGTGGTCTCCGTCTTCCCCTTCTCCAGCGGTGGTATTCCTTTCGTCTTCTCGTCTTTTCTTCCGTCTTTTTGCACTTGCTTTTCCTTATTCTCCGTCTCCCTCTCTCTCTCTCTCTGGCTTCCTTCCTCTCACTATCATACACAGTCTGGAAGTCGGGGGGAGGGAGGGGGGGGGCAGAGGAGCAGGCGGGCCAATGCTATACTGTCGCGGCCCTGCCGACGATGATGACAACAACAACGATAACAACAACACTAGCCAGCCAGCCGTAACAACAACGTGTCCCTCCGAATGTCGCCACGACGAAGCAGAGCGTCGGCGTTAATCAGTGCAGCCGCAGCAGTTCCTCAAGCAGTTCCTCGTCGTCGTCTCTCTCTTTCTCTCCCTCTTATGATTCGGCTCTTCTTCCTCTCGCCTCGTTCCTCTTCTACTTCCCTTCTTTCTACGACGTTTCGAGACCACAGGCTGATTTTTCTTAGCATGCGTCGTTGCGATCTACGACGCGCGCTGCCCGCCGACCCGCGTCCACGTTCCCGTCGCCGTCGTGTGTCCTTCGCGGCCATGGCAGCGGTGGCGGCGGTGGCGGCGTACGGTGGCTAGCGTTTCTATTCCTCACTCACAACAGAGGTTAGTTATATATTGCCTCTTCTACAACAATAACAGCGGTACCACCACCACCACCTCCTCCACCTTCAGCCGTCACCAACATCCATCAGTAAGTAGTAGAACGGGCAGCCAGCAAGCAACCGACACTCGCTGTGCCGCCCGGCCATCCGCTGGGCATCCGACTACCAGAAGAAAAACAGCCGACACTGGTAACATTCTGCCGCTACACGTACGATGTAAACGATGACGTTAGCGAAGACGCCGTCTCATACCATAACCAAGCCCTGTTCCCGCTCCCAATCCTACTACTTCTACAGCTATTATTGCTGTCTTTCTTGTTGTTGTTGCCGCTGCTGCTGCCCATTGCGTCCGCTGCCGATGTTACTCCGACCTCTGCAGCGATGCGGTATGCCGTTTTGACGACAGAGGTCGATCTGACTGACCAGTTAAGTGAATCATGCGGTTGTTGCCAAAACCACGTCCCCGCCACCGTAGCTGCTGCTGATGTCACGGATGCTGCCAGCTCGTGTGTTTGACTTCTTGCTTTTATGATGTTCTCTTCTTCACTTTTGTTCTTCCTCACAGTATGCTAACAACAGCACGACGACGACGACAACGACAACAACAACAATAGCCACGACCACAACTGCGAGGCGACAAGACGCGATAGCTCATACGAAATGGATGACACGTCGACAGAGATGAGAACCTACGAGATGTGCGGGTTTACGCTGTGCAACAGCAACACCCGACGGTGATTCACGTACTCGAAGGAGGGGCAACAAAAAACCGTTGCGGGGACAGCGGAATAGTAAAAGCGAAGAGGAATAGGAAACCAAGAAACAAGGAACAAACGAATAAGAAGAGTCTACTACCAATGCTCTACGTAAACGACGAAGGTAACAGATAGGGGGATTTGAGGAGGGCGGGGGGGGAGGAAATCGTGATGAGAACGACAGAACTGAACAACAGAGAGCGGGCGAGAGAGCGGTCGAGAAAAATAATACAGAGTACGGGAGCAAATAGAGGCAAGAGGGGGGGGGGGCGGAGGGGGAGAGAGGAATGTCTACGCGTGCGACGAAATTATGACCACAACGGCTGCCTGAGGCAACCGCTACAGGGGCGGCGAGAGAGGCCAGAGGACGCGATCAGCACCAGAGGAGGCTGCGAAGACAGAGGAGCGGCATACCGCTTCGGACTGGTCATATTTATTCTTGCTGCTGTTGTTGTTCTTGTTATTGCTGCTGCTGCTGTTGTTGTTCTTGTTATTGCTGCTGTTGTTGTCGTCGTCGTCGTCGCAGCCATGGCTGTACGTCGTCTTATCGAGTCAACGACGTCGTCCGGCCCACTGACGATCAGCTAGCTAGAAGTTGTTCGTCGTCGTCGTTGTTGTCAGTCGGTCGCCATTGTCAGTCAGTGAGTTTCATAAAACGTGGTTTCGTTTCATGTGACGACCGCAACGGCGGCGGCGACGGCAACGACGACGACGACAACGACGAAAACGGCGACGCGACGGTTACTACCAGAACGATGACAACATCGCCACCCCCACCCTCACCGCCATCACACCACTACCACCATGGTCATCATGCCCACCAACACAGACCACCGCCACGACCTCGACAAGCAACAGCAACTCTAGTACCATCATACCCACCCAACCACCTTCACCAGCCCACCCCCGCCATCATCATCATCAGCATCTTCATCATGTTCATCGTGAAGATCACCATCATGATGTTCATCATCGTCGTCATCATCATCATCATCATCATGCACCAACCTCGCCGATGCCTCTCGACGATGATTTGGATCTCGTTCCGTCGTGGCGTCGTCTCGCGTCTGCGTGTCGCAGGCGTGTCGTGTCGGACGCGGACAGGCTGGACGCCGCAGCGAGTGAATAGACGAACGAATTCGGCAATGATGTCTCTCGACGAGGCGGAGGATGAGGAGGAGGACCCCTCGTCTCGACTGCGCTCGCCGTGTTTCGCCTTGCCGCGTCTCGCATCGTGGCCAGCAACCACACAACCACCAGTTGTTGTTACACTACGGCTATTGGCCAGCCAGCGAGCGCCGTACCACGACCAGCTAGCTCATTGTGCAGCCTCGTATCTACTACCACTTGCTGAGAGCGCGAGAACTGAGTGAGGCCAGCCGTTAATCGACGCCAGTTAACGAACGAACGACGACGGCGACGACAACGACGACGACGATAACGTTATACGCCGATGATGCTGCTGCTGATTATGATGGTGATGATACTGATGATGATGATGGTGATGATGATACTGATGGTGCTGATGGCGATGCGAACAGCAACGAAACTCAACAACTCAACCCGACTATAAGAGCGAAGATTCCCAGCCGCCGCCGCCTCCTCAATCGAGCGAAATCGAGCCGAATCGAGGAGCACACATCAACAGACGGAAGGGAGAGACACTGTGAGAGAGAGAGGAAGAGAGAGTGATAGGGACGCCCTTAGAGGACTCCCTTAGAGAGCGAGAGAGAGAGAGAGGGAGGGGGAGAGAGAATAATATTAGGGAACGGGGAGCGACGTCAAGCGAAGAGAGAGAAGTGTATTCGTACGGTGGTCAACAAGCCGAAGCCGACAAGGACAAGCAGCATGTCGTCAACCAACCAGCCAACCAGCCGGCCCGCCATACATTTGTGGCTCTTGTTTCAACAACAACAACAACAACAACAACGGCGACAACGCGCCGCCTGCGCCGCCCGCGCCGCCCGCGATTAATGCAGGCCGCCAGCAGCAGCAGTCGAGTACACCATCAACATCATCGCCATCAACATAATCGCCATCATCATCAACATCATCATCGCCATCATCATCATCTCTATAATTATCACCAGGATCACCATCCTACTGATATTTTGTAGGCAATCGTTCACGCAGTCGCTGCTGTGTACAGCCGCCATCATAATCATCCATCCATCCATCGGTCCAGTCGAAACGACCGACCCACCGACCGAACCACTGATCCGTTAGTTGGCTCTGCGAACGCTCGTTATGGCACTAGCCGATCACTGTGATGATGAACATGATAGTGATGGCAACGGTGCTGTTGCTGCTGTTGTTGCTGCTGCTGCTGCTATTGTTGTTGTTGTTGTTGTTGTTGTTGCTGCTGCTCTGACGGTAGTATTCGCGGCGGCAGAATCAGTCATAACGGTTGTCGGCAGCGCGAACGGTTAGCGGCAGCAACGCTTTGCTTCGACGCAGTCGGAATCGTCAACAACGGCAGACCAACGGACCAGGACGCCGGACGGACAAGCGGACACATTTACCACGACAACAACAACAACAGCAGCAACAACAACAGCAACAGCAGCAGCTCGAAGCGTAACGCTACAACTACTACTACTACTACTACTACCAATAATAATGCATGGTTGCCACCATCATCGGTATCGATCAGACGACGAGAGACGCCGACATCAGGCATGGTGACTAATCCTCGAACTTAGGTCGCGGTTGATGATGAAGGGGAAGTAAAGGGGACCAGCAGGCTGTTCGGTCTTGGCAGCACGTCGCTAGCATTGTTTTAGTTGCCGTCGTTGCTGAAGTTGTTCTTGTTATTGTCGTTGTTTAAATTGTTGTTGTTGCTGCTGTTGTTGCTGAAGTTGTTGCTGCTGCTGCGGCTGTTGTTGCTGCTGCTGTTGTTGTTGCTGCTGCTGCGGCTGTTGTTGCTGCTGCTGTTGTTGTTGCTGCTGCTGTTGCTGTTGTTGTTGTTGTTGTCGCTGTTGTTGCTGAAGTCGTTGGTGTCGTCGTAGCAGCTAAAGTCGATACTCTTGAGGCTGAAATTGTTCTTGTTTCTTGTGTGACTGGGCTTGTTGTTGTTTTCGCGGTAATATTTCTTCCTGTTGTTGAAGAAGCTCTTATTGGTCTTGCTGCTGTTGTTGTTGTTGTCATCGGTGTCGTCGTCGTCGTCGTAGTCATATGAGTCGAATATTGGTGCCGGCGACGTCATCAACGGAAAGCCGCGTTGCCTGAAAGCAGAGTGGCTGATTACTACATGGTTTGCTCTTGTTCCTCAAATGCTCGGTCACTTCGTCTCCGTTTTGCTTTGCGGATATGTCTCTCTCTCTATGTGTTTCATTCGTTATTGTGTTTACAATCTCATTGGAATGAATTGTTCCCATCGTTCGACTGGATTCTTGAGCCATCTTGTCTTAAGTAGAACAGGCTCTCGTGCACAACATCCAGACTAAGAGACAGAGAGAGAGAGAGAGGGAAGCTGCACGAAACTGCCATGTCGACCATTCGACATGGCAGTTTCGTGGCGTTCGCAGTTTACTGGCCATAGTAGATCATAGATGAGTTGTTGGTTACGATTCAACAAGGTCGAACTTCGGTCACCGCCTATAACTGACAAAGAACTGGGCACTTGCCCGGGCCGCCAGAGCACATGTCAGTCAGTATGATGCATATATATATATATATATATATATAGATGTGCCACAGCACATGTCAGTCAGTATGATGCACATATATATATATATATATATATATATATATATATATATATTGTAAACTCATTTCGCGCAATAACGCAGTCTATATAAAATGTCGATGTACTATTGTCGACTAGAATTATAGCAAATATGCCAATGGTGAGATGAGTGCTGCTACCAGGACCAGTCGCAGAAGCATCAGGAGCAGTCCAGGCGGGTGGTGGTGACGACACTGGCACGGCGGCTAGCTAATCCTCTGCACAGAAAAACTCGAAACAACACCGAGAGCGCACCGAGTAACTGCAACCGAACAGAGCAGAACAGCACGCAAACAACAAGACACAACACTCCGTGGTAATAACAGAACAACACAGTGATCAGCAATGGCACGAAGATATCCGCGCGAAGATCGGCGCGTGCAATCTGCCTGCGAGCAGCGTCCACATTTTTCTTCTTAGGATTCGTGCAGGACCAGGAAGGCGAGCGCCGGCGGGCTGCAGCATTTCGGTACTGTCCAACAAACAAGCCACAAAAAAATGCATCATGAAGCAGCCAGACGGAACGAAAATTACTACGCTCAACACAGCTGCTCGAGTTTAGAGTAAGAGAACAAAGCAGCAGCACAAAATCCTCTTCTATCAACTTTCATAATGATGATTACGATATGATGCTATTAGCTTTCGTATATTTGGGAAGAGGCTCCTTTGTGGAGATTCTCCTCTTCTTCTTCTTCTTGTACGCGGATAGACAACTGAGTGTACTAAAAACGCTGTTGGTATTTGTTTGTATACATTTCTTGTTGCGTTGTATGGGAGCGCGAGTATGTAGTGCGATGATCACATGCATATATTCGCCGACACAGAGAGAAACGAAATTAAGAAATTGTGCGCACTGGAGAAAGAGGGGCGAGCAGAGGAAGATACAGAAAGGCGCGTAGGGGAAATGACGAAGCACAAATGACAACAAACGGTGAGTGACGATAGTGCTACACAACAAATCGGAGGAAGGGAACAGTTAAAACTACCACCACCACCAATCGAGGAAGAAGGGGCTAGATCGTCATGATGAGGCCGAGCATATCGCCGAGTCGTCCACAATGACGAGGCGTCAGTTGCATCGCCTCGGATCGAGCGGCTCGTTCTTTTCGTGATGATAAGAATTGTAATAATAATAATACGCTGTATTACTAAGGAGCTGCCTGCTCAGAAGAAAAATCATAAGGGGCCGCCGACCGGGCGCGGCTGCAGTTTCGCGTCAACCACCGGCACCACCCGCAGCAACAAGACCTAATCAGCCTTACGACGATAAGATCACGAACATTAACTGAAGCGCCGTTACTGCCGCTGCTGGCGATACGGGCTGGGGGAGTACGAAATTTGACGCGCAAAAAGGTTGGGAACGCTCCGTAGAAGGGGCTCCCCGAGAGAGTTAGAGAGGGGTGGCGATTGGGCAGCGCTACCACTGTTGAGTTTGTTCTATGCTTTTTTGTTTGTTTGCTTGTTTATTTGTTTGTTTATCGATCTGGCTGTTTGTTGATCTGTCTGGCTGTCTGTCGGACTGACTATCGGTCTGTTGTTTATTGACGGTGGTGGTAACGGCGGCGGGGGTAATGGCGGTATAGCGGCTTCGTCGTATCTTGAGAGTGAATGCAGCGCAGGATAACACTGCCCCTGTCTCCGATGTCGCCAGGGGAAAGGAGAGAGAGAGAGACACCGTTGCCTTCTAAGGCGACAAACGGTGGCCTCCGAAAGATCCTCGTCATTCTCCAGCGAAGAGGTGACGAGGGGCTCACACTGAAAATGGTCAAAATAAACGCAGCATAAGAAGGTTAGTTAAACAATGAACGATGAGCTGGCAAGCCTGGCTCGACAGCCATAGCAACAACAACAACAACAACGACAACAGCGGCGACGACGACGGCGATAACATCCAGATAGCCGTGGGCTCCACAAGTTAATTCCTGCTTGTCAGGACTTGTAGAGCACCGTCACGCTCTGAAATACCTGAAATTTGCAAGGAACACGTACACAAACACAAAGCGAGAAAAAGAAAATTACGTTAGCGACTCCGTGACATGTCATGAACAAAGTTTGGACAGCTATTAACAGCATTATGCATTTTCGCTCAGAGTAGGGACACGATACAGTCTATGCCTAACGTAAGATGTGGTGACGTTTTCGTCAATTCACTAATCCGACGTCCCAAGACGTAGCCCGAGGTTTGGGTCTGGTGACCGACTAGAGCCAAGAGTTCGTCCAATTCGACTCGGAGTATTACATCCGACATCTGCCCATGACAGCATCAGTGGTGAGTGGCACAAAACCCGGCTCAAACGAAATTGAACTTTGTCTACCGTTTGCCTCGTCCAAGGAGACAAATAATACACCTACATACACGAATGTAGGTGTAATGATGTAAGCGGTTCGTGGCATTGCACCATCTTCACCAAGCACCACACCATAAACTCTCGTTGTAGACAACGCGAGCATTTAATAAAAAATTTTAGGTTTCACGAATTTATAGTGTACATGCGTCGCTGGCAGCTGTCAGCAATTCGTGTGTAGGACTCACAAACCCACTAAACCCATAGCTCCCCTAGCTCGAAATTTCGTACCATTTCTTCGACAATATTTTGTTATCTTTTTGCTCAGGCTAATCCTCAGCCAACATTTAACGTCCACAGGACTGCTTTCACGTTGATTCGTGGGACGGACCCCCTAAATACAAATATGTAGCGGTGGGGCTCGAATCCGTGCACGTATTTGTCTCCTCTGATCGCGGCGCGCATGTGAATGCACCACGCGACGGGGTTCGGCAATATTTTGATATCTACTTGTATCAAACTAAACCCAGCTCTATAACCCTCATTTCGTCTTACGTCTACAACCGCACAGTTATATCTTCCGAAATGCAAACGTAGCCGCAGTTTAAACAAAACAAGCGCAGACAAACTTACTGCAAGATAAGCCGCTGGATCGCCAGCAGCAAGTTAACCCGAGCCGAATAACCCTAAAAACCAGCCGCTGCAGGGCACTGAATTTTTACGTGCAAAGCTCAGCTTCAAGACGAACAATTAGTCCCGCTTAAGTAGACAATTTCCAAAATATCAGCATCACAGTCAGGTACTGAGAATCACTGAGTATTTGCAAACAATGTGCCTAAAAACGAAATAAAAATACGACCCAAATAAGGTCAAGAAAGGAGAAAAATATAGATGGGAGGATGGAAAAATAGAAAGACAATATAGAAACACCCAATAACATCTGATATTGTGCTAAACCAATGATGTGGCAAAATAAATATTGGCCGTGGAATTGCCACAGCGACAACGCAATACAACTAGATAATTTGGCTCATAGCTCAAATTAGTTCAATCACGTTTGTGTCCCGATGTCCTACCACACAACACACCTCTTGGGCTTTGGAACGTGCCGAGAAGAGAAGTCAGAGTAATGTGACCATGTGCCATGATCACATTCGATCGTAAAAGAAGTTGCAAGCACGACACACACACACACCACATAGGCAAAGCACACATTTGCAAACATGAATCTGCGAATACGCATTATTAATATTATTATTATTATTATTATTGGAGAGCAAATTACAAGAGGAGCACAGTAGATCCTCACTTATGCACTGCATACCACCATAAACATAGGCAAAAATGTTTGTAGGTGTTTGAGTGGACAGTGTTTTGAGGTCGATGGTTGTGTGTGTAGATTTTGTAGAGAGTGTAATATTGATAGATACCCTATACTTGTGTGCACCGAAATAGACACAACGTCCTTACAATCTCGTACACACTACATAGGATCAGTGCAGATTTCACACAACATCCGATGTATATTGCTACCAATATTTTGGTGAATAAATATATATGTGTAAAATGTTTGTAGCCTATCACCATGACAGTGTTCAGCCCGCCATATGCGGCAAAAAAGGCGAATGGACCAAAAGATAATGCGTCTACTCAAGCAAAAACATTGAGATATTAACCATGTGGCCTCTGGCCATCGTAAGCTTCAGATATTCGAGTTGTTCGTAAAGTGGGGCTTCTATTAATAAATATTATTCAGCCCTATTTTCTGATTACTATTTTTGGTGTTTTAAGTACACCAGAGTATTATGCTGATAATAATTCCCATCCGCTGCATGACAATGATATTCCTTTTGAATTAAAGAGTAAATACGCTTGTTTTATTTTGATATATATATATAGAAACTGAGGACAATAGGAGCTACCTCAATAGTGGTTCTCACAAG
Organism: Dermanyssus gallinae; assembly: GCA_003439945.1. NCBI lineage: Eukaryota > Metazoa > Arthropoda > Arachnida > Mesostigmata > Dermanyssidae > Dermanyssus > Dermanyssus gallinae. The sequence continues at coordinate 214,205 of QVRM01006864.1, read as the reverse complement.
CCCTTGCCTAGCGAGTTAATCACATATTCCAGTACCATACAATTATATATATATATATATATATATATGCATATATACATCTATTATATGTTTATATATATATCATTATTATATATATATATATATATATATATATATATATATATATATATATATATATATATATATATATATATATATATAGAAACTGAGGACAATAGGAGCTACCTCAATAGTGGTTCTCACAAGCCCTTGCGTAGCGAGTTAATCACATATTCCAGTACCATACAATTATATATATATATATATATATATATATATATATAAACATACCAAACTCATTTTCGAAAATGTAAAAGCCCCGTCTGGCGCACAAAGCCTACAGAAGCCGGCCTAAGACTAATCGGCTAAAAACGAACTGACATATATATAACGTGTGTGCAGGATTCCTCGACTAGGCGCGTATGTCACCATTTACGGCTGCGAGTTGTACCGTTGGAACGTTCCTATTCGAACACACAGAGCCGCATGACGTGTGTCTGTGTTTAGCTATTCAGTGTGCCATTCAATATCGCCAGTAAGCCAGTAAGTACAGCCACTACATTCTACATTCGATGTAAGTGTGTAGGCATTCTTCCGTCGCGGGCATGATATGCTTATCCCCGATCTCTGAATCAGAGACTCGCACGCACAACTACAGTCTAGATAGATTTCGACACCGCTCGACCGAACTATCGGATATAAGCGTCGATTGCATAGATTGGCCTTTCGTACCGCGCTTAATATTGAAATCGGAAATAGCTCTATTTTTTAAGCATATATATATATATATATATATATATATATATAAGCTCCTTTATATATATATATATATATATATATATATATATAAGCTCCTTTATATATATATATATATTTTTTTTTTTTTTTGCTGGTCGTTTTCAATGTATTTGTAGCTGACTGCTGGCGTAGCAGAAGGCGATCCCTATCAGCAGTGAGAAGTGTCGCAGTTGTATTCATATAGGTAGTCTGTCTACATTATGAAGTAGTCTTAGTACTGCTATGCCAATAATAATAATAATAATAATGATAATAGCAATAATAGTTAATAGACGTAGTACTAACAGTCGTAGTAGTAGTAGTAGAAGAAGAAGTACTACTGTAATTGGGGCAGGACAACAGTCCGCGTGTTGCCGAAATTGTTGTAATGACGGCGGCGGTGGCGGCTTCTTCATTTGTTGTTCGATTCTGTAGTTCAGTCGTTGTTCGTCTGCATTTTCACTGTTGCTGTTGTTGTTGTCGGTGCTGTTGTTGTTGTCGGTGCTGTTGTTGTTGTTGCTGCTGCTGTTATCGTTGTCCTCATGAGTGAACGAAAAGCGCGCAGTAGCAGCAGCAGCAAACGGAACCAAGTAGGAATACACATACAGACCATTCGGTGACTGCCGACTCTGTACCCCCCCCCCCCCTAACCCGCCCCCCCCCCCTCTTCCAGTCTGTTCTTGTTCTTCACCTTCTTCGTCGTCAACGCTATTCTCTTCCCTCCCTCAACCGCTCTCTCGCTCTCTCTCTCTCCATCTCTCCCTCTCTGTGCGCTCGACTTCAAACTCAACGTCAGAGCCCATAAGGAGACGAAGATGATGAAGAAGAAGAAGACGATGACTGTAGCAGCAGCTGCAGTTGCTGTTGATTGTTGTTGCTGCTGCTGCTCTAAGAGAACGAAGAGACGAATATAGTTTCAACAACAGCAGCAACAACAACAACAACAACAGCAGCAGCAACAACAGCAGCAACAACAACAAGAACAACAACAACAACAGCAGCAACAGCAGCAGCAGCAACAGCAGCAGCAACAACAACAATACCAACGACAACAACTGTTGCTGCTGCTATAAGAGAACGAAGAGACGAATATAGTTTTAACAACAGCAGCCTCAATAAAACAACAACAACAACAGCAGCAGCAACAACAGCAGCAGCAACATCAACAACAACAACAATACCAACGACAACAACTGTTGCTGCTGCTATAAGAGAACAAAGAGACGAATATAGTTTCAACAACAGCAGCAACAATAACAACAACAGCAGCAGCAGCAGCAGCAGCAGCAGCAGCAACAACAACAATACCAACGACAACAACTGTTGCTGTTGCTGCCACCACCAGTATGACTACGCTTATGGGCGCGGGTAGCAAAGCACCGTTATACACATTGGTAGCCAGCCAGCCAGCCAGCCATTCATGACGACGACGACGACGACCACGACGGCAGGGGCGGTAGCGGCGGTGGCGGCGAACGCCGAACAAGAGCACGCGTGTGCTGTGCGATGTCTGTCTGTCTTCAGATCAGCAACAGCAGCAGATCATCGCCGTCTCTCGGCTGGCCTCGTTCGTCGTCTTTTCTTCTTCTTCGTCTTCTTTTTCTTCTTCTTCGTCTTCTTTTTCTTCTTCTTCTTCTTCGTTGTTTTTCCCCTTCATCTTCGTCTTTTTCTTCTTTTTCTACGTTCTCCTTTTTCGCCTTGTTCTCCCATCGGGTGGTCTCGTTTGGTTCCCTCTTTTCTTCGGTATGGTCATCACCAGAACCACCGTCATGCTAACCTCTAGTTCATTTTCGCTCACCCCTCACCTCTCACTCTATATATGTATAGATATATATACTAATTCACTCTGTATATATATATATATATATATATATATATATATATATATATATATATATATATATATATATATATATATATATAGGGTTCACGATCTCTCTTCCCCCTCCCGGTCTCTCGCCGCCTCGTTGTCTCTATTGTTTAGTCGTCGTCGTCTTCGTCGCCAAGGCGGTTGCCTAGCAACTAGGTTGCTGTGGCTGTGGCTGCGGCTGCGAATTGTGAGTGCGTGAGTCGGCCTACCTATCATCATTCAACAGGCTAGCGTCAGCCAGCCAGCCAGTCAGTTGACTGGCTCTCTAGCTAGTTAGATAGCTGTTGGTGGGATACATGTATGTATGTATGTATGGACGAATGGATGAATGGGGAAATCGATCGACCAACCGGCCTTCCCAATGACCGAGTGCGCCTCGATCTCTCTCTCCCTCTCTCGTGTCGCGGCGGCGGTTTTTGGTTATCGGTTGTTATCTGTCCTGGCTAGGCTGGCCAGAGCTAGCAGAACGCCGCGCGCGCTGCGCTTGTGCCCAATTTCCTCCATCTATTCTCGTTTCTATCGCTCGGTTTGCTCTGCTTTGCTATCCTGCTTTCCTTCGCTCCTGTTTCAGCAGCTTCGGCAGCTGGCGGTAGAAGCGGCCGTTAGACGCTAGCTAGGGCGGCGGCGACGACAACAACGAAGACGACGAAGAACAACTCTACCATGACCACCACCACCACCTCCATCATCACCTCTATCATCATCATCATCACCTCTATCATCATCATCACCATCATCATTATCACCTCTATCATCATCATCACCATCATCTCTATTATCATCACAATCAGACTCATCACCACCACCACCACCATGATCAAAATCTTCACGGCAACACGGCATTCGTCACTCATTGACTGACAGTAGTAAACAATTGGTCGCTCGATCAGCCGATGGACTGGTACTGTTACTACTCTTACTGCTTCAGCTGCTGGTGAACTACAGTTACAGAGATGTGTGCGGGCGGCTCCGAGCCTCCCGCGCCCATATCGACGCCCTTGCTGCTTCTGCTTTGTCTGTCTGACGAAGACGGTTTACTTGTTGGTTCGTTATACGTGTTGTAGCAGCAGCGGCAGCAGCACTACACACGACGTATGACATAAGCCCGGCTGACAACAACAACAGCAGGGGCGGCAATGGCGGAGGCGACGATATCGCCGGCAACAGTGCTGCACGCGGTATCTGCAATACCAAGCGTCGCCGGCCATCAATGGGCATCAATGGTACTCTCGTAGAGAGGCACCGAGCGGCAACGAGAACACCGCAGCCGAATAAGCAGAGCATGCGCCACGAAGAACGCGAAACTATCTTTCTCTCGCTCTCTCTCTCTCTATTAGAGATCAGATTGACAGAGAAACAACCATGCATGCAGAAATGCAGAGAGGAAGCGGGGAAGGCGGGAGTGGCGGCGAGAGGGGAAGGGATGATGATCTGCAGACAGAGCAGGGACTTAGCAGAAACGCAGAACGAGAGGTTGAGAAACAGTTGGCAAACAGCAGAACAGCAGAGATTGTTTAGAGACTGGCACCGCCTAGCAGAAACAGCAGAGATCGTTGTCCAGTCGATGATGACGATGATGAGGAGGATAATGATGGTGATGATGATAAAGTTGCTGCTTCCAGCAGAGAAGATAGCAGCAGCATCGGCATCAGCAGCAACAACAACAACAACAGCGAAGCTGATGGTGAGGTTACGGCTGTTGGCGGCAGATAATGATGATTGTTCGAAGGGTGGACCCGCAACAGCATTAGGGCAGCAAGAAGATGAAGTAGCAGTTCCAGCAGCAGCAGCAACAACAACAGCCGCAGGAGGCCTAGATAGGCTCGCCACGCGTACGAAACACCACCCAGCAGCCAGTCAGTCAGTTGGGTCACTCAGAGCCGAAGCGAACGAAGCCTTCTGACCGGACGGGAGGACGGGCAGGCGGTTGGCGTGCGTGAGTGCGTTCGCCGGGCCGATGGGCTGTTTCTCTTCAAACGGCCGTGGTTCCTCTTCGCCGTCGTGTGGTGATGGTGGTGGTGGTGGTGGCGGCGGTCGAACAAGAAGTAGTTCTTCTTCTTCTTCTTCTTGTCCTTCTTGAGCGCCCCTGCCGCCGCCTCTGCTGGTTACCACCAATACTACTTCTACTGCTACTACTACTACTACTACAAGTACAGCAGTACTGCTACGACGACTTCTTCTAGTCTTCGACTCGGGCGTCTGTGACCGAGCAGCGCGCGAGCAACGCTAGCGCGCCGAGGTTGGCTAGCCGCTGCTACGACGAAGACGAAGATAGCCTGCTGCTGTTGCCGATGAGGCGTCTTTGCCTGTCTGCCTGTCTTTCTGTCTGTCTGTCTTTCTTTCTGTCTCTCCTGTCTCTCTAGTCTGGTCGCTGCGGGCCGACCGACCTCCTGGCTGTCTCAGAGGCTGGTTGGAGAACGGGCGCGCGGCCGGCCAAGCAAGCAAGCAAGCAAGCTGGCTGGCTGACTGGCTGGCAGTTATCCATCTGTTGTTGTTCGTCGTCGTCGTCGGCGTCGCCGCCATTCGACATCGTTGTCGGCATTATCGTCATCATGAGGCGGCAGCGACTGTAGCAGCATCCTCAGCCAGTCTCGTAATTTCTCTTTAAAAATAGCTCCCGCTGCTGCTGCTGCCGTTGCGAAGACGACGACAACAACGACGACGACGATGACAACAACGACGACGACAACAACGACGACGACGACGACAACGACGACAACGACGAGTCCTTCGGCCGCATCATCTTCTACACCAGCACGATGATGGCTTTTTCTTTAAACGACTTCTTCTTCCCCTACTTCATCTCCTTCTCGTTCTCGTCCTCCTTGTGCCCCTCTTTCTCCCGCTTCTTCCCCTGTTTCTTCGCCTTGTCATCATCATCATCATAACCATCACCACCACCACCATCGTCATCATCATCGCCATCACCATCATCATCATCATCATCAGCACCACAATCACTATCATCATCGGCGTTACCATGTCCTCTTCTGCGTACTCTTCTCCCCTTCATCTTCTCCGCTCCCCTCGCTCGTTGCTGTCTTGTGACTGACTACTCTTCGTCGAGTCTCTTCACACTCGAGTTTTTCTCATTCGTCGGTCGTCGTCGTTGTTGCCACTGCCGCTGTTGTTGTCGTTGTTGTTGTTGTTGTCGTTGTTGTTGTTGTTGTTGTTGTCGTTGTCGTTGTTCGGCTGCTGCTACGGCGGCTTTGCTGCCACTGTTTCGCTCTTGCGTTGCTGAGCCGTTCGTTCTTCTATAGTAGTTGCGGTTACCACCATAGATGTACTACTGCCGCCACCACCACCACCACCACCATGGCTTTCGTCTGACTCTGACGATGCTGCTGACGACGGTCACTGACTGCTTCTGATCTAACCGTTCGACCCAACCACCGCTGCAGAATTCTCCTCAACGACAACAACAACAACAACAAGCGCAGCTACAACTATAGTAACAGCAACAACAGCAGCAGCAGCAGCAGCAGAACATTCAGCGAACATCGGTCCTCCGACGTTCTCATCTCTGCTCTCGGCTTCGACTGTCTGGAGAGACGTACAGCTGCATGAGTCAACTGCTGCAACTCGAAGGCAGCAGATCTTGCGACGCGCGAATGTTTTTCGCTCTAATGCTGGTCTCATTGGTCGCTTTGCTGTTGTTGTTGCTGTTGTTGCTGCTGTTGTTGTTGCTGTTGTTGTTCTTGTTGTTGTTGTTGTTGTTGTTTTTGCTGCTAATGTATTTGTTTTCGGTGTTGCGTTTGCTGGTACCGTTGCTGTTGTTGTTGTTCCTGCTGCTGACTGTTGTCTCCATTGTGTCATTGTTGCTGATGTTGCTGATGTGTGCCGGTCTTTGTTGTTTGTTGTTAACGTTCTCATTTCTACTTGTTGAGGTCGAAGAGTGGAACAGCAGTTTAGCAACTAGTTATTTTGATGTGCGTTTTCTTAAACCGTCTTCTTTGTTGTACCACCACCAGCAGCATAAAGCATCACATATCACAGTGGCACACTTCGTCTCGACTTATAGCTATTTATATGCTCAAGTTCTCGCTATTGAATCGAATTACAACTCACTAACGCCGACTCACTCCGGCGTTACAGAGACGAGAAATGTGTGTAGCACTGTATTTTGTGTAGGCCAAGAATAAGCTTTTTGTTTGTTCTTGTGGCACGCTAGTCTGACTAGCAGTAGTAGTAGTGGTAATCGATATGTCTCATCTTAACGTTAGTTAAACGTTTTTTGTTTGTTTTTTGATATGGGTGGTTTGGAAACGCTAATGCACTGTCAGTAGTGGCAACCACAACACCTAGTGCGGGACTTTCACCCACTAAAAACGTCAATCCTCCGCACCCCCCCCCCCGTGTTTGCCCACGTTAGTTAAACCTAACGTAGGTAAACACGCCTGGGAATCATACTTGATCATAGCGCAGTGAATTACCCGCTACAGCCGTACATGTCGATTGCTGTGCGAATCCACTTCATAAGAAAGAACGGCATGATATAGTTTATCAGGCAAAGCCAACCCATCCAATACGATGGGGTTTGACGCAATGCAACTGCTGACCAAAAAGTCGTACCAATTATTGTTGTTGATGCTGTTGTTATTGGTGGTGATAACAAGATTTTTTTCGACTATTGTTAGTTAGTGTCGTCAGCACACATCGTGACTGTTTCGTTTATTTCGGCATTCTCTGCTGCTGTACAGATAACTGCAAATTACAGTTTATACTGTACTGATGCAGTTTTTATGCTATTTCATCTCAATAGTTTACCGTTGTGCTTTTGACGTAGCCGTACAAGCTATCGGAAGAAATTATCAGTCAAGGTTTCGACACATGAATAGTAAAATAGAACTAAAACGATATATATATATAGCTGTTAACAGCATGCTTATCACAGCTTTTCTATCTGATATGATTATCTTATAGTAAATACTAGCTCCGCGCAGAAGACATCATATCGCATGTTTTACCTAAGCGTTTGCTAACTCTCTCGCTGCTGCTGCTGCTGCTCCTGGTGATGATGATAAAACCGAACTCATATAATGCGCATTGTATGGTTGGACACTGAAAATAAGACGTTCACACGGTGTGACAGTCAACTCTTAACGATCCTCAGCGAACATCGTTGTTATTCAATCACACACGCACATATATATATATATATATATATACATATATAACTTGACAAAACACGTACTGCAGGCCCACAACTGCAATCGTTTTCTCATTATAGTCAAATGTAGTCATCTTCTTGTCAGGTATTGTTGCGCGTTATGGAAGCGTTGAAACGACAAAATTGTTCATTTATATATATATATATATATATATATACATATGTGTGTGCGTATGTTTTCTGCTGTTTTCCCACTTGGAAGATGGACAACTCTAGCGTACCTACGTAGTAGTAGCACCAACAGTGACGAGTTTGCCAATTTCAACTGAATGCGCCGTCGCTCCTCCGTATCTCCACTCGTTCGCCTGTTTCCCTACCTCTCTCTCTTCCTCTCTCTCTCTCTCCCCTGTCTCGCGTGTTCTTTATCTGTCTTGCTTGGCAAGTGTCGCGCGTTGCTTCATCCCCCCTGTAGATCTCCAGAAGGTGAAAGAGGCAACGCCAGCGAGGGAGAAAAGGAAAGAAAGACGCCTTGCTTAGCATTAGTCTTCTGCTAATCTGTCGAAGGAGGCAGAGGCGCCTGCGCTTCATCCATACAAGACTTGCAGGAAGTTTGGGGCCCTGCGGCCAGGAGGGAGGAGGCCCAAATCAGGATGATGACGACGACGACGACGGCAAACACGACAGTGGCAACAGCGACAACAACGACAACAACAACAACAACAACATACTCCTCATCATCATCATTATCGACAACAGCAGCGGCCGCAGCAGTAACGACAACAACAACAACTGCGTGACCTGTTCTGCTGTTAACGTTCACGTAGCGAGAGTGCACTATTAACCACGACGATTCGTCGGCCAGGGGACGATTATGACACCTCCTTCTGCGGCTGCACGTTGGCCGTTGGCTGCCGGCCGCATCATCACCGTTGGTAGTCGTCGTGGTCTTGGTGGGGTATATATATATATATATATATATATATATATATACATATATATATATATATATTCATATATATATATATATATATAATATCATATATATATATATATATATATATATATCTTATATATTATATATATATATACTTATATATATATATACATATATCTGTAGCACCGGCAGCTGCGAATAAGGCGACGAAACAGCGTCCGCGGGAGTGGCGGAGCCAGAACAGACATTGATTGCGGTTTCCGCGCGAGAGACTTGTTGTCGGCCCCTCGTTGGCAGTGCGTGAGGAGGTACGTATCACGCTATCGTGCTACGGACGCTGCTTATGACGTCTCTCTAGTTCCCGGGGCGCAGCTGCCGCTACCGCCGCCCGAGCTCTTACTGCAGCTGGTTGACGCCTCAACAGTTGCTGCAGGAGCAGCAGCAGCAACAGCAGCCTCTAACGAGTAGCGCTAACAGAAATGCTGCCATCATCGTGTGTAAAATCATGAGAGCACAAATACAAGGCTAGAATGAGAGAAAAAACGAATGACGTCTGACGGCTGGTTGGCCGTTCGATCGAACCGATGGACCAATCGATCGATGTAACAGAAAGCTGATGCTACTGTCGGCATTGATAACATGGAAAACGCACGCCAGCAGGTGCGTACTCAGTACGCAGATACGCGTGCGCCTGCCGCTGAACGTCAGACCCTTTAGCTGTTGCTGCTTGCCGTGGTTGCATCTTTGTTTTAGCTGCAAACGCTAAAGCAGCAGCAGCAACAACAACAACAATCGACACAACAATTGCAACAATAACAGTAACAACAACAGAAACAACAACAACAACAATAGCAAAAAGAACAGCAACAGCAACGGCAATACAATGACAACAACAATACTACTTCTACTACTACTACTACTAGTAAAGTTTTCGGGCTGACCCTCAGCCAAGATTTAACGTCCATGGAACTGTTTTTCACATTGCTTCATAGACGGACCCCCATAAATACAAATGTGCGACGGTGGGGCTCGAACCCGCGCACCTATGTGTCTCCTCCGGTTGCGAGGCGCAGACTTACGCCACCACGCCACCGGGCTGGACACTACTACTACTACTACTACTGTACTATAATGACAGCAGTGACAAGCACAATAACCACAATACCAACACTGAGCAACAGCAGAAGCAGATAGATATGACCACATTGACAGTGGCTAACCAAACATTGCTGTAGTAGTAGTTGTAGAAGCAATATTTGTAGTGGTCGTATTATTGTTATTAGTGGACGACCATAGTACCATACCGGTTCCATCAACACTGCAAGTAGGTACCACCATCACCATCAGCAACAACAGCTGCAGCATCAGCAGCAGCAGCAATGGCAACATCAATAACAACAACATCAATAACAACAACTACAACAATAGCAGCAGCAGCAGCAAAAACAGACGTAAACCCGTCGCCGTACCAGGCGCCGATAGACGTAACAAATCTAAAGCAGAGGTTGTTGTACCAATACGATAGCCAATAAGAAGAATGGCAACACCGTCGTCTATACAAATGCGGCCGAATATTTCTTTGTCTACGCGCTGACCCGTCCTACACAGCTGCAGTACACAATCAAGTAGTCAGTTCGTCGGTCGAGGCAAGATCGCGATCGTTGGGAGACCTATACTTGGACTTGGCGGTGGCTGCTAGAACATACCCAGCACCACAGCGGCAGCAGCAGCAGTAGCAACAACAGCAACACTAAAAAGATTAGTAATTTCTAATAGCAGCAGCAGCATCAGCAGCCGCAGTATCTATTAACACTGGATGGTAGACTGAGACACACCATTTGTCAGTTAATAGTAGCTAAGCCTAACTAATAATAGTCGCAGCAGTGTTTGGGGGGTCGGAGAGGCTGATGATAGTACCCAGTAGCGTTCGAATCGCTGTAGCCGCTGATGCACTTGACATCGTAGCATTACAGCTGCAGCTGTCCGGGTGTAGAGCGGTCCAGGACGCCCATCGTGCCGCCCGCATGCGGATCGTGGTGGCGTGTGCGTCAACGAGTGAGAGGACGGGGGCGGGGGAGCGGAGCGGGAGGGATAAGGTGGGGTTGAGTGGAGTGGAGTTGAGTTGATCATCTGTGCGGATGTCCCCCCCGCAGAAGTGGTTGGTATAATGCCAGTAAAATGACTCCAGCCAGCCAGCCAGCCCGCAAGTCGACATGGGCGCGCCAACAATGACACCGTCATAAAGTCACGGTCGGTGGACGAAAGCGAACCTCGTGCAACGTCGATATACGTGACGACGACGAGAACAACAACAACAACAACAACAACAGCAGCAAAGGCAGTAACAACACCAACAACAGCGACAGCAACAACAACAACAACAACAACAACAAAAATAACAATAACGACAACAACAGCAACAATGACAACAGCAGCAACAACAACAGCAGCAGCAGCACGGCAGCGATAAAAGCACGGCGTCTACAACGCCACGCCACTTGTGTGGCATCATCACCGACAACTAAGACGAGAGTATATACGGCTATAGAGACAGACGGTAGAAGACGAAGAACCTGAGAAGAAACAAGAACATCGCATCGCAGGAAGAAGGCAAGACACTTCCGGCAGGCAGGCAGGCAGAATGTATAGTTTCATCTTCCATCTTCAACAACACAAGCCATCATCGTCAGGATGGCTTGTGTACGACATGAACTCTACGTGGACAAAACCGCAAGAGAAGCGACGCAGCTAGCGGCCCAAGCAGCGGCGCCCAGTGGCTCCAAGCTCGATGGATGATAGAGACCTCGACTCGACATTCCAAATGGCAGCACCATACCAAAGCATTCAGCCAGTCAGTCATTCATTCATTCATTCAGCACAAGTGTCCTGTCAAGAACCGTAGTCAATAGCGATGGGACGAGTAGGTCAGGCTGTGAGTGAACTTTTATGGCTATAAAGTTGGACGTACTTAGTTATACAACGGCAATGATGTGATTTAAGAATTAGTAGCCACTCCTACACTACGGTAGAATAGCCTACCTGTCCTCCGGGTAGGAAGCAATGAGCACCCACGGGTAATGAAAAAAATAATAATAATAATAATAATAATAATAATAATAATAATAATAATAATAATAATAATAATAATAATAATAATAATAATAATAATAATAATAATAATAATATGAACGATGATGACAGGGTGGTTCTGAGCACAGCACAAGTCAAGTAGCTTAGGACGTAGCTCCGTTTTGTGGTGGTCCATTCAGCCAACAACTCGAGTTAGGCCGACTACGGCTTACTCTTTGGTTGCTGTTAGCGGAGACAGGCGCAAAGATCGGAGTTTGCGACCATGACTGGCAACACCAACACCAGCTGGTTCTTCTTGCCACCCGGAAGGACCCAGAGCCCAAAGCAGGTTGGACACCTGCTTCACACATCGGGCGCGAGTGTGATTGCCGCGATCCGCGACTGTCATTCTGTTCGGTCGCAGCCGCCGTGAGCATCAAGATACTCAAAATCACATGTACCCATCGCTCATCGCACATGCTGTGTTGCCGTTGCTACACCGGCACATAACTTCCTCGTAACCTCACGAAGTTGTGCGCGAGGTGCATGCAACGATGCGTGCGAGGCACAGGTACCAAACAGACGTGACTGGCTGTTGCGACTTCAGCTTGGCTGAATTGAACTACGGTATTGCTATTCCGCTATTGTGCCCCCCCCCAAACCACCACCGCCAACCACTCGGTGTATGTGCTCGGCTGTCAGACCGTTGTGCCGGGCACAACTGAACGGTAACGCACCGCTCACCTACTTTTCTACTAGAACCAAATGTAAATGTAGAGTACCGTCGATATTCTCAAAATAGCGTGGCTGTTTACGGTACCTTACAACTACCGCCGTTGATTTATTGTCACGTGTCGATGTTTTAACGTTAGCTGCTATCGTTACTCACTGCTGCCGTGGTGACAATACAATCATAATAACAATCATCACCTATCTGCGTCTGTTAGCCGCGGTTGGTTTCGTTGTCACTTTAACGTTTGGGATCGAGTTGAATTGGCTACCGCTTGATTGCCACCGCCTGCCTTACTTGCCTACTTTGTCGTTGTAGGTACGTGATGTTGTCGCCGGTCTATATCCATCTTTCGGGCATGATACAAATATATATATATATATATATATATATATATACGCGGCGTTTTTGCACGCTATATAATGTACTCTCGGATGTGCGGATAGACCAATACATTCTCGTTCCACGGAATGCTCGGCGTCCCAATAAAGATTCTGCGTAAACCTAGTGCTCACTCGGCTTGGCTTTCGGGGCGGCCTCGAACGAACGCACTAGGCGCGTTCCGCAGCACCCGTGAACCGTAGGTCGTACACGAACTAGGTGGAATAGGGCTCGTCCGGTCGCCAATAAAGGCGTGCCGATATGACATTGGCGGGCGTCAAAACGTGACACGGCGACAAACGGAGGCCTACACTGATACTTTCCGCCTGCGTTAGTCGCGAAGCGTGACATAACCGCCTATTTTTCTCGCTCAGTTCTGGCTGACTCTCGTCGTCCCTACCTCTAAGTTTTTCGCCCTCTAAATGTAGAGTAGTCTCTAGTGTAGTTTCGACAAAAAAATGTCATCGATGACAACATGGCTATATGTGTATATCGAAGCTTGGTAAACATGCCATTTTGTCTGGGCGATTGATGTGTGTGGGTACACCACACTGACTGTGCCTGACGACCTACCGCATTTCGGCGAAATGGTACAGCGTACGGAAACGTTGCAGATGCTGTCCTGACCCTTGAGGGATCCGTACATCGTATACGACCTACGAGGGGGTTTGGCGAAATTGCGATCTTCAGCCAGCCTCCGCGTAAATCCCGTGGGGGAGCGGAGGGGGTAATAATACAAACTCCAGCATCACTTGCACCATCACCACTACCACCACAACCATCATCATCATTACTGGGTAGCATGACCGCGGTGATCAACACCTACCACATTGTAATCATCATCATGGTAACCCCCACATCAGCACTGACGACGACGTCGACGACACGCAGCAATGAACCCACAGCGTAAATCGTTGGTTTTCAGTTTGAAGCAAATCGTTAGACACACGAATGGCACGCAACGTGCAACAGATGCCGCATGCAGATGCAACGGCGCCGTCCATGTTTGTCGTTGCCTCTGGCGACATAGCATATCGCCGTGCCGTAATGTCGCACACGTCGGCATCAAACAAGGACGCTCATCCTTCGACCACGATATAGTCGGTGCTCTGGAGGTGTTGTTCTTCTTCTTCTCGATCTCAGCCTATTAAACAATACATGAACAAATGTATTGTTCATTCAATACGTGCATGAACACTGACATCACCACCAGCACCACTATCACTGACTGTGGTGGCGGCGGCGGCGGCAATAATGAGGCTCATGATTTCGGCAATGATGGTACATTTCGGTGGTACGCCACGCTTATGACGATGCGTGCTGATGAAAACGAGGGAACGTCACCCTGAGAGCCGCGGGTCCGCGCGCTGATGCGCGATCATTGCGCTCGTGCATCAGTGCGAGCCGACATCCTTAGGTACGGCCGACCAGCCAGCCGATAGCGACAGCCAGTTTCGACGGTATGACGACCGTAGGCAGGAGGACGGAGGACGGAGCACAAGACACAAGATCTACGAGACACAACGACAACCACGACGACGACGACGACGACTATGATAATGGTGATGGTAATGATGGTGATGCTGGTGGCGATGATGAGGATGGAGGCGAACACGGCGAAGATCTACGATCTACGAAGAAAGAACGGCCGAACCGGTGAGAAAGTGTCAAACAGACAAACAGAGAGCGAGAGAGAGAGAGAGAGGGGGCGGGGGTGGTGGAGGGTGGAGTGCGCGAACGAAGAGTTCGAGGGGAAATAGAGACGGGCATGGGGAGAGGAGAACGTAGGGGTCACCACCACTACTATCTTGGCTCTATATATATATAAATATATATCTCATGCTTATCGTTCTCCATTTCTCACTTGGACTGACTCGGCCCCTATCTCCTAATGATTTCGTCGACACGCTATTGTCAAGTTGACGAACCGCAACGACGGCGACGACGACGACAACAACAACAACGACAGCAGTGGCAGCAGCCGCCACCGTCATACAAACAACAACGGCAACAACAACAAAAACAACAACAATGACGAGGGTGGTGGTGATGATAATAATGATAATGCGGATGATGAGGACGATAGCGATAACAACAACAACAAACAAACACTGTGCTGCCCTCCTGTCCGGCTGTTTACTCACTATCTTGCCGTTTCTCTCCGGGCCGACAGTTTCTGTTTGCTGTTGTTCCGCTGTTCCAGCCGCAGCAGCAGCAGCAGCGGGAGTGATTGATGCCCGACGAAGTAACCCGAGTAGGAACAGTGGATGGTGTAAGTACAGATGATGACAACAACAAAAACAACGACGACGACGACGACAACCTCTTCCTGACGAGATGGAAAGCGCGAAAAATATCTTTAATATAAGAACAACGGCAGCAGCAGCAGCAACAACAACAACAACAACAACAACAACAACAACAGCAAGAACAACAACAACAGCAGCCGCCGCCGCAGCAGCAATAAGAGCAACAACAACAACAAACCCAAATACGACCACCGCACGTACACCGCGGACCGGCATAAGGGCAAAAAACGAAAGAGAAACGAGCACAAGAAGAATTAAGTCGACGACGACGAAGAAGAAGAACAACAACAACCAGGCCTCTTTGCTAGAGTAACAACTATACGAAGCTCTATCGGTCGATTCTATATCATCGTGTACAGGAGAGACATCGTCATCATCATCATCATCATCATGTCATTATCATCATGCGACTAGAGTTGGGTCCGTCTAGCCCCGCCAAGAAAATGCTGTTAAGTTTATCTGCGCTTGCCGCTAAATAACGCTGGCAGTGACGGTGGTGGTGGTGGCAATGGCGCCACCACCGCACGAGATTCCCGTACGAACGAAACCGTCAACGAAAAGTCAACCAGCGAAAAACCGAGCTCGAATAGCTGTCGCCGTAGCCGCCGCGGCTGGAGTCGGTCCCGCAGGACGTCGCGTCGCCCGCAGCGGGCCGGCAGCCAAAAGTCACTCGCGACAATAGCGCGAGCGCGCGTCTAACGAACGAACAAACGAACGTCTGACCAACCGTCAAGAAGCTCTCTTCGGCACTATCGGTTGGATTGTTGGTTACAGGGGGAGGAGAGTCTGGAGACAGGACAGAGAGAGAGACCAAACTCGAAAAAGAGATCCATACAGAGAGACATAAAAGCGAGCGAGAGCGAGCGAGAGAGAGAGAGCGCGAGAGAGTAAGGGGGAGAGTACACGAGGAGGGGAGAGAGACACAGGGCGGGACGGACGGGGCAGGAGGGGGATATGGTTGGACAAGGGAATTAGCATTTCCAAAGGGCACAACGCTAACGCCGGGCAATTATATGAACGTTGGCGCGTGTGTATGTGTGAGTGTGTCGATATCATGTCAATGTGTCGTCGTCGTCGTCGTTGTTCGTCGAGAACGCGACAAGCGACGTTCGAGTACGTGTTTACTCACACATAGCATATGCAGGAGGTTGGCTCATGTGTACATGCACATACATATACGCATGCATATATATATATATATATATATATATATACATGTATATATTTAAACGAAAAAGTGTATGCACACTTATGTCGACGACTGCTAGTGAAGCCTGCCAGCAACACATGGCAGGAGCAGCGCGTCGTCTCCGATTAGATTGTCAATCTCTCACCATCACAAGACAGACTTCTTCTCTGCAGGCACGCAGGCAGGCAGGGGGCGGATAGCGGCAGAGCAAGCAATCACACAGTCTGTGAACAACCACTGCGACACCAGCAACAACAATAACGATAACACCAACAACAACAATAACGATAACACCAACAAGAACAATAACGATAATACCACCACCACCAACAACAGCAACAGCAACAACAACAATGCATCATCTAGCAGCCGACGAAGTGGTGCAACGCTTTGATTCGAATTGAGCTAATCGTCTCTTCCAAGTATGACTAAAAACACACACTCTGAGGGAGTGGAGACACAGATAGCGTGGTGGCCAACTCGCGCAACCAACCGCCAGGGGCCAGCAGTGTTTGTTGTACGTCATGTCATGGTGGTTCGCAATTCGCAAACCGAGACCAGCAGGTTGCTTAAAACAAAGGAAGGACGCGGAAACTAACCACGACGTCGTCGTTAACAATAGCATCAACAACTGCGGATCTATACTGAAACAAGAGCATACCTATCCAGCCTGGAATCAAGAACGAAGGAATAATAACAACAATAACAACAACAACGATAGCAACAACAACGTTAAAGATGACAATGACCACATCAACATTTTAAATGACGACAATTATTGTCGTCATTTACGTAATATAGATAAACTTTATGCATTTATATATTAATTAAATAATAATAATAATATGTAATTAATAATAATTATATTAGCAATAACGGCAGCAATATCTCAACAGAGAGCAATACTGGAATCATAGCTGATTGAACAGCAACCACAATCGCAAAGCGAAAAGACAACAAACAGTGAATAGACGACACGCTTCTGCATACGTCTCGCTTTCTCACTGCGCTCTTTCGGTCACGCAGCATTCTAGCGAGACGAACAGTAACTACACTTCACGAGCAAGCTGCGACCAAACAGCAAATTAATGGCAACAGCAACAACTACAACAATGGCGCACCACGAAACGTCCACTTTAACGTAACCTCGCGATTGACCGATGATGAGATTCGTCTCGAACGCAGTGGAACGAGCTAAAATTCGGTAAAATGGTCATAAACCAAAATTAAATATTACAGAATCGATTTTACATCCGTAGCGTAATACTGCTTAATACTAGATTACTCAATAGACGGGGGGGGGGGGGGGGGGGAGTACAGTCCATCAGATCGGTATTCGGCAAATACACACTGGAAAAACAGCTGACGCAGCCGAATTATGTACATTGTGCTTGCATGACAACCTGAACGGCGGTAGAAAACACTCGTTGACACTGGTGTTGGTGCTTTGAATCGTACACAACACTCTCGAAAGAAAGAGCTGTAAGAATCGCAATAGCAATAATCACAGCAACAACAGCAACAACAACAACAACAACAAGGGCAACAACGAAAACAGCGACGATCGCAACAACGAAAAAACGTACTTATATATAGCCGTAGCAAACTGCAAACCTTAAAATGGCGAAATCCGTTCTGCTAGCAGACGTAGCATGTGTAGCACGTATAAACACGTATTCATCATCTTCTTTTTCGTAGGATTATCTTCTTCGCTATGTTGTCGTGTTGTTATTGTCAAGTTGGCCTTAAGGGTGCTGCTTCTGCCCCACACTTGCAACAACAGCAGCAGCCGTACAAAAAACAGCTACAACAACAACAACAATAACAACTGACAAGACACCGACTTAGGAAACGTGCTAGCAGCACCCACGTTTGGTTGTTCCGCTTGCATGGCACACTCTTTCCTTTCAGTTTAGCCTTTCCTTTCTTCGTCTCTCTGTTTCCCACTTGCGTTGTTGTTGTTGTTGTTACCTTCTTGAGTTGTTGTTGTTGTTGTTGCTTATGTTCTTTTGGTTTCCTGGTGCTTCGCCTGCGTCGTCCTTTTTGTTGTTGCCGTTGTCGTTGTTGTCGTTGCCAGCGACAGCGTTGCCAGCGACTAAGGCCACCACAACCAGCACTTGTTCTGCACTAACAGGCAACAGCCACAAAACACCAATGTTTTCCACTCAGCCAGTAGGGCCGCGAGAGGTTCCACGACAGAACGAACAAGGTGGAGCGTAGATAGCTGGGTGGCTGGGTAGAAGTAGGTAGGTTAATCAATGGATCGATGAACGGCGGGTGGATGAACTCCATCCATAACATAGATCACATAATCACTGACCGGACAGCAACCACACCACACTCGAGCGACAGCGAAGAACAACACCCCACGCACGTTTAGACCCCACGACTCGCCCCACGACATGGGTGGCGAAACGTGGTGATGTCGTCACTCACTATCATCTGCCCACAATGTTCGGCTCGCTCACTCACTGCAGCACTGCTGGTCGGGGGTGGTGTCGCAAACATGGGGTTGCGTAGTATCATTGGCGGCATGGGGGTGCGTAGTTTCGTAGACATTGGGGGAAGGGGGGGGTACGTAGTTTCGTGGGTATGGCGTGAGTGGCGTCGTGGAGATAGAGGTGTACAGTGTCGTGGAGATGGGTAGTGCGTAGTGTCACGAAAACGGGGGTGCGTAGCCTCGTCGACATGGGGGTGCATAGCCTCGTCGATATGGGGGTGCGTAGCTCCGTCGACATGGGGGTGCGAAGCCCCGTCGACATGGGGGTGCGTAGCTCCGTCGACATGGGGGTGCGAAGCTCCGTCGACATGGGGGTGCGAAGCCCCGTCGACATGGGGGTGCCTAGTCTCTTCGACATGGGGATGTATAGTATCGTGTACATGGGGGTGGATGGCCTAGTGTCGTCGACATGGGGACGCGTAGTGTCGTGGAGCACATAACTTCCGAATGGCGCATCGAACGATGTCTTGACTCTCATGTCGTGCAAGTGGGCACACACACAGGCCGCTGGCTGGTCAGCGTGGTCGTGAGGGCGGGCGTTATCATGGGTGGCAGAAGCAGCAACAGCAACAGCGGCGGTGCCAACGACCTTATTTTGACCATCATGGTCAGCGGTCGAACGCACACACAGGCACGATTGGAGTGGAAAACCGTGGCCATAAAAACGACAGAATGACCTACTGTTAATCACTGAGAAGCGAGAAATGGGGCAGCGCATGTCGCAGGTTCGCTTTGTGGTGCCGTGAAGAAGTCGATGGGGTGCGAGAGCCGGCAACAAGCTGAGGTAGTAGACGAAGACCAAAACCATAAGAAGGACGCCGACGACGACAACGACGATGACGTTGAGAATGTCGGTGACGATAATATGAAAATCAGATGATGATGATGATGATGATGATGATGGTAACGGTGATGATAATGTCGAAACGGATAGAAACAGTGATCATTGTTACCGGTGAATGAATGAATCAAATGAACAATTGCTGATGTGTGAACGGCATCTGAAAGCTACACGCACACTTTTTAGTTCACGACCATGCTTGGTGATCGCACTTGTCTTTCTGACAACAGCAACTACAACATTAACAACATCGTCGTCGCTAAGGTCGCGACTTGCCCTTATCGTTATGTTGGTGATCTGATCTCAATACGTCGGTATCGTGGCACCTCAATACCATCCAGATGCACTACTGGTCACTATTGAAACCACACGTTTATCGAACCATGTCGATTTGTCGGTTTTGCCACTTTGTGTTGTTGTTGTTGTTCTGCCTTGTTGTTATTGTTGCTACTGCTGTTCTTGTGACCTCTGTAGTCGATATTGTTGTTGTTGTGCTTCTGCAGTTGTTGTTGTTGTTGCTGCTGATGTTCTTGTGTCTTCTGTAGTCGTTATTGCTTTTGTTGCTTCTGCAATTTTTGTTGTTGCTTCTGCAATTGTTGTTGTTGCTTCTGCAGTTGTTGTTGTCGCTTCTGCAGTCGTCGTCGTCGTTATTGTTGCTGCTGCTACTTCTGCAGTCGTTGTTGTTGTTGTTGTTGTTGTTGCTGCTGCAGCTGCTGCTGCTGTAGCTTGAGCACGTACTGCTGATTATTCGTTCTAACATCATTCGTCATGACTACAATGCTATGACCAACATCACATCCACCACAAGCGCCACACTATGATTATGACCGCTAACCATCAGCAGCAGCAGCAGCAGCGGTAGCATCGCTTCTTCTTCAGCAGTAGAAGAGCAATGCCAGTCAATTGGCCGGCCAGAGTCAACTCGGCGGGCAGCCTCCGTAAGTAACGGCACAATCGGCCAACCTACCGGCGGGCCGGTCACAGTAGCTCTGTGTGTTTGCCAGCCTCCGTCAACACGGTCGTGTCCATGTTGTCGTCGTTGTCGTCGTCGTTAGTCTGTTTCGCAGCAGCGGCAGCGGCCATTACAGCGGCGACAGAAACAACAACAACAACGATGACGACAACCACTACCACGATAATATGGTTTCTCTTGGTCACCTCCCCTCTGCCTGTCTCTCCCGCTCTCGCTCGCTCGCTCGCTCGATAGGGAGACCGAGAGAGAACAGAGCATAATAGAGAGACGGCCAGTTACTCTCTTCTCTCGAGGATATCATCATCTCTTTTCCATTACACTCTCACAGACGGACGGCAGATAGACCCGCCGTTACCGCCTCTGCCGCAGCAGCCGTCGTCACCCTCACACAGTCAGTCAGTCAGTCACACAGGTAGGTAGACTCTACTCTCCAATTGCCTTTTGCTATGCTCTCCTCCTCCTTTCTGTTTTTGGTTGTTGTTGTTGTTGTTGTTGTTTTTCTTGTTGTTGTTGTTGTTGTTGTTGTTGTTTTTCTTGTTGTTGTTATTCTTGTTCTTGTTGCTGCTGTTGTTGTTGGTCTCTATAGAACTACCTCATCCTCACCTTCTCTCAGTTAGTCAGTCTTAGTTTCTTCGTCTTCGTTTTGTTTTGTTGTTGTTGTTGCTGTTCTTGTCTGGTTTCGATCGTTCGTTGACTTTCGCGACATGCACGACGCACGCACGCATGCACCCTCACACAAGCACATCTACACACCTACATGCAGGCCGAAAGACAGAGAGAACGGGGGGGGGGGGGGGGGCGGACAGACGAAGCTCGTAAGCTCGCCAATTGTGGTTCGCTCTTCTTAATTGGTTAACTGGCCCGCTCTCCCCCCAGCTCTATTCGTCTTCTTCTTCTTCTTCTTCTACCCCGTCATCGTTTCGACACGTCTTTGCCGTCGTTGTCTTCTTCTGTTACTCTCTCTCTCTGTGTATGTGTTAACTCCCATTCATTGTGCGGGCCGACCGCCTCGAATCCGCCCGCACCCGCACACTCGCATTGTCTCACGTGCCGCCGTATCTCGTTGGCATGCGACCTCCTCGCTTCACGCCTATCCAATTGCTGCTAGCTACTGGTTGCCACTCACTGGTCTCTGTCCTTTGTGTCTAATCATACATTAATCTGTATGTCTCTCTCTCTATCTCTCTCTCTCTCTATCTTTATGTCTGCCTGTCTATATATCTATCTATCTATCTGTTTGTTTGTATCCACTCGTCGTTCGCCTGCATTTTCACTCTCGCAGAACAGCGTCATTATTTCGGCAGCAGGCTGCCACAGTTCGTCGCGTCGTCCACGGAGTGCCGTACGGTCAAAGTCCCGTTTGAAGCACCATCATTAACGCCAAATCATCACCATCACCACCACCACCATCGCAATCATCTTCATCACCATCGTCGTCATCATTATCATCATCGATACTTCCACTGCCGACTCCACTGCCGACTGCTCCCCCTTTCTCTTCATCTCTCTCCAAAGTCTCTCTCTCTCTAAAGTCTCTCTCTCTCTCTCTCTGCGAAGTCTCTCTGCGTTTTTGCTGTCAACAACCAACCGACCGCCCCCGACGACGACGACGATGACGACGAATTCATCGACCACTACCAGAAGAAGCAACAGCAGCAGCAGCACCGCTGTACTCGCAGACGGCTACGGCTCTAAACAGACCGTCATCACTCTCTCATCATCACGTCTTCTTCGGTCACGTCTCTACACACAAGCTGCGGCGCCACCGCCGCCACCACCATGACCACCATCACCATGGCGATCACCATTACCATGGCGATCACCATAACCACCACCACAACAACCACAATGATCTCTTTAACACCATCATCAGCATCAGCATCATCATCATCATCACCATCATCACCATCACCATGAAGGCTACAACAACAACAACAACAATTGCAACAGCGGCGGGAGCGGCTGCCGACGTTCGTCCGCCGCTCCCGCCGTCGATCAACGACGTCCGCTTGCCCGTTCGTTTGTCCGCCTTTGTGTGTTCGTCTGTTGTTGGCTTCGCTCGATTTGGCAGTTTGTCGTCAGCCGGTCGGTCAATCAGTTGGTTCGTTGGTCAGTCTCTCTACTCCCTTTCTCTATCCCCTCTCTCTCTCTCTCTCTCTGTGAGATCTCCACCATCTCTATTAGTTCGGTCATTCGGTGGTGGTGGCAGCGGCGGCGGCGGGAGGTCCGTGGCCGCTGCCGTTCCCGCCGCCGCTACCGGGAGGTCGGCCCGTTATGCTGCTGACGACCCGTTATTTCTGCCGTCGTCGTCGTCGTCATAATCACCGACGTCGTCTTCGTTGTTGTTGTTGTCGTCGTCGTCGTCGTCATCATCTCCTCGTTCACCATTTAGCGGCCGTCGTGTTCATGGATGTGAGGGTGGTGGGGATGGTGGTGGTGGTAATAGTGGACACACTCGAATAGGTCGTTTCCAACGAAAACGTCGCCTCCGTAAACGAAAACACGCGCGGGATGGGCGGCTGACTAGTGGAGGTGGATCGCTGTGCTGCCACCGCCACCACCGACGACGACGATGACGACGACGACGACAACAACAACAACAACAACAACAACAACAACAATCACAACAACATGCCGACGTTAACGAAGTTAGTTAACAATAGTTAACCAAGTCGAGCTGTTAAAGTGCACCGCCGCCGCTAGGAATGATGATGGTGGTAGCGTTTCTAACGACAGACGAAAACAACAACAACAACAACAACAACAGCGCGCAATCGATTAAATGGATTTTCTTCTGTCTTCTTTCGTTGTTGCTGTCTGTTGTTGTTAACGTTGTTGTTATTGACGTAACATTCACAGTAGTGGTAGTAATAGTAGAAGTGGTAGTGGTAGTAGTGGTGGTAGCAGTAGATATATGGATGTAGCAGCAGCAGCAGTAAACTTATTGCAGGTAATAGCTGTACGAAGTGAGGATACGAGTACATCGAACAGCCAAAACAAGAGCAGTTGTTTGACGGCCAGTCGTTGTCGTCGGCCTCGACATTGCACGTACATACACTGTCGAACGGTTGACGACGGTCGCGCAAGGAAAAACTCGACGACAACAACAACGACAACAATAGAAGAACAACAACAGCTGCACCAACGTCAATAACAACAACACCCGTACCAACGTCAGCAACAACAACAACAACCGCACCAACGTCAACAACAACCGCATCTGCATGAACGTCAACAACAACAACCACATCTGCATGAACGTCAACAACAACAACCACATCTGCATGAACGTCAACAACAATAACAACTGCACCAACGTTAACTAGTGCACGACACACGACAGCACCGTCGATCACCGCACCACACCCCCAGCTTCAACTATCAAGCAAGCAACAATCAATGAGCAGAACAGAACAACGCTGACTAGAGCAGAACAGCGCAGACTAGAGCAGAACAACGCAGCACCAACGAAAGCAGGGTAAACTAGAACAGAGCAACAGCCGCCACCACGGCCACCACCAGCACTGGAGAACGAGTACACCCTACAGCACACAGCAGCACAACATCCATGACGACGACGACGACGACTTCTACAACGAGTTCGGCTACTGCGTGCCTTCTGCGTGCGTGCATTCATCCATCCATCCATTCACGGCACAGCAATGCCAACCGTGCCTGCTTGTACGACTTCGAGATCTTCTACGACGACCAACCAACAACAGAGGAGGAGAACTACAAACGACATCAGCATCAGCAGCAGCAGCTACGGCACCACCACTAGCAACAACAACAACAACAACAGTAGAGAGGTAGTTTCTGAGCCCTGTAGTAGCAGTAATAGCAAATGCAGCAGCAGGCGAGAGTTCAGTTGTTGTTGTTGTTGTTGTTGTTGTTATCGTCGTCCCCTTCATCTATTCCCCCTCCTCCTCATCATCATCATCATTTGCCTTGTCCTTCTCCCCCGTCCCATCCCGTCCAGACGACCCGACCCCGCTATTCCCCTAGATCTTCGTCCCTGTTCTGTTTCTCCCCCCCTCCCCCTTCCGCCTTCCTTCGGTGGCCCCGATGGCCACGGTCGCCGCTGCCGCATCTGCTGTTGTTGTTGCTGTTGTTGCTGCTGCTGCTGCTGTTTCTACTCGACATCATGGAGAGCAGCGACGACCAGCAGAACAGAACTCTTCGACCAGCAACAGCACCTCCAACATTACTACTACTACTTCGACGACTACTACTCTCTACCACAGAGTCATCATGACCGACCATCACAGCCCCAACAGCAGCGCATAAGCGCTAGCCATCGTCACTGTTGCTGTTCCTATTCGTGTTGTTGTTGTTGATGCTGCTGTTGTTGTTGTTGTTGTTGTTGTTGTTGTTGCTTAGCAATGTTATGTGGTGATGACGGTGTTCGTTCGACTCGACAACAACGACGGCCTGCTGTTGCTGCTATTACTACTACTACTACTACTACTACGAGTACTACAGCAAAATGGCGCCGGCGCCAACAGTGGACTCCTGCCATTGCTGGCTGCCGTTGCGACCGGGGTAGGTAGAGGCCAACTCGAGAGAGAGAGAGACAGAGAAAGAGAAAGGGAGAGTCGGTATTCGGTTGAGTATATGGGTGTGTGTGTGCATTTGTCTGTGTGAAACCCTGTTCCTGTGCGAGAGTACGAAGATAGACAGAAGGGCGACAACAACAACAACCACAACAACAACAACGGCGATGACGAAGACGACGAGAGACGACCGACAAAGTCGGCCCACGACAACAACAACAACAACATTAACAGCAGCCAGTCGGCCAGCCGGTCGGCCGCCGGGCCAGGCCGGGCAGACTACCCACTCGGCTATGGAGAGCAAACGAGCGGGTGGGCCATAACAACGCAGCGAGCACAGAGAGAGACATACAAGCTGGACGAGAGAACTTTGGGCGAGAGAGGGGAGGCGAGGGGAGAGTGTAATAGAGTGAGCAGAAAAAAGCAGAGCGATGGGCGCAGATAGAGGTCTATGAAAGAGGGGCTGGGGGAGGGAAATCGAGAGATGTCGAGAGCAATAGAGAAAGGGAGAGCGAAGAGGGAGAAGGGAGGCGAAATACGGAGAGGGAGAGAGGGGAAAACGGGAGAGAACCAGAGGAGGACTAGAGAGTCGTCAACGGGGCGGATGAGGGAGGGGGGGGGGAGTAGAGAGGCCACCACCACCACCGGGAAAGAGAGCAACAACACAGGAGAACCGCGCGATTCAAAACGAGAGACTGACAAACTGGTCGACGGAAGGACAGACGGACACACAGCCGCAGGATGCTACGGAAGACTCCGGAACAAGACGGATGCCACAGATGAGCAGGCGATCGAGCGTACAGATGAACAACAGCAACAGCAACAACAACAACATGACCACAGAGACCGTAGAGTTTGTCTGTCGTCTCTTTTCTACGTCATCATCATCATCATTATCAGCCGCAGCAGTAACAGGAGCAGCAACAGCAGCAGCAGCAGGATCTTCTTCCTCCCCTTCTCCTGCTACTGCTTCTTCTCCTTCTCCTACCGTGATCTCAGTTGTTGTTCTTCTTCTGTTTCGAAATTGTTTTTGTTCTTCTTCTTCGTTGTTGTTGTTGTTCTTGTTCTTCGTCGTCGTTGTTGTTGTTGTTGTTGTCATCGTCGTCCATCTTCTACCTCATCACTACCATCATCACCATCATCTTGACTACCACCATCATTATCAACAGCAGTAACACGAGGACCATAACTGCCCCTCTCTCTCTCTCTCTCTCTCTCTCTCTGTTACTACGTACGGTAACGACGACGACTTGTACTCCTACGGCGACGATAACTAGCCGGTGGCACGTTGAGGCCGTCCAGCCTCACAGAAACAGATAGAGAGCGTAGAGAGAAGAGTAGAGAGCACCACACGCAGAATAGCGGTAGAGGGGGGCGGGGGGGTTGGGGTGCTGGTCGCTCACTCGCCGCTTGTCCGATGTCCGGGGCCACCGATGTAATGTTGCTGGTTGCAGTAGAAGTAGTCATAATGGTGGTGGTGGTGGTTGTGGTGATGTTGCTGCTGCTGCTGCTGCTACTGACGTCTCTGCTGACGGCAGCTGTAGTAATTGCTGTTGTATTATTGGTACTTAGTGTAGGCGAAATACCTCTCCTCCAATCTAGCAACAACAGCAGCAGCAGCATTAGTTCGTCGTCGTAGTCGTTGTTGTTTTTGTTGTTGTTGTTGTTGTTGCTGCTGCTGTTGTTGTTGTAACAGCAGCTATAGTAGAGACAGCTGTATAGCGACGAAGGCTGCTGCTGCAGTGCTAGCCGCAGCGTCAGTTAAAGAGAAAATAGGAAGCGAGAGCGAGAGAGAGAGAGAGAGAGGGGCAATGGAAAAGGCACTCATGGAAAAGGTAGCGGGACAGTTGAGCAACAGTCACCATGGCAGCAGCAGCAGCAGCAGCAAAACAGTGAACTGAACTGCTCTGCTGAACTGTTGTCGAAGCTGCAAAGCCATGAAGTTGGTTTCCCTTCGTCGTCGTCATGGCCGTCGTGCTCGGTCGAGAGCATCTATCTGCGTCTATCGTAGTAGCTTCTCGCCCTCCTTGACCAATCAATCTATCTATCTATCTATTCATCTGTCGACGTTCTCTTTCTCTTTTTCGTTTCGTAATCTTCGACGTTGTCCTTTTCTTCTTCTTCTTCTACTACTTTTTCCTCTTTGTCCTCTTCCTCTGTCTAGGCCTCACTGACCACTCTAAACTCAGACGCGCTGAACTCAGATGACAACAACAACGAGAACAACAACGAAGACGACGAGAACAACACCATAACCAACGATGACAATAACGGCGTGTGCCGCGGTCTCAATGGCCTTTTCTTGTCTATCGAGTGCTGAGACTTATTCCCGCCAACATCGTGACAAATCGTGGCCCGAGCGTAGTCCGTGAAGTTGTAGAGAGAGTGGTTGGTGGTCAGTGGTTGTTTATCATTACAATCATGGTGCGGCGGGCGCAGTGGTAGAATAATAATAATAATAATAATAATAATAAAGATAGCAACGACACGGATGGAATTGGCCGGCCACGCGCGGCACGGACTCTGCGGCAGTCCCCTAATCACTACAGGGCCCGCCTCTCGGGTTTGTTGCTTGTACTGCTGGTTGGACCTGCGTATCAGCAGCAACAACAATAGCAACAACAACGACAACAGCAGTAGCAGCAGGAATTGCAACAATAATAACTACAGCAGCAGCAGCAGCAGCAGCAACAATAATAACAACAACAGCATACACAACAACAATAAGAATTATAATAACAACAGCAGCAGCAGCAACGAGGAGAACAACAACAACGATACCAACAGCGGACAGCAGAAAGACGAGGCCTCGGGAGGTTTCTCGAGAACAACTGCTGCTGTACCAGCAGAACTGAACGCTGCTGTCGTTGTTGTTGTTGTTGTTGTTGTTCTTGTTATTGCTTTTGTTGTCAATCGTCAGCGTTATCCTTCAATGGACAGGGCCTTCATGGGTAGTATATATAGCGCACAAGGGGGGAATAGAGAGAAGGGAGATATAAAGAGATAGAGAGGAAAGAGAGAGAAAGAAAGAGAGCGGAGATGAGATGGACCGAGAGAGAAAACCGCGGTAGGGCATTGGACAGGGACAGGATACAGAACGAAGCAGAACGAAGCGCCCCAGATAAAAGAGAACGCCTTTAAGCGCGTGTATGAGCAATAAGGGCAGTAACTGGAGTGGCATACGTCGACTATAACCACGTCGACAATACCATACTGATGAGACCGATGCTTGACGTGACGGTGATTCGAATAGGCGACTGACAGAGATGATGACGACGACGACAAGAAGAAGCTGAAGACAGGCTCAGCATCTCCATACCAAGATAGTCGAATAGTGGAGTTCGCCACCACATATCGACGGCATGTCTCTTTTTCTATTTATCAATTTGTTTCTTTCCCTTTTCTTTGACCCCTTTATCGTTTTTTTTTATTTTCTGCTGTATATATATATATATATATATATATATTCTCTCTCTCTCCCTCGCCCTTCTTCCTTGATCTTGCCCTCTTGATTGGCTTTCATGGACGCGCTTTGTTGTCCGTCGGTGTCTATGAGGCGCGTTCCCTTCGGTCACCACGACAGCAGCAGCAGCAACAGCAGCGACAATGGCAAGCAGCGGCGGCGGCGGCGGCAACAGTATCTACAACCACAAGCAACAACAAGAACTGTTAAAGTGACTATGGCAACTAGCGTTAGGATCAGCTATGCATGTCTATATATGTATGTACATACATGCATGCATGGCTGACTGGCTGGCTGGCTGAGTGACTGGAGCAAGCCGTATCGTCCTCGTCGCGAGCGAAACAGAAGCGCGGCGTACGCCAACTGTACAACAACACCATCAGCAGCGGTAGCGGTAGCGGCGACAGGAGAAGGAATCGCTGGAATATGGAGTGCTGCGTATTCATCAGCTTCACAGCGAGATAGAAGAGAGAGAGAGAGAGAGAGCTATAGAGACACGGCGAGAGATAGGGATCCGAGAGAGAGATAGAGAGCGGAAAGAGAGAAACAGAGGAAGAACGACAAGGGAACAGACAGAAGAGGACACTGATGAGATAGAGATCTTCTCTCTCTCTCTCTCTCTCTCTCTCTCAGGGTGGAGTAGCAGTAGCACCAGTAGTCGTAGTAATTGTACTAGCCATGGCCCCTGCTGCTGCTGTTGCTGCGAGTACACGGCGCCACGGTGCGCACTGCACGAGTACTACGGTTGTCAATGCGTGCCTATGTTTGTTTCAGTGCCTATGCATTTATGTATGTATGTTTGTTTGCTTGTTTCAGTATGTATGCCTATATGTGTATACCCTCGAATACAGTCAGAGAGAGAGAGAGAAGGGGGGAGAGGGGGTGATAAAGAGAGAGAAGGAGAGAGGGGAGAGAGAGAGTCTAGAGACCGCTCACTAACCAAGTGACTGGCTGACTGGCTGGCTGCTTGTTTTTCCGTAGGTCTCTCTCTGCTGTCTGTCTGTCTGTCTATCTGTCTCTCTGTCTGTGTATCAGCTGCTGCTGTATGATGTTGTCGGTGGGTCTATAAGTGAGTAAGTAAGTAAGTGAGTGAGTGAATGAGCGAAAACAGAGCAGCGCACAGCCACAAAGAAGCATAGCAACCAACGAGTTCACCCTCGATCCTCGATCTCCGCCGTTACCGCTGCTTCTGCTGCTGCTGCTGCTGCTATTGCCGCCACTCGATCGCTGTAAGCTCACTTCCCCCCCCCCCCCCCCCCCACCTCTCTTTCCGTCGTTGCTTCGTTGGTCGGTTCGTTCTCTCGATTCTGCGTTCACCGCTGCGGTACACCGAATAGAGCAGCAACAACAACAACAACAACAACAACAACATGATGCGCCGCTACAGCAAAACGCCACCAGCGACTGGCGGTGATTCTATCTGCCACTGCTAAAGTTGTTGTTGCTGTTGCTGGAGATCAGCGGTTCTCAATTGACCCCGAGGGGCCCTCGTTGTCAGCGTCATCGGCGGCGCTGGTCGCTGCTGCTGCTATGGCTGTGGCGGCTGCTGTTGTTGTTGTTGTTGTTGTCGTTTTCGTCATCGTTTTGGCTGAACTCGGTGAGCATTGTAGAAGCGCTGTTGGCGGGTGAGTCGACATGACATCGCTGCTATTACTGCTGCCGCTGCCGCTGCCGCATGCCGATGCGAAGAACAGCAAACTGCGACTACAGCAACAGCAATAACAGCAACAACAACAACCATTACCAGAACAACAATCATGACAACAGCAACAACAACAACAACAAAATCATAACAACAACAGCAACAACAACGACGACGACGTACGGTCGTTACCATTCTTCCGCTCCGGCCCCCCTTGTTCCTCTGGCTGGCACCGGCCAACGGCCCCCGCCTACCCGTCGTGTCGCGGCTTCCGCCCCCCGCCTGTTTTTCGCTCCGATTGTCGGCTGGTTACGACGAACCACCACCGCCACTGCCGCCTCTGCCGCCTCCACCACCCCATTACTATCACTACTACTACTACTACCATGGCTACTACTATGACTCGTACGACTGCTACTATGACCACTACGACAACTATTATGATCACTACACGACTTAATACAACTACTTATATTGCTGTTGCCACAGATGCTATCGTCTTCGTCGATAAAGTAGTTGTTGTTTTTGTTACACGTTGATCTTGGCGCCCACTTTAACGCTGTAGGAATGCTGATGATGATGATGATGTTGCCAATGATGTCGCTGATGACAATGCCGATGGATAGAGGTCCTGCCGACCCTTCACCTCTACTCTCTTGATTACCCCTCCACCACCCCACCCCCTGCGCCCCTTCACCTCCACCACCCCTACTACCGCCACCATGACCACGACCACCAACTTTAACTCAATCACTTGCCAGATTCAACCAAAAGGATACACACACACCGATACGGGAGGTGCAGAGGGAGACAGAGAGAGAGAGAGAAGAAATAGAGGACAGAAAACGGGGGGTCCGTCGTCACTTTGTGATTGTTAGAGATTGCTGCAGTAACAGAAACGACAACAGCAGCACAGTGCCGCGCTAACTCCAACGAGAGCATTGAACACCATGAACATCGTCATCGCCATCAGTGCCATAAGTCTTATCATCATCCAAGCCACTCGGAGAATGAGACTATTTTTCCTATCTCGACACTAAGTGACTTAAAAAACCACAACAGCATGTTGGCTAGTGTGTCGACGTACGATCATATCGGATATTCATCAGAAGAAGAAGGGAAACAGAAGTGGAAACATTGAAAACTTGCTTGACAAGACCGTCGTGGCCGTGAATCTCAGCGGCATCCAGCCATAATGGACGAACATACACATACTGTACATTGGTACTCTTGTTTTTTCTAATAATTATGTTTTAAGGTTCTTTATAATAACTTTGACCCAAGTCTGGAAATGCTTAACAAAACCAGAAGGATTAGGTAGGCTAACTCAATTGGCGCATCCAACTCGTGTGAGACTCTCGGATTCAATACGAATTTCCCCCAGATAGATAGAGGACTACTATTGTTGACTGAGTCTCGGTATCGCGTATTCGGAGATCCGAAAGGGTGGGAAACGCGGCAAAGGAGCGATTGTGCCTTGCGCCAAAAGCTTATTTGCACTGATGATCATTCAACGATTATGTGGTTGATACAAAATGACAGGAGAATGACATACGTAAGCAAGTCGAAAGAATGCTGACGTCCTGTACAGGAGCGTCTTTCAATATTGTCCATCATGAATCACCGACGAGATCTTCGGGAGTGACCGAAACATTTTACAATAGCTGCTTTGCAAAATGCACACTTTCCAAGTATTTCCGGTCACTTCCCACGCATACCGAGGGAAATACCATGCGAAGCCCAAGGTAACAGTCATAGCAGTAGAAGCACCACCCTTGAAGCACCAGGTCTTGCACAGTTTATATAACGGAGAAGGCTAAGGTAAGCTTCCCAAGACTACAAACATACAGATTTTACTTGACTCCTCGAATATGCGGAATGCACTGCAATGGAATGTGTCATTAGACGCAAAAGGGGTATCCGATCTATAACTGTTGTAGTTACAGCTCAGGGTGTCTAGCTATTCCGAACAAGGCAGTCTTCCGAGGAGCGAAAAACGCGTGCCCGTTTATCTGCCGGATCTTTTTCCATGAGGTCACGCCAGATAAAGCCAAGTAATTTTACTCCATGTACTTTAGGTATTTGAAATACCAAGTTCTACTTCTACTACTACTAAAGTTTTCGGGCTGACCCTCAGCCAAGATTTAACGTCCACGGAACTGTTTTTCACAATGCTTCATAGACGGACCCCCATAAATACAAATGTGCAACGGTGGGGCTCGCACCCGCGCACCCATGTGTCTCATCCGGCTGCGAGGCGGAGACTTTAGCCACCACACCACCGGGCTCTACACTACTACTACTAGTACTACAACTACATTGCTCAAAAAGTGAATTCTGTTCACTGAATCATACAACCCTTCTTTAAAAATTGCATACGTGCTCGCAACGTATGCGTCCCTATTCACTATTGTTGTTCAACAACACAAATAGTCCTTACTTCCGAAAATAGCTTCATAAAAAACTTTACCGATTTCTAAGCCTGTTGGGTAATCGGATATAATATATTATGAATTATGCGGTAGTAATAGTTGTGCGGACTCAAATAGCTCAGCAATAGCAAATGCTTAGAAGTGGCGTCTAGGATTAGACACTGGCTAAATTCTCAAACGTGTTTTCGCGCATTCATAGCTTCTAAACCGATGCAGTACGACTCCCGTTATTAAACCTACATTTTACTTAGTTACAGATAGGGACACTTATTTGGATTTGAATGTCCATGTCCCATTTTTACCCGCACTTCTGCTAACATTATCGCTAATCCACTCACTCAGATAGTACTTCTCCACAGGTGTTATCCCTTTACAAAAAATAGCTTAATGGAAATGGCTTCAAAGGTTGAAATTCGTCGGTTTTTGCCACATTCCAGTACCATGGAAATA
This sequence comes from Dermanyssus gallinae, assembly GCA_003439945.1. NCBI lineage: Eukaryota > Metazoa > Arthropoda > Arachnida > Mesostigmata > Dermanyssidae > Dermanyssus > Dermanyssus gallinae. The sequence continues at coordinate 180,961 of QVRM01006864.1, read as the reverse complement.
CAAAAACAACTATTCACTTCGGGGTCTTACGTGACGATGCACTGAGACGTAGTATCCTCTGAATACGGATCGGTCCACTTTTGGCATATCAAACACATTGCCGTTTAGTTAAGGCCAGTAATCAGAAATAACTAACCCGTTACCTAATTACACCAACACTAGCGATTGGATAGCGATTTTAAGATTTTAAAAACGACCTTTGATACATGGCAAAAGAAAAAAAATCATTTTTTTTTTAGGAAACATTTGTTTACTACAACAACTAGTACGCATGACATCAACATTGTTATAGCTACCTCTTTTGCTTGCAACGGAGATTCCCTAGAAATCAAAAGTCTAAATAGTCTAAACCCCCGTCGTAATTGCGTAGGCTTTATTCTTTTATTGCACCGTAAATTGAGCTTCTTCCAATGTTGACTCTTCGCTTTGTGGCGATCAGTATCACAACTGGACTGGCGACTGTCATATATATATATATATATTAAATCATAAGTCGTAGTAATAGTCATAGTAAAAACTAAGAGTGGTAGTGTAGAATTAATAATCACATTTTATCTAAATAATATGGACTTAAATAATTTAACTATAATCATGCGCATGAAGGGCCGCAGGCCTGGTCCTCAGGCCTGGGGGCCCCGGCCAAAGCGCGTGGGCGCGCGCGACAACCGTTTGCGTGACCCCAGAGGGTCAGAGCCCTCAGGGTTACCCGATGAATAGCGTAACGGCGGTGCTTGCTCCCCTGGAACCTGAAAGCTGCCGAGCACAGCCGCTTACGAAGTAACCCTGAGCTTAAGAAGGATGAGGAGTGTCGACTACAATTGATCTCTGGCAAGCGCCAGTCTCCGCGCACTAGTCCCAAACATCAAGAACAGGCTGAACCGGCTAGCGGCAAACTTACCTTCCACGCGACCCGGGTCCTGACAGGCACCGGCGACTCCCAGTCCTACCTGTTCAGAATCGGGAAGGCTCCCAGACCCAAGTGCACGGCGGCGATGAATCGAAGAAACTCCAGAACACAATGTTCTGAGATGCCCAGCATGGGCGAAACAGCGCGCGCCTCTACGACCTTTCATGGAGACACCAGTATGTACATGACATCTGCGAAAAAATTTCGATAACGGGCTCCTACTGGAACACAGTATCTGAAGTCTTCAAATATATACTACAAGAGAAAACAAGGGCCAACCTCCTGAAGCGCGCTCCTTCCCGTGGCTCCCGGGGAACACACCCACCAGGAGTAGTAGACCCCCCTGACTCTTTGACGTGATGCGCTAGCAGTTCCCAGTCAGGTCGAGGGACGAGTGGACGACAGGTTTTTAGTGTCACCAATTGCTGTTGTCCACACTGCGATCTCACGCTTACAGAGAGCATCCCTGTCGCGGTGACCGTGTGTGCAACCGCATTCCCCAGTTAGTTCTCTAAAAAATTGGTGGAGACGTTGGTATGATAGTATATAGAAATTGTATATTTTTTCTTAATATTAGCTTATACAGTTACACAAAAATACATAACACTGGAGTTCGGACTAAGAGTAATTGAAATGCTTGTTTTAATCAGTTGCTAAACAATAGTACGTCAATACAAATATAAATTATAAACAAAAATTAAATATTGTTCTATAAACAAAAACGAATTAAAGGCATTCGCGCAAGCAACTGATGATTATAAGTATTTATGTTTTCAACAGAATTGTTCAGAAAGAAACCTCGCAAGCAAGCAAATAAGTAAATGCTCTGTATATATTCTAGTTATCTCACCTGTGGGGGATTCGGAACGAGATAGCCGTAACGTTTACAATAGACGCGCTACTACCATCTTGTGTGCAAAAACACTGAGCTTCAAGAATACAACACTTGATGTTTTGTCGATTTTGCTTGTTTAACTGCGCGTGATACGATCGTCTGTCATTGAGGTAGAAATCTATTTTCTTCTTTCATGATAGAACGGCCAAATTTAGCTAGCATTTAATTAAAGGTGTGTATGTATATACTCTCTCAAAGTGCGAATAAATTACTCGTAGAGGCTTCGGCTCCATTATACTGGGACTACCTTCACTGTGCACATCGTCGAGACAGTGCGCAAAACCCTAGTCCGGCAACTGTCTGGTCTTGACGGAGTATGGGAACACCTCACTCGGGTAAACTTTGATTTGCTTGAAAGGTGTTTCACATTGTACACGAGGCAAGTGCATGGATTGTCAATGTGGGTACGGAGCCGCTTTGTGTAACTAATGTCAGGCTGTGCACCGCTTGTTGAGATAATTCGACTGAGGTTGAAGACGCCGCTTACAGTACCATTCGGAAACTTAATCTCGGAAAGGGAATATAAAATTAAACAGGTCCGACGAGAGGTTGGATACCTAGATATTTTCAGTGACTCTGAACACCTCTGGCCTGGCCTTGCATGTGACAATCGTCACGTCTATAATATATACAAAAATCATGGTTATCATCATCTTGTCCTTTCGAATACGAACTTCCTCGAAGAGCACACGGAGTGCGTCTGTCGACTGTGCTCTCAGGCGTGTGCAACGTATCGTGCATCTGCCTGCCTGGCCCTTAGGAAGAGATCACTACACTGGCTCTCTAGAATAGCTGCCGAGAGCAGTTGACAACTGTACATGTCAATGTTATATGCATACTCAATGTAAGTACGAAGTAGTAAAATATCGTGTACTATATAAGTAAGTGCTAGTAAAATATCGCCAAGTTTATATAAATAAAGTTTTCTTAACAATATTTGCATGCCGACGGGATGGGTCTACTCGGAGGCAGAGATCAGAATAGGCTGATACAATATCACATATATATATATATATATATATATATATATATATATATATATATATATATATATATATATATATATATAATAGGAATAGCTTTCAGTGGCTAATTTCATTGCAGCAGGCAACCAGAGAGAAGATGGACCGAATATACATATACGAACATGTAGATCAATGCTTGAGAAGCGGTATCACGACTTGTTCACTTATAAGCTCTAGTAATTATGCTGTGGTGAATAATTGCGAAAAAGTAATACTTTAAACCGTTTTCCCCCATCACAGTCAGTACGACACTAGTAATACGCGATCGCAAGGAGTGCAAAAATGAGCTAACTCTACTGCTTCGTATTGAAAAATGAAGCGAGGCGTAATTTACTATAAGTTTTTTTTTATTGGATTTGATAATAAAACCCACTAACGCCAAGCACTTCCAACATGATTTATTTGTGTGTGATAATACTAAAAAATTTCATTTAAATGATAGAAAAATATGAAATAAACCGAGTGGAATTCGTGGACCAGGGGACTACAATCAAACACCCGAGCGTTTGGGGTGTCCAAGAGTCTATCAGCACGAACGTAGCGTATGTGCTAGCATCGATGTTTCACAAAGTAGTGTTGTCTCGTGGTATCACGAATGTTCGTCGAAGCCAGGAAAGTAGAAGTTAAGCTTTGAGTGGTATGAACACCACCAAAATGAGTGGCACCGCACCAATATCGCCCGGCAGGTTGAGTCCCGCACAGCCTTGTAACATGTGAGGCTTGTGTAAATGCTTTATCGCCTACGACAAAAGTTTAATCATCAATGGCTGGGGTACCTCTTTTGCAAACCGCCCAGCAACGGGTTCATACTGCTAGAATTTGTGCATGTTTCGGATGTTGCTCCGCGCGTACTAGAATGCATGACTATATCTAACGTTAGAAATCGTAGTAAATATAGCATCGGTAATAATAGGCGGACGGATAATCGTACAACAACTTATACACAATGTACTTCTTATACACGATGCAGTATGGAAGAGTTTGCTCCGGTAACAATGTACCACCATCTGAGATGACATGTGTTCATCCATATCGCATCGTTTGATTTGATTGAGGCAAACATTGCAAACAGCATTTTACCTGCTAGCTTTTCGGTCGGTAAGAAAGTGTTTGTTGTCCTTCGCCGTGCTTGCCATGAAAAGGCCGACAGACAGAGAAGGCAGGCTAGTCCAGGCGAATCATGTACAGCGATGTTCGAGGAAGTAAGTTTACCTAGCAATTCTAGCACAGTCCAAGAAATCATCGTACATCACCTTCATTCTTAGCCTGTCTTAAAATTTCCCGTCCTGGAAACATTGAGCCACGCCAGGTAGACAGGTGGTCTACTAGCCGAACAACTCTGGTTCAGATAAGTGGCGGTCATCATATCTCAAACCGCGGCTATCATCTTGGTCGACGACAGAGAACTCCGCCGTTCATTCAAACCAGACAACACTCGGCCAGCTGTTGACTTGTTGCCTCCAACAGAATAAATAAATCTACCCTACTCTACTTAGTCAAGTTCTTCTACGGCTCCAGTGTATACGCCCTACCACGAGTACGAGGAAAGAGGGTATCTGATGTTGTTGTTTGGGTTGTTGTTGTTGTTGTTGTTGTTGTCGTGGTACGAGGAAAAAGGGGTATCTGATGTTGTTGTTGTTGTTGTTGTTGGGGGTGGTGTCGTTGTCAAGATTTGCGTACGCTAGTCTGTGTGACCACTGTTGCCGGTCCGGAAGGCGTTTGACTTACCCTTTAGTCAGCCGAGACACGTTGGCTCGTCGTCGTGCGTGGTACGTTCGTTAGACGGCACCCACCGCCGTGACCTGTGGATGTCATACATCATGGAGATCGTTAGAGACCTTGGAGGCGAGGTTTGCCTGATGACGATGATGACGCTGCTGCTGACGTCGGTGGTTGCCCTCATCTCGTTCTTACATGACTGCTAGTGGGGCAAACATCGTATATCGCCTGCCCGCACCCCGAAACTGTGCAGCCGAAACCACTGCAGAAGGGCTGGAGAGCCGATCGGTCTCCGCCTTCCTTCCGCCAAAGACGATTGCCCCACCACGATCGCACTGCTGGCCTGCTCGCTTGCTTGCTTGCTTGGCACTGTTGACACCGGTGTGTCTAACAGCAGCTCAGACTAGAGTCTCGGCGAGATCGATCTCTCAAGGCATCCGAGACTAGCGCAGAGAGAGAACCGAGCGTAGTGGAACGATGGTAGCGATCGGGTGTCATTTACCGCCGCTCACCATGAAAGTGGTTAGTTAGAACAGAATCTTTCTTCTCCCCCCTCCATCCGCATAGGCATCGGCGGAGCGGGCTGACGACACCATACGAACACAAACGAACACGTTTGATGGATAGCTGTTTTGATTTGTCTTTGACGCGTTTGGCTCTCTGGAAATCGGCGATCGGCGCTCCGGCCAGAGCGGGGTCAAGCGTGGCACATTAGCGTGGGGCAGGTGTCCATGAACCACACGAGCGGAACGAATTTTATGGCAGATCTATCTCGCCGGCACTCTCAAACCGCGGCTACTGGCTATATAGACTTGGACTGTTTCTATTGCTTTTACAGCCTACTGTTCACTGCTGGTTAACTGTTGTGACTGGTTAACGTCATGTATACACCGTACACATACATACACCGTTATACGTGCAACAGGTTCGCACAGGTGCCCACTTTGCACCCACAATAACGTTATGCGCAGTAGTAGTAGTAGGTGATAACCGAAGTGGTAGTCCTCTACGTATGAGATCAACACGTGACGTGCGACTTCGCGTTGCTGTACCCAGTAGACTTCAATGTATATCACTCATCGGTCGCGTACACCGGCTGATGGTTACGCTGACCTCATGTGCGATGCGATTCCCCTTGTACACGCACACACACACACATATATATATATATATATATATATATATATATATATATATATATATATATATATATATATTAATGTACTTATGATGGCAAGCATGAGAGCGCCGAACGTTTACAACACCACCGTATAACGCGCACAACGGTTAGTATAGCACGGCAGAGCTCTCCGACCACGGAGACAGCGCATTCAAATCTTCAAATGGACCTCAACTTCGCGCCAGTTCGACTGTTCCTGCCTGAATACGCGGCCAGGCGCCCGATGGTTAGCGCTGCTGTCGCCAGGATAGAAAACTGAAAAGCTTCCTCTCTCTATGTGCCTTCGCTCTGCATTATGCTGTCAGAAGCTCTATGTCAGTCTAATTCGTGTGCATGTATATAATCCACTTGAGTAATGAAACTGCAAATATATTTTTGTTTTATGTATACAGTGCGTGTGCTAGGGACTCAATAGATTGCTCAAATAAAAGCATTGCAAAGTTTTCAATATTTGCATGAGAACTTCCTAATTATATATATATATATATATATATATAAAATCAGTTAGCACTGTGAGACTTGCCTAGATACACGGGCGCAGCAGCCGTTCGCATCAAAATAGACTTTGTGTGGACGCTGCTTTTCTAATGTTGCCGACCTGCCTTACTCTGATGAACACAACTCATGTGTATCAAATGCAGCACATTATAGAAGCGAATTACGACAAGTGCTATAGGTGCAGTATAACAACAACACCCATCGTATCGTGGGTGTTGTTGTTACTTTTGTTGTTATTGTTGGTTCCAGCTGGCTATATGGTGACGGTTTGCTTTGTTAGGATTACATACATTGCTCTCACAGAAGGGAGAAAGAAGCACATATGAGGGGCTTCTGTGGTATGTAAGCGTGGCGTTCTATTCGAGTTAGTCGTTGAGTTAGCAGCGGCTAGAGCGGTCAAGATTTCGTCAAGTATCATCGAATGGATCTTTTCTGTTAACACCTGACACTAACTCAACTAACCAACCAACCACAGCTCAAATCGGTGAGTGAGTGCATAAGTGCCCTTCCGTCCGTTATCATCGTGAATCGACTAATGGTCGGAATAGCTGTTGTACTGGCGTCTGCAGCATCTCATCGTGACTAGCTCAACGGATTGAGTTCGTTGGGAGGGTGAGTGGGTATCTTTCACGCCAATGGCGTCAGATTCGTTGATCGATGATCCTGGTAGTAAGTGATCTGATGGCCTGTTGCTGAGAGCAGCGATTTTAACCACGTCGCAGCAATAGTTAGAAAGATTAGATGATTTTAGTGGCATCGTTTTACATGGCTGGCTTGCTTCTCTGTCATCTGTTTGGCTGTTGACGCTAACCCGCCGCTATTCCTCTCCCCCTCGCCTCGATATCGCACTTTCTATGAGCAAGGCGTACGCTGTCAGACAGGCGGCAAAATTGTGCTCTTCTATGCTATTTTGTCCACACGGCGATCATACGGCGTCATTCAGCTACAACCAATTGGCCTATACCCGTCGCTAACCTGAGATAAAGTTACAGGGCGATGACCTCGTGTGTGAACTCCGTCGAGGTCGATGACTCAGTCCCATCTTCTGGTGACTGACACCCAATTTGACTGAATTCCAGATTGGACTGGGCTATTATAGTAAGGCAGTTAGGCCGCAACACATCACTGCCAAATCCATAACGTAAGGAAAGAGTCCCGCTTTATAGATTTAACCGCTTAGTTCACCAACACATGTGAGATGAGCTCGCAAGCGACTGCTTTGTTAGCTTGATATGGTAATAGCACTTGTTGGTATGGGTGTTCACATTGATATTGGCAATGTGGCTTATTATCGGAACTGCATATTACAATGCAAGTTGAGCTCTCTTTAAAATAATGGCGTGAGTGTTAAAATGATATAATTAAACTATGGTTTGCAATATAATAAGCTCTGCCCTGCAGGTCTGCAGGGCAGATGATGAGGGCTGATGCATCACCGGTTCAGCAATAGTAGTAACCATATATGAGAGCTCATGAGCAACTCAACAGGGCAACCGGCACTTTTAGGTTCGGGAACTGACTATTTTGTTTGTAAGTATTAGCTATTTTTTGTCTAAGTATTGGGAACTTTAAATATCCTAACTCGTCGTGGGTCAAAGGAATTGCAATGTCCACGGGGACAAGCCCACGAGCCGTTTTGTATTCGAGCGAAGCTGCACGCAGCATATAGGCCTTCGCAACTGGCAGACCACCGTGGGTGACAACAACTCTGACGTCTAGAGAATATTGCCCCTAATGTGTTATTTTGAATTACTTTCGTTCTACGAAGAATGCTCGCATCGCCACCTCCCCACGGGAGAATTCCGTGGCAAGTGATGGGCATAAACAATCCACTGTAATGGGGACCTCAAATTGTTTCATGCGTGGCAAAGCTGGAATGAACTTAGCATTTAGGAGTTGAATAGTCTAAGTTCGGTTTTCACGCTAGTTTATCACAAAGAATGTGTCCTAGACACTCCACCAGGCAGAAGTGATTCACCACATGCGAGCTGAGTTGAAAAGACAACGTTGGCACACGAATTAGTCTCCTAGCCTGACGATGATATTCGTTTTGCTGGTGTTCACGACAAAGTCAAACTCATTGAATGTTTTTATGACGTGATCCACCAGGGCAATATAGTTTGTGCTCTGCTACTAATATCATGTGGATTGATTGGAAAACGAGTCGTCGCGTCATCGGCACAAACTATCTCCTCACCTAACGTTTTACCTTCAAAAGTATAATATTCGAGATAATT